>MU224050.1:1806341-1838443 GCA_018584345.1 Thuja plicata | reverse complement strand
GTAGCTATCTAATTGCTTGCAAGTTTCTTTCAAGGAAAGAACTAAGTTTTGTGAGTAGTTTCAGGGAGCATAACAATATTTAAGGATTTGATACAATATTTTAGAGGTGACAGGATAGTTTGTAAGGCATTTTACCTGAGTTGCATGTAGGTTGTAAAGAAACTTACAGTATTCTATTTTTATAGTTTTGTGGATCTTCATTTATTAATTCTATAAGCCCAAGGATAGGCACTGATCTAGGAACTTGTTTGGTAATCTATCATCATCCAAATATTCAATACTATTCAAACCAATTATTTTCATAATATTTGTTTAAAATCAATTGTACTCATAGTGATTACAGTTGAAGTTTGTTTATTTCTTAAAGAGTAAATCAAATAGGTTATTCCTCCTAGATTCACAAGAATTGTAAAAGGAAAGAAAGATGAAATTCCCTATTATGCTACTATCTGCTGTCATTAAGATATTGATTTAGATTGTCAAGATTTTTCTTAGAATAGTCATATTTATATGTATTGTTATATACATGTCCATATAAAAATAGAGCATTCAGCACATAAGTACAATCCACTCTAAAGATACTGTCAAGTCAGTAATCATAGGTAAGACCTGCCTGAGTTAGTGGATCTCAAAAAAGGAGGTGATAATAGGTATCCCCAGTGTTATCAAAATATCTCATCAATTAGTGTTTTCTCTTGCTTGAGTCAGAGTATCAAAGGCATTGGGAGTCATAGAGTTATTTAAGTATCCAAGCATCTTTAGAGGCCCTGCAAGAAAAAACCCTAACATAATGTTTGAACTTCATGCACTTTGCGGTTGTGTGTTCCTTAACACGGTGATATTAATAATACTCATTATCCTTATACCATGCAGTTTTTGGTGCTGATTTGTTAAAAGGTTGTGTGTGTAGGTACACAATTAGATTGTCCTTAGCCATCTTTTGAAATACAACATCTATGGATTCACCCAGGGGGTAAAAGTGCACTTTAGTATGTTTTGATCATGGGGTTTATTTTGTCCATGGGGGACATATATGGCATTCATTTGATTAGCAGGGATTTGAAAATTGGATTGAAAATTTGCCCCTAGAGGGGGATACCTTGGAGCGCTCTATTGGGTATTGATGGGTTGGTACACAGGTTGTTGATATGCAGGTTGTTTATACATAGGCATTAGTTGTTGGTATGCACAAGTGGGTGCTTTAGGTCCAGCCATGACAATCTATACATGTTTGGTATTTGTGGTGTCATCAGTCACAATGCTCTTGTTTTTGTTCAAGTAGCAAGATCTATCATTATTGGGTCTGGCGTGACTTGTTTCCTTGTAAAGCTTGATAGTTCCATCATCTATGAGACCCTTTTCAAGGTCCATGCCTTTTTGACAGATCTATTTTTATGTTTGTAAACAATTTATGCGGACATGATGTGCCAACTTAGGGTACAGATTGTTAATGAATATTTTGACAAGATGTTTCTTAGGAATTGATAAGATAGTTTGGTAGTGAGGCGTTGCCATCTTTTGAGATAGTCTTCTAGGCTTTCACATCCTTTCTGTTTGGAATTGCATAGGTCTAGAATAGATAACTCACTCTCAACAAGATGTGCATATTGGGTCACAAATTTCTCTGACACTTCTGCAAATGACATGATCAAACCATAGGGGACCTTATAAAACCATTTGAGATTTGATCCTCCCAAACTTTTGGGAAAGAATCATAGGAGAAATTTATTGTTGTATGTGACCTCTTGACATGCCACGTAGAACTCTTTGATGTAGCTAGCAGGATCTCCCTTCCCCCTGTACTTGTCAAATTTGGGCATTTCAAAATGTTTGGGGAAAGGAACTTCTATAATGGATTGGTCGAAAGGATAAGGACACACTTCTTCAAATTTGAAAATCTTGATTTCAATCCTAGCCCGTAGCTCCTTGAGAGCATTGTTCATTTCCTCCTACTCTTGGTTGACAATTGGAGGAGATGGTCATCCCATCATGTTGGATCTAGGTGCATGATAAGGGTCAAAGGGAATTTGGAAATAAGGAGGATTTTGTGGAGGATACTAAGGGGTGTGATAAGGAAATTGGTGGATAGGTTGCAGAGGTGGAAAATGCAGTTGAGGGATGTATTGATGATTGTAGTGTGATTGCACTTGGTAAGGTAGTTGATAGGTAGGAGGGACTTGGTTTGACCCTACATAAACTAGTGGGGTGGTTGCATTATTGTGCATGGGATGGTTAGTTCATGAGAGAGTTCCCTCAGTGGGAGGGGTGAGGTATTTGATGCGATTAGGAATGCTAGGCTACTGAGGAGGTGGGATGATTTGGGATGTTGCAAATGAAGGCATGGCTAAGTAGTTGGTGTAAATTGGCAGTTGTTGTTGGGTAGGTTGTGCAATGGGTTGTGTGACAAAGGGGTTGATAAAGGATGGTTTCACTTATGAAGTGGAAGGATTTTCATTACCAGATTGTGTTGGTATCCCAAGTGCTTGCATATTATCTTGAGACTAGCCCCAAGCAAAGGATGATGTGGCTTGTGTGCTTTGTCCAACTTGAGGAATCTACTGAGAAGTTGGTAGATTGTTTTATGCTTTCACAAGTCATGTGAAAAGGGTTTCTAAGGAAAGATGAGTGACTATTGGTTGGGCATGGAATGTGGGCCCTTATGAGAAGGAGGGTTGGTTGGAGGCTCCTGTGAGTGTCATGCTAGTGGTGAATTGCAAAGGCTGGTTGGAAGTGCTTGCAGCTTGTGTGACTAGCGGTTGCAAGACTATTGGTTGGGTATGGAATGGTTGATAAATGGTGGATTGGATGATGGTCAGTTGAGAGGAAATGGGTTGAATGGGCTGTGATGTTTGGAAAGGTTGTGATGGTTGTTAGTTCGGAGGTCCCAGGATAGAAATTAGTGTTGCTCATGTGATTGTTTGCACTATGGATTGTGTAGTCGTTGGTTGGAGAAGATGGGGTATAATGAGTCTAACTTGGGATGTTTTGAATCAAAAATCAAATATTTATTCCACCACGGGGCAAGAAAATTCACCTGGGATGTTCAAAGATAGGCCAACTCATGGTGGTATGACCCTAGATGGTAGTTGGATTCATTCTTGCTAAGAATTGGCAAGAATGGTGCGGTTGTTATGTCCAATGGTGGCGCTGACCATTTGTGCATTTTAGGATGTCTCATGAATGCTTCCTTGGCACTCTGAGTAGGGGTTTCATCAGGGTTAGACCATTTATGGTTTCTCAACACTTGATTCTAAGGTTAAAAAGAGACCATGGCATTGTTATGGTCTATCATCGAATCAGACAAACTGGCGGCATAGTTGGTGCCCATGTCTTTCCTCTTTTTGGAACTAGTTTCCAGTGGCATGAAATGAATGTTGCTAAAGGAATGAAAGATGCTAATGTAATTTTCTATGGATGATATGAATGATGCCTAGGATGCAAGATTATGGGATGAAGATAAATGATAAAAGGATATCCTAAGGACCTAGGGTGATTTGATGTAACAAAGAAATACGAGTTGCTTTCCCTAATCTAAGTTTGATGATTGTGTCAACCTAAGATAGAATTATGGTTTTCAGAAGATAGGATTCTTTGTTAATGAAAACCAACCTTTTTCATAAGGTGATGAGGTTAGATGGAAAAAGTGGGCTATCATAAATAATGCATTGCTAAGGAAGTCTAGGAAGGATTTGGATTAAGATGTAGGTATTATGAAACTCAAAGGATGTGACACCAAGATTTTATTTTTTTGGATTTTTGGATAATTGATCTGATAATGCTAGGTTTGATTAGATGTTTGATATGTTGGTTGGATGATGCAATTCGTAAGGATGATGATCAAAATGAGGTTCTTAAGATGCAAGCTAAAAGGACATAAGAAGAGGAGCAACTGGGTGATGTAGCGATGTGCTTGCTAATCATATTGCTCAAAGATGAAAAAGGCATTATTCATAAGATACTTTTTCTAAAACATGTGACCTTGTTGTTATAGACAACCTTATCTTATTCTACACATGTGTGAATTTGTCGCTTGATAGAATGAAGGATATGTTGATATTGTTTGGCCTTGCAAGTCATATCCTTTTGTTCTCTAATCACACGAGGTAACGGGGTCTTGAATTTCTTATGTATTACTAGATTTGACATGCCACAAGAACAAATGTTTGCGATTGGAAATTCATTTGTTGCTGATAAGATCTTGGTTGTATTTTTTAATGGAAAGAACAAGTTTCAATCATACATCAAGGTAGTGACTACGCTAAGTATACCTTGAGTCAAACATTGTCATTCAAATGTTGAAAACAAGCCAACAAGGGACAAAGAAACCTTGAGGAGGAGGGGGAGTGTGAAACCTTTGATCAATGTCAAACAAGAAAATGTGTACCTACGGAAATTGGCTTAGTGTCAAAATCTTTGGCCACGCTAAATAATCCTTCACCTCACACAAAGTGATATTGGCTTTGTCCAGGACTATGAACATTGTGGGTTTTGAAAAGAGACTCAATGCTCGAATAACATAAGCCCCTCATGCCACAATCATGCTTTAAAATGCCCCTGGGAATACATGTGTTGGGTTTAAAATATTTAGGTGGTCCAGGTAAAGTCCACCTAGATCGATCCTTGCACAAAGATTATGACACTTTCAGAGGTAGATCGGGTAGGCTTCTACTTTATCAAGTGTTTAGTAAGGTAGTCCATTCCTAGATACCCCTTGTAGTTTTGCAAGAAAAATTAAGGCATTTTTTCCTACAAGAACCCAAAATGTATTGTCTCGCAAGAGAGATTAAGACGTCTTAGCTCTACACAACTTGAATGTATCCTCCTTGCAGTCTTGTAAACAAGATTAAGACCAAGATGGCCCTGCAAGCGCCCAGTCAAGTGTAGTCTAGCTTAACAAGATTAAGGAAATGAGGCCCTACAAATGAAGGAGCATTAGATATAGGAAATATTCATGTCTTCTCTCTCTTTGGATTGAAAGAAGCTTTTTTATTATAGTGGGCCAGAAGTAGTTGGGTTTGCTTGTTCCCCACTTGGGTTGTTCCCAAGAGATTGCTCCCTTGGTAGGCCCTCTAAAGGTTTAACTTGAAAGAAAATGAAATGGAAACAAAAAGGGTTCTATATTTCAGATTTTCCCACAAGGGGAAAAGAGCATACTCTCCTATCTAGTGTTGTTTTCTCCACACACACATAAGACAAGTTTATTCTTTCCTCAAAGATTTAATTTTTTAAGATAAAACAAGTGTTTCTAGGTTTTTGATCTTCCAAGAAGGAAGAGATCATACTCCCCTAACACTTTTTTTGAATCACACAAAAAGATCCCCTAGTTACTCTATGTACCTAAGAAACAAAAAAAATTCTAACAAGCATGATCGTTTGGTTGATTTTGATTAAGGCAACCTGCAAGAAAATCATGAGTAATCTTTTAATTGATTTCTTTGAAAAGTAGTGTTGCAAGAAAATTGGTTAATAGTTTTCTGAATATCAGTCTTTGACAACCATTATAAGCACAAAAACAACTTAAAAAGTTGTTAGAAAATGCCCAAAAATATAAAAAGATAGAGAACAAACATTGATTTTGTGTTTTTTCCTGAAATGACAGAATGCAGTGAAAATACCAGCAAGCACAGAAAACCACAAAATGCTATACCTAGCAAAGACGCCACTTTTTGAAGTGTAGACATAGAATGGTGGTTGACCTAGATCAGCGTTTGTGTAGATGTTGAAACACAAGCCAATGTTTGCACAAATTATGTTGTATATGCAAAGCCAAAGAAAAGACAACAAACACAACATAAAAGTTAATATTATTTTTCTCCCAATCTTGTAATCGATCAAATAAACCTATGTTAATATTTTCCCAAACCCTAAAAATCAAAACTCCTTAGTGATTATCAAGATTTCTTTTATAAATTTTAGCATTATGCCTGCTTGTAAAATTGATCTTTGTTAAAAAATAGAATGCCAAAATCCTAAAGACAATAGAAAACACTTTAAAACTAATAAAACAAGTAGTTAGGGTTACAATATTTTGAGAAAAAATAGTCTGTATCAGAGATGAAAGTTTAGGTATTGGAGACATTGATGTAGCACATACGTCAGACAACGATCTAGAATAAACCGATGTTTGCGCAAATGCCTCTATGTAAAACATAGACACTGATTCATAAATTTTGAGGGAAATGGAAGAAAAGGATAAAAGAACAAAATTCTTATAGTGACGTGGGTCCTATCGGGCATGCTAGAATGTATACAAGGAAAATATCAGCCTGTAATTATCCACTAAAATAGAAACCCATTAGAGGGTTAGCATTCAAAAATTCAAATAAGATGAAAAAAGCATGAAAGCATAAAAATTATCCTCATATCATCATATAGAGCTAGAAACAAGTGCACCCAAGAGACTCGTTTCATTTTATCTCTTATAGAGGTGTGAATGTGCTCTCTAAAACTCAATATTCAAGATCTCCCCAAGTAAAAATTCTTACGATTAATGCAACAATGTATGAATGGAAAAAGGATTCAAGAACTAGTATGGAACAACTAGTCTCAAACATCTCCAGAATGACTAAGCTACCATGGATTGAAATGAAAAGAAATAATGAAACTAAGATTGATTTTACCAAATTTATCTATACATGTAATATCTTAGATGATATAAGCATAAAAAGGATGGAACTAGCAATGAAAACCTAGCACAATTCTAGCATAATAATGGTGTACAATCCAAGTCTAGCTGTTATTGAGAATCATCCTGACTCTGCTTCAAGGTCTATGGATGGCCTTACAGGGTATTATCAAACCCTAACTTGAGGAAGTCACTAAGATATTCACTTCAAGTGCTCTAGACCTGGTTCTCACCATAAATCTAGTATCTCATGCTATAGAATCTATTAGGATAGATTCATTCTCCAAGATAAATTGACTGATTCAACATGAAGAACTAACCTGAATATATTACACAAAGAACACAACAAATTATAGAAGAAAGTGCCAAAATACTCTTTTTATTTCTATCTGAATCTATTACATGTACAATCCTCTATAATATTTTTATCTATCTATTTTTTTCCTCCCCTAACTCTTACTACATTACAAACTTCTAACTATATAGCTTCTTCCTTCAAAATATCTCTCGTCCTCCAACAACTTCAACCACCTTACACAGAAGGCATGGTCAAGCCATAAATGTCTATCCCATCACTGGAATAGGTGTCCCTATCTATCAAAGACAAAAATGACACATTGAGAGCCGTTGAAGTTGACCCAGCTAGTCACAAACATCACATCATGTGTTTTATGGGTCGTTAATTGACATAACCGAGCAACAAACTGCCATTACCGAGAACTAGTCTTGAGCGTTAAAATAACTTTTTCCTTCAATAATCGAGCACCAGTCAACAAACCTAAAATCTGCAAGCAACCCTGAGCAACATCACTGAGAAATAACCTCGAGCACCAAGTGTAACCCGAGAGACATTATCGGGAGACATTCCTAGGCATTTTGCACAACATACCCTACCAACCTAGTGTAACCAGAGTAAGATTACCGAGTAGCCTTCCTGAGTAACAGAGTTTCCTGAGCACCAGTATAACTTAGTGCCATTTTACCAATTTTTATTGCTAGAGCCTTGTTAGATTTCTAGAGGTTTATAAGCTACCTCAACACACACTAAAACTAGACAAAAACTACTAATAAACTATGGTGTTTGTTCACCGATTGACCTCAGTCATTACAAGAATGGTGGAACAAAAACACCTTACAAATTGAAAATTCTTTTCTAACCTAGAAATGTTCCTAACCTTGGGTGCTCTTGCACCATACTCCCCAAACAAAAATAAATCAACTTCCAGGTGATTGGAGTAAGTGAGGATTGATGCCTAACTTCTAGAAATTGGTTTCTTGCACCCATGTAGCCTTTGAATCCACTTGTCTGTGCCATTTGACCAGACGTTCCATATAGGTCTTCCTTCTAGTCTACCTGGTCACTCTCGAATTTAGAATCTTCTCTACCTTCACTTTTGGTGTAACAGGAATTTTGAGTGCTTTGAGATCCTCGTTATCTACTGTTAGATCAAAATATCCTTCTATAATTGGTCCTTTATAGGATACCAAATCTGCCACATTGAAAATAGGAGAAAATCCTATGTCTGTAGGAATATCAACTTTATAAGCATTTGACCCATGCTTTTCCAATATTGCACAAGGGCCTATCTTCCTCATCTAAAGTTTACTCAGAACTCCTTTCTGCATCCTTGCTTTGTTAAGGTGCACCATAACCAAATCTCTGACTTGAAATTGAATATCTCTTTTCTTTGCATCCACCTTATTCTTGGTGTGAGTTGTACTCTCTATTAATGCTTCTTTGACTGAGTCATGGAGCTCCTTCATGGATTGAGAAAAATATTCATCATACCCACTCCTCTTTGCATTGCTTCGAAGATCCCTTCATTCACATATACCCCTGGGATGAATCCCATACACTATTTCAAAAGGGCTCTTTCTAGTGGATCTATCGACTATATCATTATATGAAAATTCTTCTTGAGTAAGTAACTGATCCCTTGATTGTCCATAATCTTTGGTGAGGCATCTTAAAATATTTCCTAAGATTCAGTTCACCACTTCAATCTAACCATCGGTTTGTGGATGATATGTCAAGATAAAAGAAAGATTTGTACCAAGCTTTTGTCATAAGGTTTTCTAAAAATGAATCATAAAGTTGGAGTCTCTGTCTGATATATGACTCAAAGGTAATCCATGTAGCCTTACTACTTTGTCTAAACAATATATTTTCTATGTAACATGCATCATGTGTGGTCTTTCATGGCACAAAGTGAGCCATCTTGCTAAACCTATCAACACTCACAAAGATGTTGTCCATTCCCTACTTGGTCTTCGGTAGTCCAACTACAAAATCCAAACTAAGGCATTACCATGGTATATTTGGGATGGGAAGGGGCTGATACAATCCAACATTGGATGAAGTCCCTTTTTCCTTCTGACAAACCATACAAGTCTCTAGATACTTTTGGATGTCCTGATTCATACTTGGCCAATAGTAATACCTCTTGACCAACTCTAGAGTCTTATTCAACCCAAAACGTCCACTTAAGGAACCATTATTCTTTTCTTGTACTAGTATCTCCCTCATGGAACCTCTTGGTACACAAATTTTTCCTCCCTTAAATAGAAGACCTTCTTGAAGAGTATACTCTGAATACTCACTATGAAAATGATTTTTATACTCTTGACATACCTTGTATGTTGCTGCAAATTCTTCATCCGTTGGATACAGATCTTTGAAGCTTTCAATGCCAATGATCCTTAGCTAAACTTCTTGCACTGTGAGTAACCTTCTACTCAATTCATTTTCTACCTTGTTATGTACTCCCTTCTTATGCTTTATGGTGAAGGTGTAGGCTTTGGTGTACTCCAATTTCATATGCTTATGGCTTAGTTTATCCTATGAACTTAGAAAACTCAAAGCTTGATTATCGGTAAAGACTACAAATTCTTTGGGAAGGAGATACTGTCTCTATTTCTTGAGTTCTTTCACTAATGCATACAATTCCAAATCATAAGATGAATACTTATTCTTTTCATCATTGATCTTTCCTTCTTGACTCAAAACTGCAACGACAATAATATTACTAGCATCACACTCCATAGTAAACAATTTGTCAAAACTAGGAAGTGTCAATATCGGTGTCGCTATCCTCTTTTTTAGATGCTCAAATCCTTCATCAACCTATTCATTCCATTAGAACTTGGATTTCATTCCTCCTTTGATTGTATCTAAAATAGGTGCACTAATTTCACTAAATTGTGTGATGAACTTCTGGTAGAACTGTGCTAAACCATGGAAGCTTCTTACTTAAGTAGCTGATTTTGGTGTAGGTCAATTCAAGATTGCTTCCACATTACTGATAACCATCTTCAAGTTACCCTCTGAGAAAATAAAACCCAGATATACCAACTCTTGCTTCATGAATTCACCCTTTTCCAAGTTGATTGTCAACTTTTCTTCATGTAACCTTTGTATTACCATTTCCAGATGCCTAAGATTATCCTCTTTTATCTTTCTAAACACTAGGATGTAATCTAAGCACACTAAAACCCACTTGCCAATGAAGTCCCTCAAAACCTCATTCATCAATCTCATAAATGTGCTTCGGCAGTTTGACAACCCAAAAGGCATAACAAACCATTCATACAGTCCTTCGGTAGTCTTAAAAGCAGTCTTCCACTCATCTCCCTCTTTAACTCTTATCTAATGATATCCACTCTTAAGATCTATCTTGGAGTAATATCTAGCTCCACCAAGATAATCCATCAAATCTTCTATCCTGGGTATTGGGAACCTATACCAAATAGTAATCATATTTATGGCCCTGGAATCGGTACACAACCTTCAAGTACCATCTTTCTTTGGGTCTAATACCATGGGAACAACACAAGGAATTATACTCTCTCTAATCAACCCTTCATCAATTAGTTCCTATATTTGGTAAGAAATCTAAGCATTCTGCTGTGGGGTCAACTTATAAGAAGCTTTATTTGGAAGTGAGGCTCTTGGGATAAATTCAATCTGATGGAAAATAGATCTCTCAGGTGGTATGATTGTTGGTTGACCATCACTAACTATGACCTGGTATTGAGTTAACAACCCTTGGATCTCTAAAGGAAACTCTTCCCTCTTATTCCCCTTTTCACCTTTTGGTTTTAAAACCAAAACAAAGCCTACTCCATCTTCTTCTTCCAATGTCTTTAAG
Organism: Thuja plicata; assembly: GCA_018584345.1. Taxonomy (NCBI): domain Eukaryota; kingdom Viridiplantae; phylum Streptophyta; class Pinopsida; order Cupressales; family Cupressaceae; genus Thuja; species Thuja plicata. The sequence continues at coordinate 1,827,670 of MU224050.1, read as the reverse complement.
AATTATTTCTCACCTACCAATAGTAGGTTGGTGTTGGAATAGTCCCAATGGATAACTGCGAGGGGGGGGGGGGGGGGGGGTGAATGAGTTATCAACAAGTTAAATTATTTTCTTTAATTAATTACAGAATATCATAATCACATACACATTTAAGATAACACAAAATAGAACACCACAATTTTGGTTACGGGGAAACCAAACTAGGTAAAAACCCCGGTGGGAATTAGCACCTAAAAAGAACTGTACTTGAGTGTAATAATCCCTATTAGAAGATCTTGAAGCCCTCTTAGGAGTTGTTCTTTACAATGTAATAAGTACAGTGACTTGGTTAAGGGTTTGACCCTGTTAGGGGTGTGGACTCATAGTCCAAAAAGATCACAGCTAATATGTGTTAATCTCTAAGTTATGTTGATGATTAGTGACCAACACTTAGTCATTCACTTAGGAAGTTTTAGTTGGCTATCACTGTGGCCGAGCTAAAACTATGCAAGGCTGAGCAACATTGCCGAGTAGTATTCAAGTTGCCAAGTTGTATCATGCCGAGCCAAGTAGGATACTCAATGTCAAGTGACAGAGATGTTAAGTGCCGAGTAGAACAATTTTTGTATACATGTTTGGAATGATTCAAACTCTGAGGATAAGTGTTCAGGCTAACTTATATAAGATTTTTGGGTCGACTTATGTATGCATTTAATATTTCCCTATGAAGTAAGTTATGCATTTAATTGTTTATGCTATGCATGATCTATTGTAATCATTAATTGTAATACCTTCAAGGTATGGGTATTAGATATTGATCGTTGATCTAGATCTCGCTATCAGATTTGAACAGATATATAAGATTGCTTCTAAACCCTATTTTGTAAGAGAGAAGTGTGTGGAGAGAAGTGGTGACTGCATTTTGAAGTGAATTCATAGAGGTTTATTTTGTTAAGAAGTAGAGATCAAGCAGAGTGAAAGCACAGTGAATAGCAGAGTAAAGATACATCAGATTGTGAGATCATAGAAGGTACTTGAAAGAGGAGATTTGTCATCAGCATCTAAGTGCATAACAAAGGATCAATACTTGAGACATTCTAATCATTGTATCAGGTGAAAATCTCTTAACAAAGTGGTTCTAACAGACCTTTCTAAATCTCCTAACAGAGTGCTTGCTTTATTGTAAGTTGAAATCCTTTCACAGGGTAGATTGTAATGATCTTTAGCTCTTAATTGGGCAGACCTTTAATAGGGTTGATTGCATTTTGTATTCAAATTTTCTATACCTAATAGGCACACTTTATTACTACAGTAGTGAAGAATTTTGTGGGTGTCATCGCCACCCCAGTTTTACCTATTTGGGTTTCTAGGTTACCAAGTTCTTGTGTTATGAGTTATTTATTTCATTGTGTGGATGCTATTTGATATTACATTAGATTCATATATGTCTGAATGTGGATCAGTTTGTTTTAAGTGTTTGAATTTCAAGATCTAATTCACCCCCCCCTCTCAGTATCTTGCTTTCCCATTATTGTATTTTGAAAAATTGGTATTAGAGCTTAGTTCTCTAAAAGGTCATAATCAGCTTGAGAATATAGATCTTGAGATGGAGATCTACAAGATGGGTAAAGTCATTGAGAATCAAAAGATTGATATTCAGCTAGCACTACAACAACTTGAGATAGCAAGACATGAATTAAAGAAGTCCTTGACTGCAAGGAAAGATTTGGCCAAGCAAATTAATGACACTCATTATCAAGAAGAGGACACCACAAATCTATTTCAGAATGGAGATTCTACTGAGAGTGATGCAGCAATAGCAGATCTACTGGAAAAGAATAGTGCACTATGTGAAGAATTTAGAAACTTGAAAAAGTAACAAGAAGCCCAATCAGTAAGAATGTGTGAAGTTGTAGAATAGAAAAAGAAAGCTGAAGATGACAAGGATATGGCAGAAGAAGACAAAATAATGATGACTATCAGACTTGATGAAAGAACACATGATGTACAAACAATGATAGTCAATCAAGTTGACATGGCAAATCAATTACTACTTGTGAATCAGGAGATCAGTATTAAAGACATGGAGATTGTAAATCTTAGATCTGAGAACAGTCAGTTGAAAGATGAATTGAGATTTGAGAAATCACTTAACAACAGAGTGAATGATCCCAATGCAGCTATGAGCTACTTTGAACAACTAGTGGAAGCATCAAGAAGACCTAAATATTCTTCTGGATTAGGTCACACTGAACAACATACAATCACTAAAGAAGGAGAATCATCTAAGACAAGTGAAAGAAGGTATGCAAAGCCAAGAAACAACAAACCTATTTGCCACCACTGTGGGAAACCAGGTCATACAACAACCATTTTCCAAAGCAAGAATGGTAAGTGCAATCCTAAAACTTACTTTAATGGTTACTTCTTTAACTGTAATAAGTTTGGAAATCAAGCATGTGAATGTAAGACAAAGGCAAGAAACACACCTAGACTCAATGGTAATTTCTATAACTATAAAAAATATGGTAATAGAGCACAAGATTGCAGATCTAAAGGTAGACAACAATGGACATCAAAGGCACAAGAGAAATCACCAAGGAAAGGCAATACTTACAAATGGGACTACAACACATGGCATACTTGTCATTACTATGGTGAGTATGGACATGTTCCAGAAAACTGCATAAGGACACATTTCAGAGGAAAGTCTAAAAGTTGGATGAATGGAAGCCTAGTTTGTCATAGTTGTCTGAAAATTTGTCATACAAGGAAAGATTGTAAGACTAGGGTACCTGCTCCTACTGTTGAGAAGATTAGAGCATAGATGAACTAGACATGGGTTAAGAAGTCTGAACCATGCAGCAGTGAAGCTAGTGTAGCCAAGGTCACCCAATCTAATGGATTAGGTGATCACATCATCTCCAACTAAGAAAAAGAGGTATGTAAGGAACTACATCTAAAATTATTATCTTACATTAGTTCCTAACATGAAATGTAAGTCCATATTTGCATATGTTAAGATGCACTAGGACATATTTTGAAGACAAATTCCGAAAAGAGAAAATTGCACTATAGGTGCCGAGCATCAATTGTTGACACTAAGGCCAATTTCTTTAGTGTGTGTTGAGTTTGTTAGCCGAGTAAGCTCTATGATGGCTGAGTTTAGTGAGCCAAGTGGGATGCAAGTTGTGTTAAAAAGCCGAGGACAGCTAGCTTGCACTAACTCAATGGGTAGAACATTTATTTATTACCTACCTTGACCCTTTGAAGTCTATAAAGGATGAATAGTTTATACTTCATTTTTACCCTTCAATTTTCACTATTTACGGAGCGATTGAAGTAGTTGAAAAATTGATCTTAACAAAGTTAGCATCGAAGATTTCGTCAGCATGCCGTCGGCAATTCTAAAGTGAACAGTACAAAGTGCTACTTGTCAAGTTACTCTGTTCTTCATTTTTTGACCCCTAAATTCAAGATTATGGTTGCAAGCTCTTCTGCACTAGCTAAAAGTATGGAGGGAGAACAAGAGAAAATTTAGTTAGTATGGAGTGATGAATTTGCACCTCTCAACTTTTGAGCCATTCTTGAAAGTGCAATTTAGAGTGATTTGATCGGAGCTCTCTCATCCATTCCACCCAAGGTACTTATGATCCATGATGTTTGATCATGTTACATGGTTAAGATTGGTGAAGTAGGAGATAGTGAATTGAGGAAATCCTACAACAAATTGTGTGTCGATGGAGTTCTGAAGGGAGAATTCAAACATTTAGTTGACAAAGAGTAACTCGTGCCCTAGATTTTCCACAAGGTTTCAAAGATGAATGGATTAAGGTTATTCTTAGCTGAGTTCGTGATATGTTTATATGGTTTGATAATGGATCAGTCAAGATTACTAAGAACATGATTCATCGAGTGACTAGATATCCTATAGTGAACAGAAAGTGGAAAATGAGAGATAATATAAAAGAGGAAATTACACTAAAGACTAGAGCCATATGGAATAACAAAGGTATGACTATCTCTATAATTAAAGGCCTATAACTTGATTTTCGAGTAAGAGTAATAGCACATAAGTTCTATCAGTCGAGTAGATTGGATAGTGTTCCTTGTACAACCATTGACCAAGCATGGAAAATTGTTAAGAAGAATCATACATATGATCTTTCTGAGCTACAGTAGACACAATTAGCTGAGAACCTAGCATTAATCAGAAAAGCTAAGATCTCATCATGTAAGTTTGGTTCCTTACTAGTCTCTATATTTTTCTACATTTAGGATACATTTCCTACATTGGGAAATATTGTTTGGAAAAATGATAGACCCATTACAGTTCAGATTAGTGAATGTATTGAGAAATTAGGAGGTAATTTCAATAGCATTATGGGGAGCTATTTTGTGGAATTTAAGAAGAGGATAAGATTAAGAACTAGGATTCCTAGATCACTAGTGGAGAAGCACTATGAAGAAATTTGTTTTCTAGTTGATACAGATAACACATATATCTAGGCTGTGACACCTAGGGTAACATGTTTAGAACCATTTCCCTATGAAATTAACATTGATGAAGCATCATCTACCATCATTGCACTCCTAGCTAAGGCAATTAACACCACAATAGAAAGGTTTGGTAATTTTGATGAAGCCAAAGTAAAAATTCCAAGAAGTTTAACGAAGGGAACCATGGAGAGGAAAAGGAAGAAGATTGTGAAAAATCTAAAGAAAATGGTTGGTTTAGGTAGTGATGAAGAACCTGAGGATGCACATTTAGGCCTCTCCACAGGAAAAGGTGAGGATATGTCTACAGAAGAGGAAGTGAGTGCATCTGAGGAGATCACTAAGAAAGCTAAGGGTAAAGACCATCAATTGTCATAGTAACCAAGCCGAGCAAAGATAAACCTAAGGTTAGACCTCCTATAGCTAATCGTCCAAGGATTAGAGCATCTAATGTTACTTCTCCAGTAGTACAAAAAAAATTATATGGAAAGAGGAAGGTTGGAGAAAGCAGTTCTGGAAAGGAAGCTAAAATTGCTCCTAAGGCTGAGCTGAGTAAACCAGCAAAGAGACCTAGGAGGAGACTAGAATTGGGGATAGATATTGATGATGAAAGGACTGAGATTGATGAACCCAGTAACATACCTATAGCACAATTCAAGAAACCAGCTAGTATTGATGAGGTATGTGACAACTTGAGGAATTCAATAGGGTTAGCTACTTTCAAGTTCATTAAGTATGAGAAATTGAGTATTGGAGATAAGCACAAAGTTTAGGAAGCACTTTTGGATATGATGACTAATTTCAAGTTAACTCCTACAGAGAATTGTATGAGTTTCTATGCCGAATGAATTGTATGAATTTCTATCAAGAAAATGGGAATTTACACTTACCACAGAAAGATAGATCAAGGAAGGAACTTTAGCCAAGGTAATACCTGATTTGACTTCAAAACAGAGAGCCAAATTAATTAAAGAATATAAGAATAGGTTTGTTCCTAAGCTTAGAGGTTATGTTGTTCTAAAAAATGATATTGAAGGATTAGTATAGTAGAGTACAAGGATTTGGAAGGAAATATTTGGAATTATAGTTCCAAAAGACAAGAAATCTGATGTAGAGACATCTTATCAAAAGGAAAAATAAGTTGAGATTACCCCTGAGCCACAAATGACTCAAGGTCAAATTTCTATAGAACAAGACAAGACCAAAGATGCATTAGACTCAACAAATTCTATTGATTTAACTACAGACAGTCCAATTGACTACATAATTAATGATTCCAGCAATTTGAATGTCGAGGAACAAGATATGCCGAGTGGTACAAAAATTGATTCACCTATTAAGGAAATTGAGATTGAAGGAGAAAAGACCACTGTATCTGAAGAGAAAATTGATGAGATAATTGAAGAAATCAATGATCAGATAAGTGAAGAGAAACAAAAAACAATTGCACAAGAGGTAACTTCACAAAATCCACCTATTTTAGAGGTTGTCAAAACAGTTTTAGATAGCGGAGTAGTGATAAAGGATACTATTGATAAGCCTAAGGAACAAGAGGCAATGCAAGTGTTGGTTGATCTACCACACTCAGCATCATCCACTCCCATAGGTCCTAAAACTAGAGGTATGCCTAATCCATAGACAATCCTGACAGAATTAAAAGAGGCAATGGACATTGACACTGTCACAGGAAAAGGTATTATGCAGCCAAGCATTAGTTCACTAGAGTTGAAGAGAAAAAAATTTCTAAAGAAGAAGTCTCAAATTCTAGATGTCACATTAGATGAGGTCATTGTGATTCCACAATGGGATCCCAATGAATTATATTTTTAACAAATAGGGACTCTTCAAGAATTACTCAAGAGGAAGAAGAGACAGGAAGAGATGAAAATAGAATAGAAGCAAAAGAAAGTGTTGCATGACATCAAGGACATATTTGCAAAGGCTTTTGACTTAGAGAATGAAATGCCTCAAGCTCCAATTATTGATCATTTAGTTAACATTGTATAGAAGGTAACTGATGATGATCTTAACAGCAATGAAAAACTTATACAATGGTCTAAGAGGAGATTCGAGAGAAAAGTTCTAGAGAAAATCTCAGAAGAGATTGCAACAAAACAGGTTGAACTTTCTACTCTTGTAGAAATTTTGGAGAAAGTTACAAAAAAATTTTATTCTTTGTACAGGAAGTTATGTGATGTTGAATTCTTCACAAAGGATAATCTACAGCTTTTTGAGAAGCTATAGTTAGATTTAAGATCAATTGGCAATACTTTGGGTAAGGATACTACTTCTAGTTCTTTACATTTTACTAAGTTGATCAATGCACAACTGAGAATAGCTAAGCTTATGGCTAAATATGGTCGAATTAGGGCCAAATTGATAACTATTCAGACAATCATGTTGCCTCACTTGGAGGTAATACAAAAAGAACTTTCAGATGCAAAAGAGTTATCACAGAGAAATGCAAATCTCTCAACTGCAAAAAGTTTAGTAAGTCTTGCTACTAAGCTAGAAATAAATTTGGAATTTATGAAGATTTCCAAGGAAAGTTGGGATACTACATTTGAATCCACCCTATAGCTTCATAAATTTTTTTAGGATAAGTATAACTTAACCCCACCAACAATCAGTGACAAAAACAAGGGGGAAGTTGGTAAGGATACAGTATGATACATCAGTACAGAATAGGTACACTTGTATATATTTTTTGAAGGCATGTAAATTTTTGTATGTATAATTTCAAGTATATTCCTAGGGGGAGTACTTAGTATGCTTAGGAAACATTTTGATGGAATGAAATGAAGTAATGATAAGTGTGTTTTTGCCACTAATATCAAAGGGGGAGATTGTTAATCTCTAAGTTCTGTTGATGATTAGTGACCAACACTTAGTCATTCACTTAGGTAGTTTTAGTTGGCTATCACTATGGCCGAGCTAAAACTATGCAAGGCTGAACAACATTGCCAAGTAGTATTCAGGTTGCCAAGTTGTATCATGCTGAGCCGAAAAGGATACTTAGTGCTGAGCGACAAACATGTTAAGTGTCGAGCAGAACAATTTTTGTATACATGTCTGGAATGATTCAAACTTCAAGGATAAGTGTTCAGGCTGACTTATATAAGCTTTTTGGGCTGACTTATGTATGCATTTAATATTTTCCTACGGAGTAAGTTATGCATTTAATTTTTTTTATCCTATGCATGATCTATTGTAATCATTAATTGTAATACCTTCAAGGTATGGGTATTAGATCTTAATCGTTGATCTAGACCTTGCTATCAGATTTGAATAGATATATAAGATTTCTTCTAAACCCTATTTTGTAAGAGAGAAGTATGTGTGGAGAGAATTGGTGACTACATTTTGAAGTGAAATGCATAGAGGGTTATTTTGTTAAGAAGCAGAGATCAACCTGAGTGACAACACAGTGAATAACAGAGTAAAGATACATCAGATTGTGAGATCATAGAAGGTACTGGAAAGAGGAGATCTGTCATCAGCATCTAAGTGCATAATGAAGGATCAATACTTGATACATTCTAATCATTGTATCAAGTGAAAATCTCTTAACATAGTGGTTCTATCAGACCTTTTTAAATCTCCTAACAGAGTGCTTACTTTTTTGTAAGTTGAAATCCTATCATAGGGTAGATTGTAATGATCTTTAGCTCTTAACCGGGTAGACCTTTAACATGGTAGATTGCATTTTGTAATTAACTTTTGTAGCCCTAATAGGCACACTTTATTACTGCAGTGGTGGAGAATCTGGTGGGTGTCATCTCCACCCCAGTTTTACCTATTTGGGTTTCTGGGTTACCAAGTTCTTGTGTTATGAGTTATTTATTTCATTGTGTGGATGCTATTTGATATTACATTAGATTCATATATGTATGAATGTAGATCAGTTTGTTTTAAGCATTTAAATTTCAAGATCTGATTCACCCCCCCCCCCTCTCAGTTTCTTGCTTTCCCATTATTGTACTTCCAACAAATGATACATCACATTCATTTACATTTTTNATTCCCCCCCCCCCCCTCTCAGTTTCTTGCTTTCCCATTATTGTACTTCCAACAAATGATACATCACATTCATTTACATTTTTCAACAACTTGTCGAATAAAAAAGATAATATAACTGAAATAAGATATTGACCAGCTTGTCAAATACATAAAATATAAAGTTCATTGTAAGGTACAATAGGTTACTATGCTCGATATGGGATTGAGGTCTAGGTTTTTTTTCCCCAATCATGAAGTGGTTAGCTCCCCCGATGCTCAACATGACAGGTTGAGAACCTTACCAAGGAACCTAGCAACTTGGAACTAGCAAGTCAAACGGATCTAGTGCAGTATTGTAACATAATTATAATTCACATATGACATTGCAACACCTAAACAATGATCTAGTAGAGAGATGATGCAACTAACATATACATAGTACAAAATATGCATCAAATCTTTGCCCAAAGAATTTTAAACCGTATTTGGGTAAGTGCACAAATATGGGGGATACAAAGGGAGCATAAGTTGTGATTTTTTAAAATCATAATATTCCAAACTTTGTTGAGAAAATCAAGATAGTTACACTCAAAATTTGAAAATGCAAAAAGAACAAGAGTTGTACTGAATCTAGTTTCTAAACTACTATTTAAAAAAAATGATTGAGATTAAGGGTCTCAAAAAGGGGGAGCACACAAATTGGTCCTATTTTTTGTGAAAAAAACATAACATAGCATCTGGTGTGCCCTCCTTAAAATGTCAACCTTTTTTTGAATTTTTTTAATCATTCCCTTGAGAAGTTAGCTAACACCACATAGTTTATCTTAGAATATTTTGCTAATTGTTTTATGAACTTGTGATTTTTAACAAATTTTTGAAGTGGACACAACTTGAAAACATGAAATTTGAGCAATGCTCCCTTTAAAAATTGTTGAAAACTAATTTAGAATGAAAACTTCTTTTTCTTGGTGTGTAGAATGGTGTCTAGTTTCTAAAAATGTAATTTGTTTCAAAATTTGATGAATGAGCCAAAATCTATGCTTGAAATACTACATGTTGGTTTTTGAAAAAAATGAACCTAGTTACAAGAGAAATTAGAGATGGAATGCTTAACATAATCAAAATTCAAAATAAATTATATGGTTAGATAGGTAACATAGACCTTAACAACATCATGGTGTTTGATTTTGTATTTGTATGACAAAAACAAAATTATCACACCAAAATCCTAACCAACTATTTACAAGAGGTTCAAGGTTGTTTTGTTTACTATTACTAACTTTCATTCTTTAAAATACATGTAACAATAACATTTTTTCCACTATGATCTTATTAAGTGTATTGATGACATAATTTAATTTTAGAAAAAAAAATGCTCATTACTTCATCAAATTTTCGACACGATTATATTTTAGGATTTATGACTAATATTTTTTATTACCCCCCCCTCTCAGTATCTTTCTTTCCCATTATTGTATTTCCAACAATATGATGAAGGCTACAACCTTTATTAAAATAGATATACACTATATCTGATAATGAACTATTTTAGTAGACCTACTATCTTGATCAGTTCCAATGAATTGTATATACTCTCTGCTTCTTCACATAGATCTTTATCTGATGAATGAAATGGCTTTACTGTCCCAAAACAATCAACATTTTGTTATGTCCTTTTTCTCTCTCTTTTTTTCTCATTCACACTTGGTGATCTTCAAATGAACTACTATAAGTATCTTCTCCAAAAGATATGATCTTTGTCAACTTTAGGAATCCCTTCAATGCTTCTTTAGTCAGCCAAACCAAGCACACAATATAATTAGAGCCACGCAATTCAAAATGAATAGATGCATCGCTTCACATAGTCGGCTCCGCCAAAATTACCCAAATGTCATGCTTCAGATGAAACATGATTAGCACCTTTTTTTAATTAACTTAGACTCATAACTAAACTTGAATATAAATATGCATATCCCATAGATAGACACAACTGAAGTATCAATAAAATTACTATCATCTTTTTGAAAACAATCTTCTGAAACAGTGTCTGGCAAACAGAGTAACATAACTCAACTGTTACTGAACATCTGAGCCCGCGTGTATGTAGATGATATAGTAACAATGTCTGAAACATAAAAACAACAGCGCAAGGCTTCTACATATCCATACTAAAAATTGAATATAGTTCACAGTTGTATACTATATGTTGTCATCAATGACAAACATACAGTCAACTATTTGCACAGAAGCAAATCTCCAACAATATCGCCCTTTGACATTGATGGAAACATGTGATATGAAAAACACCATCAACCCAAATTATCCTCCTTCTTTTTACAATCTTCTCAATATCCTCATCAAAGGTTCCTCTTCAATGCTACAGCTCCTCTGACTGTGTTTTTATTTTCATGACTATATACTCCCCCAAAGTATATGCTCCCCCTTACTATATACTCCCCCTTTGACATCAATGGAAAAGGGTGCCAAATACCATTAAGTGCAGGTACTACTCCATAAGTAGAGTATTCAACCTTTCATCAGTCACCGAGGACTAATGTTCTTGCTTCAAATTCTAATCAAAATCGGGAAAGGGAATCACTCCCAGCTTCTCCCTGAGATACTCAAAAGAATCTTTTGATAAAGGATTTGTAAATATATCTGCTAACTGTTCTTTAGTGCTCACATAATCCAACTTTACTTCTTTGTCTGTAAGTTTTTCTCTTAGAAAATGATATTTTATTTCAATGTGTTTTGTCTTTGCATGCATCATAGGGTTCTTTGATATATTTATAGTGCTAGTGTTATCACAGTGTCTAACAATAGGATAATAAATCTGAATTCCAAATTATTTTATCATTTGTTTGATCCAAACAATTGTAGAACAATTCAATGTTGCTGCTACATATTCTGCTTCAGTTATTGACTGAGAAATATAATTCTTCTTCTTGGTTGTCCAAGTTACCAATCTATCTCCAAGGAATACTGCTCCTTCTGAGGTACTCTTTCTTTCATCAACACAACCTATGCAATCAACATCAGTATACACATGAATTTGTACATTCTCTAAGTTAGGATACCATAAACCATAGTCTATAGTTCCCTTTAAGTATCTAAATATTCTTTTTATTGCCATTAAGTGATTTTGTTTAGGTTCAGCTGCAAATCTTCCAACAATACCAACTACATTAGAAATATCAGGTCTAGATTGAGTGAGATATATGAGTTTTCCAATGATAGACTTGTATAGTATCTTGTCAACTACTATGCAATCATCATCTTTAGAAAGCTTCCTTCCTATTGTCATGGGGGTGCTTACTAACTTGTAATCTTCCATCTTGAAAGTCTTTAATATCTCCCTCACATATTTAGACTAATTTATGAATATGCCTTTGTCTGTTTGTCTTACATTTAATTCCAAAAAGTATTTTATAGGTCCAATCTTGCTCATTTCAAATTCACTCTGCATTTCTTTTGCAAATTCTGCACTAAGCTTGTCATTACCTCCAAAAATAATGTCATCAACAAAGATAGCAACAAGTAGTAAACCTTCAGGTGTCTCTCTAATGAATAGGTTGCAATATGCTGCTCCCTTTTTGAATCTAATCTTAGTTAAATATCCATCAAGTCTCTCATACCATGTTCTTGGAGCCTATTTAAGTCCATAAAGGACTTTCTTTAGTCTGCATACCATGTCTAGTTTGTCTGAAAGTTTGAATCCATCAGGCTGCTCTATGTAGACTTCTTCCTTCAAGTCACCATTCAGGAAAGCTGACTTGACCTCCATTTGATATACTTTGAAGTTCTTGAATGTTGCATAGGCTAAAAATAACTTTATAGCTTGCAGTCTTCTCACAGGGGAAAATGTATTAGAATAGTCAATTCCTTCTCTTTGCATATATCCTTTAGATACCAACCTTGCTTTATTTCTTATCACTGTCCCATCTTCATTCATTTTGTTTTTGAATATCCAATTAGTTCCAATCAGGTTCTTCTCACAAGGTCTAGGGACCAATTCTCATGTGTCATTCTTCATTATTTGATCTAATTCTTCTTGCATATCACTTTTCCAATCTGAATCATTACACACATCTTCAACACTTAAGGGTTTAATCTGTGAAAGTAAGCATACTTCTTCATCAATGGTTGAACCTTTTTCTCTGGATCTTGTCAATACTTTACTGCTCTGATCTCTAATGATATCTTATTTAGAGTGGTATTTAGATGTTTATTTTGAGATTTTAGGTGAGACACTCTCATCTATAATATGTGACTCTTCTTGACTTGGTTCATGGTTATTGCATGACACATCAATATAGTGAAACATTTATTAAATAATTGTATCCTTATTGATAGGTCTAGGTTCATCTTCAATCATAGGTGCATATTCATAATATCTCTCTTGAATCATGAACTTCTCATCAATCTTCACATGTGCACTCTCAATGATTTTCTTCAACCTTAAAATAAAACATATGTAAGATTTTCTCTTAGTAGAGTAACCAAGAAAAATACCTTCATCACTTCTAGCATCAAGTTTTCCAACACCATCATCTCTCTTGATGTAGCACTTTCTTCCAAAGAAACTAAATTATTTTACTGTAGGTACATTACCAAACCAAAGTTCATAAGGTGTTTTTTCTGTGCCTGGTCTTAGTTGAATTTTGTTGATAGTATAGACTACTATATTGACTACATCTCTCCAATAGGTGTGCGTAACTTTTTCTTCAATCATGATAGTGCATGTTGTGTCAAGTATTATCATGTTCCTCCTTTCTACAATTCCATTTTGTTGAGGGGTTCTGGGTGCACTTAGTTGTCTTTTGATCCCATGTTCTTCACAGTACTCAAGAAACTTGTTAGAGGTGAATTCTCATCTATCAGATCTTAGACACTTTATCTTTAATCCAGATTCATTTTCAACTTTAGCTTTGAATATTTTTAACTTCTCAAAAGCTTCAGATTTGTCTTTTAAGAATGCAACCCATATAATCCTTGAGAAATCATCAACAAACAAAACAAAATACCTTTCACCATAGTATGATCTTGTTTGAGTAGGTCCACATAGGTATGTATGTATTAGATCTATTTTGTTCTCTATAGTGTTCTGTTTGCTTCTGAATGAGGTCCTCACATGCTTTCCCATCACACATTCCCTGCACATAGTATCAACTGGTCTTGCAATACTAGGAAGGTCTCTTACTGCCTTTACATTACTTATTTTCACTATGCTCTCAAAATTGATATGACAAAGTCTTTTGTGCCAAAGCCAACTGTCATCCACTTTTGCAACAAAATAATCTACTTCAGAATTAAGCTCAAAAACATTACATATGTTCTTTGAGCCTGATGCAATCATGTCTCCTTCTTTTTTGTTAATAATGCATCTATTTTTTTTGAATTCTAACTAATATCCTTTATCTAACAATTTTCCAACACTTAGTAAGTTATGATGCAAACCATCAACATAAAGAACATCACCTATCTTGTTCTTTCCATCTAAGGTGATAGATCCTCTGCCTATGATAGGTTTGGGATTTTTATCTCCAAATCTGACCATGCCACCTTTGTACTTGTCTAGATGTACAAATCTATCTTTGTCACCTGTCATGTGATGTGAACACTTGTTGTCTATGATCCAGTTTGTTCTGATGTATGCCTGTTAAACTAAGGCCAATTATTGTGCTTTATTTTCATCTTTAATTTCTATTGTTTCAATCATTTTTTCATTATCTTTAATTGCAACGAATCTAGTTTCATCTTCTCCTGAATCATCATCAGTTACACCATCTTTATCATGATAGTATTCCTTAGTATATTTGGGTTTGAAATATGATCTATACTTCTTGACTCTTGTAGGACACTTGGTTGCAAAGTGGCCAATGTTATTGCATGAGAAACATTTGAATGGTAGTTGTCCTTCATATTTTCCTTTACCTTTCCTTTCCTTCTTAGAAATTATAGAAATGATTTCTTCTAGTTTTGTATCAACTTCTTCTTTCTCATTATTACTAGAGATGCTCAAGGATTTCTTGCCATGGACTGAGGCTTTGAAAGTTGTTTCCATTTTAGGTTTTGTCTTCAATCTTGATATCTCAAATGCTGATATTTATCTAATCAAGGTTTCTATTTTGAAGTCATTTGAGAATTGCATGGTTTCATCCAAGATGTTTATCTTGCTTTCATAATCTACTGTCAATGTGGTCATTAATTTTTCCATTATATCATGCTCTGAAATTTCTCCACCATTGTTCCTAATTCCTGAGACTGCTTCATTAATCCTCTGATTGTAAGCTCTGATGTTTTCTTCAGGTAGCATTTCTAAATTGTTGTATATTTTCTTCCATGTTTTTCTGTGTGCATTCTTGGCTTGGATATCTCCTTCAAACATGTCTTCTAGGTATTTCCAAATTGAATATACTTTTTCCGCCTTCTTGATCTCAGAAAATTCACTGTTAGATAGGGAACTGATTAGGGCTTCTTTGGCAATTGCATTTTGGGTGAATAATTCCTTTTGTTTATTAGTAGAATCTTCTTCTGCAAGGTCCTTCAAGGTGGGAACATCAATTGCATGAGTACAAGCCTCATAAATCTCAAAACCAATGCACTGAAGATGTGTTATCATTTTTTTTCTTCCAGTCAAGATAATTCTCTCCATCCAACTTAGGACTCTCTTTCCTGAAGTACGCCATTTGATCTACCTTAAGCTGTTAGGATTTCTCTCCAAGGAACTTGGCTCTAATACCAATTGTTGGAATAGTCCCATAGGATAATTGAGAGGGGGGGTTAATCAGTTATCACCAAGTTAAATTATTTTCTCCAATTAATTATAGAATATCATAAGCACATACACATTTAAGATAACACAAAATAGAACACCACAATTACTGGTTACGGGGAAACGAAACTAGGTAAAAATCCCAATGGGAATTAGTACCCACAAAGAATTGTACTTGAGTATAATAATCCCTGTTAGAAGATCTTACAAACCTGTTAGGAGTTGTTCTTTACAATGGAATAAGTATAGTGACCTGGTTAAGGGTTGGACCTTGTTAGGAGTCTTTTACAAATAACCCTGTTAGGGGTGAGGACTCATAGTCCAAAAAGCTCACTGCTAATATGATGAAGGCTACAACCTTTAGTAAAATAGATATACACTATATTTGATAATGAACTACTTGAGTAGACCTATTGTATTGATCAGTTCCATTGAATTGTATATACTCTCTACTTCTTCAAATAGATATTTATCTGATGAATGAAATGGCTATCCCAAAACAATCAACATTCTGTTCTATCCTTTTTATATCTCTTTTCTTCTCATTCACACTTGGTGATCTTCAAATGAACTACTATAAGTATCTTCTCCAAAAGATATGATCTTTGTCAGCTTTAGGAACCCCTTCAATGCTTCTTTAGTCAACCAAACCAAGCATGCAACATAATTAGAACCACACAACTCAAACTGAATAGACACATCGCTTCACATTGTCGACTACACCAAAATTACCCAAACGTCATGCTTCAGATGAAACATGATTAGTGCCTTTGGTTAATTAACTTAGACTCATAACTAAACTTGAATCTAAACATGCATATCCCATAGATAGATGCAACTAAAGAGTCAATAAAATTACTGTTGGCTTTCTGAAAACAATCTTCTGAAACTATGTCTGGAAAATAGAGTAACATAACTCAACTGTTACTAAACATCTAAGCCTGCATGTATGTACATGGTATAGTAACTATGTCTGAAACATAAAAACAATTGCGCAAGGCTTCTGCATATCGATACTAAAAAGTGAATACAGTTCACTGTTGTATACTATATGTTGTCATCAATGACAAACATACAGTCAACTATTTGCACAGAAGCAAATCTCCAACAGTTGGGCCCTCTTTTCTTTTCTTTTCTTTTCTTTCTCTTCTTCCAAGGTTGACTGTAACCTAAAAGTTATCCCATCCTTCTTGAAGCAATATGATTTCTTAACTCCATCATGCACTACAAATCAGTCAAACTGTCAAGGTCTACGTAATAGAAGATGACACACATCCATGGGTAGGACATCACACAAAACTCTATCCTTATACCTCCCTATAGAAAATTCTATCCAAGCTTGTTCATTGACTATTACATGTTGATCTTTATTCAATCAAGTAACTCTATAAGGATTAGTGTGAGGTATCCTTGTCAATTTTAACTTCTCAATAGCTTCTAAATAAACTATATAATCAGTAGAACCTGAATCTATGATAAATTTATAGACCTTCCCAAGTACCTTGCAATTGAATTGAAATAAAGATCTTCTTTGGATTGTCTCTTCTTTGATGGGTTCTTTGAGGAGTGCTCTCCAAACCATCAAATGCTCTCCCATCTTTGATCCTATGGGGACTTCTACAACCTTTCTTCTAGAAGACTCTTCTTGCACATAGTTATCTCTTTTCTCTCCTCCTTGTGGAGTGGAGCTCTTTGCAGGACACCGATATGAAGGATGCCCAAACTGCTAATAGTTATAGAACTTTATCGAAGAGAAGTAAGAACCTCTTCCTTGGTTATCATTCCTTCCTCTTGAACTGTTATTTGAACCTCTTCCTCGGTTGTAACCACATCTAGTGTTACATGATTCTCTTTGGTTCTTTGTGAGTTTTTTTTCACTCTGATTCTTAGCTTCAAGATTCCTTCCTCCATATCCTCCTCTATGACCTCTATTATTTCTTCCTCTTCCTCTACTATTTGAATCTTGCTTCTTCTTGAACTTCTCTTCTACCTTGAGAGCTAGTAGATAGCTATGGTGTACATTCTTGGGGCTTAAGAGACTGATCTCTTCTTGAATACTCCATTTGAGTTCATTATGGTACCTTGCCACTTTTAGGCTTTCTTCTTCCATCACATGGGACCTTAATCATAGCTTATGAAACTCTTATGTATAGGCACTGACTTCTAAGTCTTTCTGCCTTAGATTCTTCCTTTTCCTTATGCAACTGCACTTCATAATCATTAGGAAGGTAAGTTTCCTTCATCTTCACCACCATACCTTTCCAACTTGTTATGGGGTTCTTTCCTCCTTTTTCCCTTTCATCTTGGACAAATTTCCACCAAGTGAGAGCAGTTCCTCTCAATCTTGTCTTGGCTATTCTGACTTTCTGGGCTTCAGTCACACTATCACAATCAAAGTGATTTTCAAGACCTTCTATCCATTCCATGATTAATTTTGGACCATCTTGCCAGTAAATAGAGGCACACCTTCTAAGGAATTACCACTCATTGCCTTTAATGCTTTCAAGAGTGGCTCTTCTCAAAGCACATGGTCTGGCTTTAGGATAATGTCCTCCTCGGCCACTAATTTACCCTTCTCATCATCTTCTCTCATTAATTTTCTGATAGATATAGTTCAAAGCTTCACTTCTTCTAACTTGCATGCCATTTAGGATAACTTCTCCTTCAGAAGTGTGTTCTCCTCTCTCTATTCTCCGAAATCTCTTGCTAGCTCTACATTGGCACCATGTTGGATGAATTTATAGACTCTTCTAAAAATCACACCCAAAAAACATAATCCCAATTTTATAAATTTCTTTGATACCAATCTGGTGTAGAATCCAAGTCTTGTTGTTACTAAGAGTCATCCTGAACCTACTTCAAGGTCTCTAGATGGACCTGTTAGAGTATATAGTTTTCCTCACTTATTAATTATATCATGTTGATATTAATTATTAAGTTAGTCATACTCTAGTTTTCACTTAAGCTTTCTCTTAGGTTAGCCTTTTCCTTTTTAAGGGTTTCATTCACCTTTAAGGTTGAATGCTTGTATTTGTTTTGGCATACTCTCTGAATACATTTGAGCTCTCACTTTTTGAGCACAAAAAGGTTTCTACTTTTTCTTTCTTTGGCTTCAATCTTTGTAACAGGTATTTTTCATGCTGACTGGTCTTGGAAGTTGAATCTGTATTTCTCAGTTTCTATGTGGTATCAGAGCCACACTACTGCTGCCTGGTTTGAAGGTTTGTGGAGCCGCGATTCAAATATGACAGCCATAACTACTCTAGGATTTTTCTGTCACTTTGAAGGAGGCACTATTTTCTAGAGCTATTTGAGAAAAAATAGACTCCACCATTACGTTCAGAAGGCCTGAGAGAGTTGAAATACATATAAAGTTTGATATATTTGGTCACAGTGACCTCTGGAGAAATTTTTTGGCCTATTAGGGCCGTACAACACAAAAATTGAGGCAAAAACTAAAAAGAATTTTAAAAAATGCTTTTTTAATCATTTTTTTTGGCACTACCATGTATGCCACCACCATGCTACCCTAGCACCACCACCATGTCACCCGTGCACTGCTCTGGCCCACATGCCACCCTCCAGCCACCGCGCCACCACCGGGACCCGTTGCCATCGCCGCACTGCCCGGGAGCCACCTCCGCTCCACCCTACCGCCTCCACCACTTAGCCCAGCCGCCACCTCCACCAATGTCGCTACCCACCGGCCACCTCTACCCATCTGGACATCCTATGACGACCATATGTCCATCAAATTTATTCTCGGGATTGTATTTTTCCAGGGAGCTTGTCTTTTGGGGCTACCTGTACCTTTTTGGCCCTACAGGGCTCATATAGACTCAGATTTTTGACTTTTATATATTGTTGGAAATCTCTTTCCGAGCCTGTCACTCTCATCTTGGTTTAATTTCCTAATTTTTCCATTTTCTTGCTAGATTTTGTAGTCAGAGATGCACCTTCTTTTGTGCTCCTATTCTGCTTCTGAAACTTAGGTTTTTCACTAGTTCTTTGTATTTTTCGCTTCATTTTATGGTGTACAGGAGTTAGTTTGATAGTGTGTGTGGGGGGGTGCATATTTCTTTCTACATTTTCAATTCATAGAGACCCTTCTTCTTCTATCTTATTCTCTCAATGTCGGACACATCCATTGTTGTTCTGACTCCACATAACTGCCACACATGGAAGCCACAAATGACCAAAATCCTCATGTCACGAGGCTTATGGTCCTTCCTGAATGTGGCTCAGCCTATTCTACCAAGGCCTTATAAGGCTCTTATGCACAGAAATAAGATTGATGAGGCAATGGGCCTCATTTCCCTGAACGTTTCAGATGGGTTACTATTCCACCTGGATGGTTTGACCACATCCATGGATATGTGGGACAAGTTTTACACCTTGTTTGGCATAATGAATCAGTTCAGGGTCCTCCAGATAGATGCAGAGTTCACCTCCTTGGTACCTAAATCAATCACCAGCATTGAGGACTTTCTGATGAAGTTCAAGTCTCTTCAATCTATTTTACAGGTTGTTGGAAAGATGAAGTCAGATGATGAGTGTATCTTCCTGATACTCTTAAAGCTTCATGGCCCTTATCAGAATTTCACTTCCACCTTCTACTCCACTATGGATGTACTGGGTGCACACCATGTTATGCCCTCTTTTGAGACCTTCTGTGATAGCTTAACTCATGAGCAGTCCAAGCTTAGTCAAATGGATTCTCTTACAGGTTCACAGTCATAGGCATTGCTTGCCAAGTCATCTTAGGATACATAGAAGCCGAAGCCGAAGCAGATATCTAATTCCTCTTCTCAGCACTCTACTAGCCCACCATCTTTTTCTAAGAAGGATAAATAGAAGAATGAGAACCCTACCTGTTCCTATTGTCAGAAGGGGCCCCATGATGAGTCACATTTTTTTCACAAGAGATTTGATGGCTATGAGAAATAGATTGCAGATTTGCAAGCTCTCCTTCAGAAGAGCACTATTTCCTCTCCATCCTCTTCCACCTCATAGGGGTCTAATTTTCAGTCTTTTGCCTCATCTTTGACATCTAGACAGGATTTTGGATAGGGTCATGCATTACGGGCTTCCATTGCATCCCCTTCCCAGGTCCCTTGGATACTGGATTCAGGTGCTTCTCACCACATGGCATCTTCTCTGAAGATCTTCTCTTCTATTGAGGCTTCTCCCATTCCCCACATTCTCATGGGAAATAACACTATTATTCCAGTCTACGGGAAAGGTTCTATACGCATTCAAGATGGCACATTTAATGATGTATTGTATGTACCATCTCTATCTTCAAACCTTCTCTTGATTTACCAGATTACACATAGTGGATCAGGGAAGACAGTTGAGTTCATGCCAGATTTAGTCTTCATTTGGGATAGTATGATAGGTGGCATTGTTGCTACAGGGATAGTTGATCATTCCACCCGTCTCTACACCTTTTCTCACTTTGGTCCACCATCTCCATCATAAGAGCACAACTCTCCTCTTCTACGAGCGCATCATGTGGTGCAGTCAAGTCACTTGAACCTCTGTGTTGTTCCTAAGACCACTACTATGACTACCACACCACCTCTTGTTGAGGTTCTTTCTCTTTAATAGAACTCTTCTTTAGAACTTCCAGACCCTCCAGCTCCATTCATCGAGCCACCAGGTGTAGTTGTTGAGGATTCTATAGAGGACACTCATCTCCTCTCTCATGATAGTCTCAGCACACCTGTCATACCGCTTGCATTGGGAATTCCATTTTAGGATCCTTGTGTCTTCTCATTTGACCATCATCTCAGCCTTCTAGTGACACCTCATCTTTCAAGGTCACCTCTTCAGTGCTCACTTCCTTTTACTCCTTTGTATTGGCGTCATGGTGGTTTGTTCATTGATCCAGGGGTTCTTTCATTTTGGGGGGCTTTGGAGCCTCAATCCTCTCTCATGGGGGGGTTGGTAGCATGCATTGTACTCATGGCTTTGAGAGAGTCTCTTGAAGTCATCTTTTGTCTTTTGCTTGCTTTTATATCTCTTTTTGGAGAGGAGTTTTTCCCACTGGGTTTTCTCCTTTATCTTCGGTTCACAG
>MU224050.1:1772083-1806250 GCA_018584345.1 Thuja plicata | reverse complement strand
TTATTAATTATATCATGTTGATATTAATTATTAAGTTAGTCGTACTCTATTTTTCACTTAAGCTTTCTCTTAGGTTAGCCTTTTCTTTTTTTAGGGTTTCATTCACCTTTAAGGTTGAATGCTTGTATTGTTTTGGCATACTCTCTAAATACATTTGAGCTCTCACTTTTTGAGCACATAAGGGTTTCTTCTTTTTCTGTCTTTGGCTTCATTCTTTGTAACAGGTATTTTGCATGCATACTGGTCTTGGAAGTCGAAGCTATATTTCTTAGTTTCTACAAGACCTTATAGGTTATTATCAAACCCTAACTTGAGGAAGTCACTAAGATCTTCACCTCAAGTTCTCTAGACCTGGTTCTCACCGTAAAGCTACTATCTCATGCTATAGAATCTATTAGGACATATTTATTCTCCAAGCTAAAACAATCAATTCAACATGAAGAACTAACCTAAATATATTATACAAAAAGCACAAAAGATTGTAGAAGAAAGTGCCAAAATACTCTCTGTATTTCTATCTAAATCTATTACATGTACAATCCTCTACAATCTTTTTATCTTTCTATTTTTTCCTCCCCTAACTCTTACTACATTATAAACTTCTAACTCTATAGCTCCTTCCTTCAAAATATCTCACGTCCTCCAACAACTTTAACCACCTTGAAAAGAAGGCATGGTCGAGCCATAAATGACCCTCCCATCACTGGAATAGGTGTCCCTATCCATCAAAGACAAAAACCAAACATTGAGAGTCAATACAGTTGACCCAGCTGATCACAAACATCACATCCTGCATTTTCTAGGTTATTAACTGACATAACCGAGCAACAAACTACCATTACCAAGCAATAGTCCCAAGCGTTAAAATAACCTTTTCCTTCAATACCCGACCGCCAATCAACAAACCCAAAATATGCAAGCAAACCTGAGAAACATCACCGAGAAACAACCCTAAGCACCAAGTGTAACCTGAGAGACATTACCGAGCAATGTTCCTGAGCAACCTAGTGTAACCCAAGAAAGATTCTAGAGTAGCATTCTCGAGCAATAGAGTAGCCCAAGCACCAGTATAAATTACTGCCATTTTCCCATTTTTTGTTGTTAGAGCCTTGTTAGATTTCAAGAGTTTTATAAGCTACCTCAACACACACTTAAACTAGAAAACAACTACTAAGAAACTATGGCGTTTGTTCACTGATTGACCTTACTCATTACAAGAATGGTGGAAAAAAAAACACCTTACAAACCAAAAATTCTTTCTAACCTAGAAATGTTCCTAACCTTAGGTTCTCATGCACCAAATAACAATGCAATGACAATATGAGAGATGAAATGCAAGAGGAAGGCCTCTTTTTATAGATTTGAAAAGAGAATGGATGGTTGAGATTAAGAGGTGGAAGGGAGATGAGTGGCTAGGATTGAGGGGTAGGTTTGAAAAGTCAAAGGGGATTGTGCACATGATTAGAGGTAAATTACCTTTTAATCAAGGTTAGAGGATTTTTAGCAAGAGGGGGGATTTGAAAGGGATAAAGTGATTTAAATAGAGTGTTTTTATTTATAAAATATGTAAATACCATAGATGAAACTATTTAATTAATTTAATTAAATAGTTAGATGAATAGATGGTAATTTTATATTAATTATAATATTAGTATTTTTGGATGTCTATAGATCCATCCAAACCTTCGCTTAAATACTATGATCCTAAAGCATTTTTCCACTACTATCATCGACCTACCCATGAAACTGGTAAGTGTTATAGGTTGAAACATCTTTTCCAAGATGTTATTAATTCCAATCTCATAAATAATGATGGTGTTAATGATCAAGGAAATAAATTTTTTCTCCTTCCCAACAAAAACATGCAAATCTATACCAATCATTTTCCTTCCCATTCCACCAACATAGTTGAACCTACCCATTTCTTCCCTTATTCTTCTATCAATATTATTTAGTCCAACAAACCCAAAAATATGAACACTAAGAACACGTGTCATGAGGCCCACAATGTTGTCAACCATGATTGTAATTCCAAACCTAAACATAAATCAAGACATGAACCTTGAATTAAATTTGATCCTAAGGAGACTATTAAGGAACTTGATGGTCTCTTTTACATTGTTGTAAATAATAATAATATTCTCCCTCGTGGATTGTTTAATAATTCTACTTTCATGGTGAGTGTTATAACTAAGGAATATCTTTACTCAAGGTCCTTTCATCAATACTCTTATGAGAAATCAGATGTGATGATTAAGACATTTAATGGCTTCACTTGTCTTATCCATGGTTCCATTACATTTACTATTGAAGTTGGTAAGAAAGTCTTAAATGTCACCTTTGTTTTCATCACAAATTTTGATCAATTCCAAGTGATTCCTGACTTTGATTGACTCATTCTGTGAAATCTATTGTTTATTATATCCATAATTTTTTTAAATTTCCACTAGTGGATAAATCATGATGTTGTTCATGTGGTAGAATTGTTTTCAGAGAAGTGGTGAGACTACATTGATCTTGAAGTGAGAAGAAAAGAAAAAATATTTAAGAATGCATGTATATGTTCAATGAAAGTCTTGATGTCCTACAGATGTTGCCAGATCATATATTTGTTTTTTCATTATGTTTAGAATGTATTTTTTAAGGTAACTACTCTCATCCAACTATTAAAAATTATTCTTTATCTTGGGTTAAACCTTGCTGTGTATTCATTTGTCTTGAAGATTGTGTTGTATTTATTTTGGGTCTTACCTTGGTGTGTCAAGACCCACATTAGGATTAATTACCTAGAATATATTCTTTTGGCTAACTAGTGATGTTTTTCTTGATGTATCTAGATGTAATTCTGCACCGAGGAGCACTCATCACAAGGATAGAGTGAACTCTAAAACATGGAGAATATATTTTTTAAAATACATTGTATTGCATTATTATAGAATCCCTAATAGGAATAACACTAATAATAGCTAAAACTATGTTCATTTTAAACCCAAAAAAATATGTTCCTATAAAAATTTTCAACATGAAATTAGATAAGACTTACAATCATTGCAACACTTGAGTCACATTTCCTTAACTCTGTATTGTGCTCCCCATGGCCCAACACTTGTAACTACACACATGTAAGTACAAATAAATGTATGCCATAAGATCCATAAACATTAAACACATGATCACAAATATAAATTTTCTAGAAAAACTACATACAACAATAGAAAATTCCTAAAGGGTTGGACCTAATTCTCGAGGGCTCATCTTTGATAGTGTTTCATATGTCACACACAAAGACTTCATAATTAGACTCTTGAATCTTGAGCCATATTATACTATTTTACAAAGAAAGGTTACAAAAGAATTATAAGTTTTTTTAAATTTACATAAGAGGGTAGACAACCATTTCTAGGATAGAGTCTCTAGATAGTTTCCTCATTGGTTACCACCCACTTAGGTAATATAGAGACAAAAACAAAGTTAATGTACTTCTACATATAAAGGAGGTTTGTTTGGATGACAATTGGAAACAGAATAACAACTTAATGTAAAATATGACCTTGAAGGAATGACTATGGAAATGGGTCCATTAAATAAAAGTTGATCTCGAATGGAAGATGTATCAAACCATAAGATGGTAATGCCTTGACCTAAGTCTTTAGATAAAGGATATTAAACCACAGATAACCATACTAAAATAAATAATATTAAAGACCAAACTAATCAATTCCATTATTTATGAACTAATGAATTAGATAAAACAAAGAGTACTCACTAGTTTTCTAAATATTGCTAGATTAATGCAACAACTATAATGTATAGCTTAATTCACATATACAATAGACATCACTTGATTTTTAAAAAAAATATCAAATATCATTATGATGTCAAATTATAAAATGATAACCATGTGGTAGTCACATCAATAGTCTGATGAATATGAAATAAAGTGAATTCTAGATGGTATACAATCTATAATATAAAAATAATTCAACATAAAACCTCATTTACAAGGTTCCTTGGAAATATCTATTTAGTTAAAAAATTTCCAATAGATAAG
The DNA here is from genome assembly GCA_018584345.1 of Thuja plicata. Lineage (NCBI taxonomy): Eukaryota > Viridiplantae > Streptophyta > Pinopsida > Cupressales > Cupressaceae > Thuja > Thuja plicata. The sequence continues at coordinate 1,802,199 of MU224050.1, read as the reverse complement.
TCACTTCCTAGATCCAATACTAGTATCATAAAGGTGAATTGAAAAATTAAACTATACCTCAAACATTAAGAATTTAACTTTGTATCAAAGTTCAACTTTCCTTAACCCATATCATGAAATCGAATGAACTTTTCATGCAAGCAAAAGAATTTAGATAAACTTATGATATACACAAAAGAATCTATTTAAGTTCTTAGTGTAAAAATTATAGGCTTATAGATCAATGGGTATAATCTTCTCTGATTTTCATATACTTAGTATGAGGGCCATCAAAACACAAAGGACACAACACAAAGGTATAATCATAAAATAAAGAACACAAGGTTAATATTAATACCAACACACATTCCAATGCTAAAGTGGACATTTTACAATGTTCTATTCAAAATATCCACCTACTATAACTCAACCACTCACCATAATTAAATTACCTGTCTAAGGTATTCTATGAGATAGTAATAACATCACAGTTCTCTTAACCATATCACCTATTTCTAGTTACAAAGATTATAGTCTAGAAAATAGTTAAATAATTAAATAAAAACCCTTTTAAGACTATCGATTCTAAGGAAAAAACTAAATTTCACAAATGTAAGAGATAAACATTGGTATAATAGAGATCATGTTCACCTAAAAGAACTTGATAAGATAATCAAATTTATTAAATGAAATTAATGAAACATTCTTCTCATGATAAAATTTTAGAAATCAAGAGTTTATTTAAATCCAAAATATATTTTTTAGATTACCCATAAATAAATACATGAATAATTATCTTAAATTAAACCAAACTTACAAATATAGTAATAAAAGGACAATTAGTTCTCCTCCTATATAAAGACCATCTCCACACCCAGCTGGAAATTAAACTGAGGACTATCTCCAACCCCAACTAGAAAGTAAACTCAATTTTGGGTAGATCTATGGGTCGCCTTCCATTTTTTAACTCTATTGCCTTTAAACACATATATCGGGAAGGAAAATAAGAAGCTGATCATCTGGCCAATCTTGGTATGTATGGGAATAGTATATCATGTTTTATAGATGATGAAATGTAACCTCAAACACTTTTACCCTCGCATGTTCTTTGTCACTATTTTAACCATCAAACCAACTTGTTTTACCTTGCCCCCTTTCCCTATGATAGACATACTCTCACATATGGCTTCACGACCTATTATGTATTATGTATCTTAGACACCTACAATTTTCTAAGTACTGTATAATAGTGGCAGTATTATCAGCTCACCAATCCTCATCTTCTCACTGTCAAATGACCCTCTTCAGCACTCCCTCTACACTAGCCTTTTTTTTTTGTTTTCACATACACTGTCACATCCTTCCAAGAGAATACCCACTCACCCAGATATTTGTGTCCTCCTCTTGGGTACATAATTATTTATGGTTAGAAAGTGAAAATGTTTATGATGGAATTAGTAGTCCCTCTATCACATTATACATGATATCATAGTCCAACCCTATAATTTTCACTCTTTGTTTCTCTTGTTAATTTATATTAATAAACATTGTGTCATTACTTCATAAGGATCCACATGTCCCTCTTTCTAAAGGCTTAGATTCATTTTAACATTATATAAAATCAAATTCCTCCTCAAGGTTCTGAGAACTCTAATCTATTAACTCTCAACCGCGTGCATTTCAAACACTTCCAAAAATAATATAGCCACAAACATAAAAACATGCTTTTAAAATGATGTTATAGAGTTTGTATCCACATTTAGTTTAGCATAATTTATAGACAAAATTCATGCATGCTCGGATTCTTTTCAAAATACATAAAAAAAAAGTTATCTTCATAGGATACCAACTCACACAGTCATACTTTTAAATTACATTTCCAAATCTAATTTAGCCATAATAAGATTAAAAAAACCATAATCTAGTGGTTTTTTTCTACATTCAGTAAAGCATATTTGGTTCACAAAAATCATATTATTAGATGTTGTAACCACCCTAATTTGGTCTTCTCTGACTATAGACCCTATTTTCCCTAAGTGTGATCATACCCTCTGTTAGCTCTTTTTCTTATAGAATTGGTATGTAGTAGTAAATTCTTGCTTGACTCTTTAATTCCCAATCTATATTCTCATAGGGAAATGGCTAATTAACAAGGATGAAACATCCCTCTACACTTTAGGCTCCACAAACCTAGGCGAGTGTACCTTCAACAGACTACTATTTTTCAGTAAATCTGATAGTGGATTAAGGATTCATGATCCTTCTTCTTTTTAAGCCAGTTGGCTTAGGAAGGTTAACCTACTGATTCTCTCTTTAAGGAATCACTAAGATGAACTGTATTTCATACAATAATCTAGACATGTACTTGAAATAATAGAAATATAAATATTGATTAATATTTGATTGATGATAACAACCATTCATTAGAAATTGACCACTGCCCAATCCTGAGCCATAGAGTCAAAATAAAATATACATACACTAGAGATCATCAATGGAAATACATATAAAACCTCAGATAGAATTCCTTACAAACCATCTTCTCTCTCACACCCCTATATCAAATTCTTGCATAAACCCTAACTCTCTAGAACTATTTGCAAGATTTAGACCTTCCTTGAAAGCAACTTACAAACAGTAACATAGCTACCTTAAAACCAGTATATTAAAAATGCCTTACAAATCAAACATACAAGATCTAAAATGTAAATGAAAAAGACATAATTGGTATCAAAATGGAGATTTCCACTGTATTTTATTCATAAAAACTTGATTTCAATTGATTCAAACTTATTCCAAACTAAAGCTTAGACACCATTCATAAATCTGCGTCTTAGTCTTATTTTTACCATCCATTTCAATATAATACAACTTGCTACTTATAGATAGCCTTTGTAATCTTGGAATCATTTTAGAAAATAAGGATGCAACAAGCTTCAGATGACTAAGCTATAGGACAAAATTTACACCTGTCAGATAGGAAAAAATATCAGGCAGTGAGAATAACCATTCTTTGTTACAATTTACATAGTCTTTTGTCTGATGACCACCTAAATGCTTGCAACTGCTTTGAAATTGTTAGTTCTTCATCATCTGGAGTTTGTTGTCTTCACTAATGTAGAATCCTATACTTTCTTTTATTCAAACTACTAAGCATCACTGGTTCTCGTTGTCATTCCTACATTACTACTTTCTGTTACTGGAGTAACTATACCATATTTTCTTTCCCAGGTGGTAAACACCTCATCATTCAGCCAATTGAAGTTGAGAACCTCATCTTTTTGGCTTTTGAACTCCTCCTAATTACTACTGGCCTTCTCAAACTCTAATTCCCAAGATTCAAAAAATGCCCTGGCCTTGTTGAGAATGTCAATAGTTAATACAACCCAACATGTGTTTTCCAATGTGAAAATGTTGTTTTTCCTATTGGTTAATGTTTCATTCAACTACCTTAGCCACAGTGCTTCATTTTTTATGTCTCCTTCATTTTTGAACATGTTAGGAAACATATCATACCTATCTCTAGAAAATTCTCCTCTCAAGGTCTCTATCTTTTTTATGACCACATTTTTCTTGATGTCCAGGTTAGTCATCAATTTAAGGCATTTGTAAGTCCTTGTCAAGATGATATAAATATTATTATTCTCCTTTGAGGTGGAATAAAATGACTTTACATGGGCTTTCTTCACTTTCTAGCTGTCAATTATCAAGCCCCAACACTCTTTACCTTCATCATGCCTGTTTATTATGCTGACAATTTTCTTTCCCATCAAATAAATATTAGCAAGATTGACTTCACCAGCACACCTCTTGAGGTTCAACTATATCTTATCAAAATTCCTCTGCTTCACTAATTCTTTAGCTTCTTTTATGTAGGGGATTCCTCAAGATCCTTTTTGTCTTCTTCTTCCAACCTTTATCTTTCAGTGACCAACATGTTTTTTTCAGCCTCTAACTCTTCTTTCTTAGCATCAATGATCACTTGGGTAGTAGCGCTTACTGGTGTAGGGGATGGGGGATAAGTCACATATGGGCTGGATGATAAGGGCTGGTGAGGTTCCTAAGCAATCATCATCTGGGGAATTATTTGTACTTTCTATCTCCCCTCCATAAATGCTCTTCTGTTATCCTTCTGTAGGGATTTAACCCTTTCATCATTGTATGCTTTTAATACCAATTCAAATTTTTGATTCAAGATATTATAAGCCTCTTTCTCCTTTTCATCCACCCTTAGGCTTAGATTAGCAGTTTGAAGGACAAGGTTAGCTACCTTAGTACATGAGGTATCAGAAAATCTTTTAACAATGAGGGTTCCTGCATCCTCAATTTGATCATCTTATTTTACTCTTCTTTTGTCATTCTTCTTCAAAGCCCAAATTGCTAGGGCTACATGATTATCACTAAATTGGGCACCAATTTATGTTCCAGTAGTGCTCAATGGTTTTGCCTCCTTTATAATAGCATCAAAAACTAGTACATCAGCCAAGTCCCACTGATGTAGGATAAGGACTCCCTGTTCCTTGACCAATTCTCTACCCTCTTTAGGGGTGATTTTTTTGAATTTAGACATTAGCTCCTCCTTGACCTCTTTTTCTATATCATGTTTGGCATGATTTGGTTGAGCTTCCTACAACCTTTGGCATTTATTTTTGAACTCATCAATGTGAGTTCTCCATATAAATTGAATGAAGGCCCTAATTTTGACAAAGTTCTCATCTAACAAGAACTCCTCACTGGCCTACTTAGTTATAGGATCTAGTTCTTTACCTATGAATTTTGCCACTGTAGGTTCCTCTAGCACTCCTTGTAATTCTTAGGCAGTAACAAAAACTTTGTGTTGGTGCCCAAAAATGATGGATCCGCTTTTGGCCAACTGACAGGTATAATGGTGATGCACCACTTAATACCTCTGCAATTTTGGCTTAATCAAGCCAAGGCTGGTAGGCCTAAATTAACCTTAAACAATCAAGTTCTCTATGTCACACAACTGCATACACAAAATAAAGTTCTTCCAAAGGTGGTGTATGATCCTCGGAGGAAAGCAACAAATCTATTGATAATCTCTACTCTATATATCTTGACTAAAATGGATTATACTAAGGACTTCAAAGTAATGCTTTTGAAAAAATGATTAAATAATCTACAAACTACAAAGTATGAACCAAATGACAATTTCCAAATAATGATTAGATCAGTGCCTTCTAAATACTTGGGTTATAGAGTCAGAAAATTCTCAATCCTACGTACAACTGGAGATAGTTTTTAAAGAACTTGCTTTTAATAAAGAGAGACTATCACTTCAAAGGCTTCCACTTGACTTATAATTCAAATCAATCTATGTAGCTAATCTTATCAAATTTAACTCAAATTAAGAGACCGATAAAAACAAGAGAAGATACACAGATATTTCAATTGATATTTAAACTATATATATTAGTTTTGAATTATGATACTCAGGGAATTTAAAACAATGAAACACTCTATAAAATAGAATATTCGAAAGACTAATTGAAAATATATAACTTATAACCACAAATAAAAAGAAGAGCACTTATCTTTATTAATGTTGAAAAAATAGTACATCAAAGTCCATGTTGTAGTTGTGATCAAATTCTATCCTATTAAAATATTATATTTTTTTGTCTTGTATCTTTACATTATGTATATATATGTGTTTGAGTGGCTTTCACACCTCTTTAGGGTGAAAAGACATAACTCTTATTACAAATTTATTTTGAAAAAATAACAAACTAACTAAAAATAACTACCTAACTTTTGGATTTGGCCTTGGCCAAAAATCTAAAACACCTTGTGAAAAGATAATATTTCTACTAGAGATAGGAAATTTAATTTCCCGAACTGGGTCATTTTTAGATTTTTAAAATTTGACCATCTTCGGCCTCTCTTGGCATCATCTTTGTAGAAGGTCAAAATTCCAGCATCTTTGAAACCTTTGCTTACAAAATTTTGATTATTTCTATCATAGAGATTCCTTCCTCAATCCCTAAACTTTTAATCAGAAAGTAATATATTTGTGTATCCCATTTCATGTACTCCATCATGTCATCAATTATTGGGCATGGAGTTTAGGATGCTATTTTTAGAGTTTTATCACTATATAGGACTCTAAATTTTGCCAAACATTTAGAGCTCCAATAGGCTCTTTCTGGGGATGTATGCTCCCTATGAGCATAGCAAGATCTCAGTTATCTTTGGAGAAGTAGACCAAGTATCTACTCTTTACCTAATGTAAATTGAAAATTGTGTGGCTCCAGGCCCCCAAAAGTGAATACTGTCATTTACCTCTATCAAAATTTTTATTCTGTTCATGTAACACTTTGAATCTCCTAAATATGATATTATTTTGCTCCTTATCTTTATCAACAAGATTATTTAAAAATAAACAAATCTCAGAATTATTTATCCCCAACATCTGATCCCTTATTGTATTAGATTTATCATCCTTATAGAGAATACTTATTGGTTCCACTTCATCAATGCAGTCTTTGTCTTTTCATTTATGTTTTTCCTTTGAGAAATCATTAGGTGCACTATGTTCTTTGCTAGATGGAGGATCACTGTGCATATGATCATTCATATAAGTATCTAAAATAATTTCTTCTGCTTGGATGTTTCCTTGCACACAATCTGCCCCATTTCCATTCTACAAATATTGTTTCTCCTCACATAAAGGTTTTGAAGGTAACTCATATTTAGGAATTATTACTTCTTTTATATCAAGAATCTGGTCAAGTGGGATACTTGGATAATTTTCATTACTTTTATTCAACATATTCTCATCATTATGCTTGGTTATCATAATCTCATCTTCAAAAGTCTAATAAAAATCTCGCTCATAGGATGAACTGAATGATATCTTACCTTCTGAATGTATATTTTGAGTGTTATCAACTTCAAGACCATCATTAGGCCTACTACCTTCATCATAATGTTGATAGATTTGATTGTATAAAAAATATCCTTCACATAATTGATTCAGGAACATAGAGAACACATATTTATCTTCCTCTTCAAACAGTGGATTTAGGAACATAGAAAATTCAGGCACACCTTCATGAGAGTTTTCATCAGGATCATCAGATGTTTCATCAATAAGACTAATATCTTCATTGACATTATTTTCTGAAACTTCCTGCTATTCATATGTTATATGTTGTTCTAGTTTATCTCCTCTATTTGATTTTTGGAATTTATCATCTCCTTCATCTAGTAATCCCTGAATATATACTGATCCATTAACTTTCTTATCATGATGAAAAAAAATTTGACCACTCTTCTCAACACATTTTTGATATTCCATGTCTAACAAAGCTGAAATTTATCTGGTACTAAGAAGGTTTTCTTCCTCATCATCATGGTCATTGATACATGTTTCCATACACATCTCATGTATAAATTCTTCTTTAATCTGATCCCTATTTTTCTCCTCCATGTCATCACAAGTATTATTATGGTTCTTAGGAATGGATGCTTCTTTATCTTCTGTATGACTAGTGCACTCATCTTCCTCACCAAGATAATCATCAAGCATAAGGATTTGTTCAATCTAATAAATGGCCTCCCTTTTTCTGTCTTCATCATCTTCTTCTAATATATGCACAAGGAACTTTATAGAAGGATCATATGATGTAATTCCTGATGTTTTGACCTTTCTCATTATTTCTTTTTGTGAAGGCATAATGTTTGAAGGTATTTCTTGAAGAATGTCCACCGTTCTTATCAGAAAACATGTAGAAGACTCCCCTCAAATCTTTCCAAGCTAAAAAATGCATCAAGTGGAGACATGTAAGAGTCCTCTTCCATATTGTGATCTTGAATCTTGTCCTGTTCATAATGCATATCATCTTCACTTGCATCATGAAACATATGAAGAAACCATTGCTCAAGCTCTCTCCATGATGATATACTTTGTTTAGGTGTCATACTAAACAATAAACCTACATGATCTGTCAATGATCTTACAAATAGTTTCATAATCACATCTTCTGCATAGATATAAAAATCTAGAATAAATTTACAAAATGCCTACAAATGCTCCGTTGGTGATTTTGATCCATCTCCACAAAATTTTGGAACATATTTTTTTAGTTTAAGAGGAAAATATTTCTTACCACCAGGGATGTTATCAAAACTCAATGGTCTATATACTTCAATAATAAATTTTGGTCTTGGGTCACAAAATTTTGATACTTTATGTGAATATGTATTCTAGTACATACTTAAAATCTGAATTTGCAGTAACTTCTTTCTTTATGCATTAGGTTCTTTTCAATAGAGTCACCACCCCTTTAAAGAGGAAAAATTTACTTATCTCCTTCTAGGTCTTCTCCCTTAGTAGAGTCACTGACTCAAATGTTTTGTTAAATGGAGTCGCAACCTTCTTCCTAGAAGGAAAAAACTTACTATCTTCTGAGTTCTTATCTCCAATAGAGTCTTAATTATATCACCAGAGCTTCTAGGTAATCTTCAAAATTGTATTTCATTGACAACTCCCCAGCAGAGTCACCAATTTGTTGGTGCCCAAAAATGATGGATCTGCTTTTGGCCAACTGACAGGTATAATGGTGATGCACCACTAATACCTCTGCAATTTTGGCTTAATCAAGCCAAGGCTGGTAGGCCTAAATTAACCTTAAATAATCAAATTCACTATGTCGCACAACTGCATACACAAAACAAAGTTCTTCCAAAGGTGGTGTATGATCCTTGGAGGAAAGAAAAAAATCTCTTGATAATCTCTACTCTATAAATCTTGACTAAAATAGATTATACTAAGGACTTAAAAGTAATGCTTTTGAAAAAATGATTAAATAATCTACAAACTACAAAGTATGAACCAAATGACAATTTCCAAATAATGATTAGATCAGTGCCTTCTAAATACTTGGGCTATAGAGTCAGAAAATTATCAATCTTACGTACAATTAGAGACAGTTTTTAAAAAACTTGCTTTTAATAAAGCGAGACTATCACTTCAAAGGCTTCCACTTGCTTATAATTCAAATCAATCTATATAGATAATCTTATCGAATTTAACTCAAATTAAGAGATCGATAAAAACAAGAGAAGATACACAGATCTGTCAATTGATATTTAAACTATATATATATTAATTTTGAATTATGATACTCAGGAAATTTAACACAATGAAACACTCTATAAAATAGAATATCTGAAAGACTAATTGAAAATATATAACTTAGAACCACAAATAAAAAGAAGAGCACTTATCTTTATTAATGTTGAAAAAATAGTACATCAAAGTCCATGTTGTAGTTGTGATCAAATTCTATCCTATTAAAATATTATATTTTTTGTCTTGTATCTTTACATTATGTATATATATATATATGTGTTTGAGTGTCTTTCACACCTCTTTAGGGTGAAAAGACATAACTCTTATTACAAATTTATTTTGAAAAAATAATAAACTAACTAAAAGTAACTACCTAACTTTCAGATTTGGCCTTGGCCAAAAATCTAAAACACCTCATGAAAAGATAATATTTCTAGTGTAGATAGGAAATTTAATTTCCCAAACTGGGTCATTTTTATATTTTTAAAATTTGACCATCTTTAGCCTCTCTCGGCATCATCTTTGTAGAAGGTCAAAATTCCAGCATCTTTGAAACCTTCACTTACATAATTTTGATTATTTATGTCATAGAGATTCCTTCCTCAATCCCTCAACTTTTAATCAGAAAGTAATACATTTTTGTATCCCACTTCATGTACCCCATCATGTCATCAATTATTGGGCATGGAGTTTAGGATGTTATTTTTAGAGTTTTATCACTATATAGGACTCTAGATTTTGCCAAACATTTAGAGCTCCAACACTTCGCCAATGTTCCTCATTTGAACCAATTTCTCAGCAATGGCTTGGTCATCCAAATGTATAGGGGACTGGGAGGGAGAGTACAACTCACTCTCTTGCTCTTTTCCCTCCAAATTTTGTTTCTTGGGAGAGGGCATCTCTTGGGCACTACTACTTGCTGGCCTCTTTCGTTAATGCTCAGAATATTTATCAACTTTGGGCATGATAGTAGTGTACCCTCTCCTCTTGTACACCACATAATTCCCTAGTAGGACTACCCTTCCTTGTGAAATTTTGCTTGAGATGGAATGAGCCTTTTCTGGCTCAGCTTCCATTATCCTCTATTTCTTCTCAATGAGATTCTGCATGATTCCCTTGAATAAATTCATTAGGGACTCAATAATCTTGGCACAAGGAAAAAATTCCTTCAAAGGATCATAAGATTTATCAAAATTGTGTACAAAGTCCAAAGACTTCTTGTACACTAGCCATTTCTCTTTCCTGACTTCCCAGTCACCTAGATCAAAAACATTTCTAATAATATCCTTAGGGAAATTAAACTAGTGCTCTAATTTTAAGCACTTGGTTCTTTTTCTGAACATGCCCATTATAAAATCTTCATTGTCTACACACCTAGATATAGATGTTCCTAAGTGGTAAGGTTCAAAATACTTATCAAACTATGCCCACCCACCCTTTACTATAATGAAATGATGGGCTCTTGTAAGAGTAGGGAAAATTCTTCCCTTCATTTTTCCTGTTAGGGCTTCCTCCTGTAATCCACCCAATTGTCTCAAAACCTCTACAATTCCAATCTTTAAAGGCACTCTGTAGGGAAGAATATTGGGGAGTCCCCTGAATCCATAAACCCTTATCACTGTAGAAATAGGGTATAAAATAAAATCTCAGAAATTGTGGGCAATTTTTAACTCTAGGGAAAACTCCATGGGTCTTAGCAACCTCATCATGTCTGTATGGATCCTGGAATTTGGATTACACAATAATGACCTAAGCCTAGTGGCAAAAACACTGTCAAGGTATACATAACTAGATTCTTTTCTATCCCATGATAGATCAGCACTCCTCATCTAAACAAGAAAATCCTCATCACCTTGGAACTTAGTCAAGTCCATCTCTTCCTCAAATAAGTCAAAATTATTGAACAAAAACCTGTGCATCATAAGGGAATATCATCCCATTGGCTTAAGTATGTTGTTGTCTTGAATACCTACCAAACCTTCATGCATTTGTTGGGCAATGTAAGAGGCATAGTCAAAAACTACTGATAGGTGGGGATGTAGAATCTGAACCACCATGAGCATTATATGGACATGAATTTTTGTCTCTTCATATTCTCCTAGGACTTGGCATAGGGAACTATACATTTTCTTGGCCTTTCCATTAAAATAATCCAATTTAAATGGTTTTGGTGTTTTAGGCCCTACCACAATCAAGTACCCTATCTTGTTAAAGTATCCTTTCAAGGCCTCATTTCTGTAATACTCCTCTAGGTCTAGTATACTTCCTTAAAATATTCAAAGTCAATATCATCTATTTGTATTGAAGTATCACTCAACTTGAAAATTATTCTGATTTCATCAGTTGAGATGGTTAACAACACATTTCCCTGTGTATCCCTAGCAACCCTAGACACTTTATCATAAGTATTGGCTATCGGGGTAAATAAATCTATATCCATGAAAACCCTGGGTACTATCATCTTTGCCACGTCTAAGTCCCATATTTTACAATCAAGCATAGGGGCATTCCTCTAGCTGTAGGAATTTATGAACAAAGTTAGACCATTTAGACTGGTTTTAACATCTTTGGCCCACCTACCTGGGTCATACAAGCCTTCTCCTATTTTGAAATGGGGATGTGATGGAACTATTCTCTTGATCTGGGTTACATCACCTGTGGATCCTTTTAATTATTGCAACAAATCCTCCCTAAAATTTCTTTTCTGATAATCTACCTCTCTTGAAAGTTCAATCCTATGGGCCCTTATGAACCTAATGCTTTTTTGCTGAGATGAAATATGGTTTTTGAAATGATAATTCTGAAAGCCTTTTGAATTGCAAATATTACTAGGAACCTGAATTTTTTTTAATTAGAGAAGACTTACCCATTCTGCAATTCTGTCATGAGGAGATGAGTATCTCTACAATTCTATTCTTTTGTCGAATGAATTTGGTAGATTATTATGGCTTCAAGTCAAATTAACCAGTTTTATGGCTTCAATCAAATCAATCATTCATATTGAATTCAACTAGAGTGGCCACATGTTCTACAATCAATTTTCCTGCTTCAAACTCGCAGCTTAATGACTCACTGAAACTTAATTTAATAAATTTGAATTTAGGACATAGATCCTAAACAACATCTCTTTCATCTAGCAGTTCTCTTCTTTTCCCGGAAACAACTGTTCACCTAGGACACGTGTCGGCACCGCTTAATTGCTTTTCCATTAGATTTCATTCAGTTTACCTCTAAGTGATTAAGTGAATTGTCCAATCTTTTTACACTTGCACCCTCATTAACATGACTTCTATGCTATACTAAACCCACTTTTTATGCCATGCATCGCTCACACTTAATAGCTTACCCATTAGATCTTAATCGGTTTGCCTTCTAAGCAATTAAGTTGATTGTTGATTCTTTCTGACATGCCATGCCTTTAACATGATAAATGCATTGTACAAGACCCTTATGACCTTAGCTAGACCCACCTAGGATACGTGGCATCATGGCTTAATTGCTTAAGTGATAGATGTTGATCAACTTTTCCCTAAGTCATCAAGTGAGCCGTCAAATCTTTTCAAACTTCTCCAAAATTTATCCTGTATCCAGCTTCACCTTTAGTGGACTATACGTCATCATCTTGACATGCATCAGCACCACTTAATGGCTTAGGCATTAGATCTTGATTACTTTGAAGTTAAGCCATTAAGTTGGTTGTTGAATGAAACAAGACCTGCCTGATTTTTAACTAAGAATCTTTTTGACCAGCGGACCCACTAAGGACATGTGTCACTTAGAATTAATCTCTTAAGTGATAGATTTCATGCACCTTGGAGAATAATCCATTAACTGATCTATCAAATAAAAACTTAAATGTTCGACATATAATGAATTTAATTAAAACCTCAGCGGACTTTTCACTTTGGGAATAATGTGAGACCCCAGTGTTAGGATTGACAACTTTAATACACATGACTTCTTTTAAAATGAACCCATTTGAGACATGACTTAAGTGAAAAATGTAACATGAAATTAGAAGACATTTCAATTCTTAGGGTTTTTATGACCAAAATTACACTAGGAGACATGAAACATGGGTTTTTTTCAACATTTTCAACTAGGTCAAGGGTTAAAATAGAATTTGTAGTGGCATGAGAACAATTTTTAACCATGATTTTAAACCCTTGGATAACATGAATGACAGGGGACCTCAAAATTTTATAGGGCATATTCCAAACATGAAATAGTACCAACAGTGGCTCTCTTTGAGGATTCTTAAACACTAGGTTATAGCAAGAACCACAGATCTCTGGGGAGACAGACCACAAACTAGACTAACCTACTACTGGAAACAAACACACAACAGAAATCAAACACACCTGCACATATAATACATAATATTGTGCATGGAAAATCAGAACGAATTGAAAAAAATTCTCTGGAATTGTCCATGTGCTGGAAATTCATGTTCTTTATCATTCATACTCTTTAGGAGATATGAATCCTTTCCAAAAAATTTATTAATGACAAAAGGCCCCAACCACAATGACTCAAACTTTTTATGTTTGCATTTTTCCTCACCTTTGGCACTCCATTACAATACCAGATCACCAGGCTGAAATTTTCTTTCATCAGCCCTCTTGTCAAAGAGGTATTTCATTTTCTGTTGCATTTTAACATTTTCTCTTTGACTTTCCCTTCTCACTTCATCCAATTCAACTAATTGAACCATTCTTTCTTCCATGGGTTCAGGTATCTCAATTTCTTCCTCCTGGATGAATTTATATATTGGGAACAAGTTATTAACTAGCATTCTTGACTAAAGACCATATACCAGTTCAAAGGGAGACTTTCCAGTAGCCTTTTTAATAGTAATCCTATCTTCCCATAAAGCAAGTTTAAGCTTGGAATTCTAGTCTCTTTTGTTATTTTCTAGGGTTTTCTTTAAAATCTGCAGGAGATTCTTATTGTTGGATTCAACTTGACCATTGGCCTGTGGGTGGTATGGGGATGAATAGGACATAACAATTCCCATATTGTAGCAGAAATCTGTGAATTCTTCAGATCTGAAACACATGGCATTGTCCATTATCAACTTGATTGGGACACCAAACCTTGTGATCACATTATTCATCAAGAAATCTATAACTACTATTCTTGTTTCTCTTTTGGTGGGAATTGCTTCTACCCACTTTGTAAAATAATTAGTTATCAATAGAATGCAGCTATGTCCCCCACTGGATTTTTCAGCAAACTCTCCAATGAAGTCCATTCCCCACATGGAAAAAGGGGCTTTTTCCACTATAGGATTTAATAATAAATCTCCTAAAAACTTCATTTTGGTTGAGAATCTTTGGCAGGGTTCACACATTCTAATAAAAGTATAAGAATCTTGGAATAAACAGGGCCAATAGTATCTGACTCTTAGAATTTTATGAGTTGTTGATCTTCTCCATATACCAAAGCTTTTATCATGACCTTCTCTAAGTCATTGTAGTGATCTTTTTCCCTTTTTGAGAATGTTGTTAGATCATCCTGGTATACAACCATCAGAACATCAATAAGATCTTTGAAGGCTACATCCATGGCTCTCTGAAAAGTTGCACCAACATTCTTCAATCCAAATGGCATATGAGTATACACATAAGTGCCCCAAGGGGTAGTAAATGTTGTCTTGAATTGTTCAGATTCTTTGACAAGCACTTGATTATAACCTGAGAATCCATCCATCATAGATAACAGATCACATCCAGTGACCTTTTGAAACATAGCCTCCATATTAGGTAACCCATAATTATCTTTCAATGAGGCCACATTGAGGTTTCTAAAGTCAACACACAATCTTATATCCCCATTATTTTTTCTCATAGGGACCAAGTTAGAAACCCAAGATGAATGTCCAATAGGCTTGATTATGCCTACATCTCTCAGCTTCATCAATTCTGCTTGCATTTTGGTAGCTAACAATGGATTGATTGGCCTCTATTTTTTCCTAAATGGTTTTATATCTTCTTTGAGAGGGATGTCATGCTAGAAAAGATATGTTCTATAGGCTTTAAGGTCTTCATAAGACCAGGCAAAAACATGTTTGTACTTTTTTAGTAGCTTGATCAAATTTAGTCTGACATTTTTGTCCAACTTTTTTCCAATGTAGACTAGCTGAGGGGAAGTTTGAGACCCCAAATTGATCTCTTCCAAATATTGCAAAGAAACATTATATTTTTGTGCCATGTAATTGTCATTTATATTAAACAATCCTTCTAGTTCAACTAGCCCTTTAGGAATATGATTAGTTGGCAACTGAATGACCTCCTGATCAAAAATATACTCTTTACCATCAACAACTACTACTAGAGACTCACAATCAATTTCTTGACCATCATACTGATCCACACATTGAATAAACATGAGGATATCATCATCATCCTCAAATACTTTCCAATTATGGACATTGTCAGGGACTGCAGGCCTAGTTTTTACTTCTAATAGAGATATACTAGTAAGAGTAACATCATTGTTCTTAAAGGGCAACATTTGCAAGAAAATCAGCCATTATATTGTTAAACCTTTCTACCCAAAGGATGTTGAAAGCATCAAAAAAATCTATTCTGTCCTAGACTGCATACTTATACAATTTTAACCTTTCATCTTTGGCAGCATATTATCCTCTTATCTAATCTATGATTAACTGGGAATCTCCATGTATTTTCAGACACTTAATACCATGTTTAATAGCAATATCTATTCCCAATATTAGAGCCTCATATTCAGCATTAATGTTTGTACAATGAAAGGCTAAGAGAAAAGAATACTTGAAAGTAGTACCTCTAGGGGATATGAACAAAACTCCTACTCCTGAGCCTTCTCTGGAGCATCCTCCATCAATGTACATTTTCCAAATTCCATCTTGTTGCATTAGTAACTCATTAACAATGGGGTCAGTATTTTTCAATTGGGGTTGTATCCTTTTTACAGAAAAGTTATCCATATCAACACTTACACAACAATTTAACTGGTCTCCCACAACCATCCCCACCATGGTAGATGAACAAGGTTCTCTATACAACCTGACCTCTTTTCCTTTTACAGGGATTGTTGCATAAGATAAAATCAGCTGCAATCTTCCACCACTTGTTGTTGCATACTGTCTTGACAAAAGTAATCCATAGTGGGGTTTAGTATCCACTACTACTATATCCATCCTATAAGTAGCATCAGGGAAAGAAGCAATTTTCAATTCAATATCTTTTAATTTTCCTATAACAGGAACTTCCCCGTTGTCCATTGCAAAACAACTTCCAACAGGTGTAATGACTTGTAATCCCAGTTCTTTCATCACATGGTATGGCATTACAATTGCTGCTCCAACAGAGTCTATCATGCAATTTTTTAACAAAAAATTATTAACAACCAAGGTAAGATAGAATGGGTCTACATTAAGTGGTTCTTGGGTGATTACATTGCCAATACAGATATTTTAAATTTTCTTTTCTTTTTCCTTGGCTGAAAGAGATTCCTCATTAGAGGTCTTGGAGATCTTTTGTTGATTCACTACAGGGATATCATCAATTCCTCTTAGAAGTTCTAATGCAGCTTCTTTGTGTTCCTTTATCTTTAAAATTTCCATTAATGGCACTGAAACTTTCATGTGTGTTAAATCTTTCTTCATGTCAAACATAGGTAGCTTAGGGGATACATCACCTCTGTTACCTTTCTTAGCTTTATCAATGGCCAATAGGCCCTTTGTTACTCTTTCTTCTTTCTTTTGGCCAAAATAAGATCCTTCTTATTTTGTAGGCTTCTTATTTCTGCTTTCCTTGACACAAGGGTTTGTAGCATTCTTAGGGAAATGTTTCTTGATGTATACAGGGGCAGGTTTACCTTGAGCAGGTTCTACTCTCCTATTTCTCAAATTGTATGCATCCCTAGCTTGATCTATGGTTGCAGCAATCAAAGATCTTTTTTCTTCATTAGTAGGAAATCTATAATGAGAGTGTGACTTATCATTTCCCACTATGTTAATAGTTGGTAACAACATGATATCAATTTCATCATAAGTAGTAGGAACATTTTGTGGCTGATTTCGTACATAGAATCTCTCCCCTTCATTCACAACTTGAGGAGATGAAAAGTTACCTAAAAACCATGGATAATGTTTTCTCATTGTGAACATGTTAACAACAAGGCCTTCTTGCTCTACACCAGTTTTCTCATCTTTATCACTCATTTTCTCATACAAGGCTTGAGCTATCACACATTGATATGGAGAATGTGGCATATTACATGCATTACACCAGGCAGTGTTTTCTACATAATTGGTAATGTTATTTTTCAAAGGGTCTAGGGTTTCCTTGGCCTTTTAACTATTTGGCTCTTCAGGGATGGGTTTTCCATTATTCCAATTTGTTTTATAAGGGTAATCTCTCAAATTAGGTCATTGGTAAAATCTTTGGTTTGGGTATTTGTTGTCACGATTACCTCCCCTGTCACCTTTATCTATTTTAGCAGTGAGATCTTTTACTGCATTCAATAATTTATCAACATTATTAGTTTCTTTGACAGGCTTACCAGCTTGTCCCTTTTCCTTCCAGAGTTTGTTATCATCCCATTTCCCCAATTTTCCTGATATTCTCCTATTGCTTTCAATGTTAATGACTACCTTGTAGGCTTCCCTCAAGGTTGGTGTTTTTATCCCTAAGTAAGTATGATATCTTACAATGAACATCATTGATATAAGTGGTCAGACATACAGGTTCATCTAACCTTAGCACTTTGAACAACTTGTTCATATCCTTTTGGAAACTATTGTTGAAATTAGCCATATTCTCATTAGGATGCTTCTTAATATTATTGAATTCATTAAGCATTTATCTAGAGTTCACATGTTCTCTATACTGATCCCTAAAATATTTTACAAATTCATCCCAAGAGGCAATGCTATCATTAGGTAAATTTCTGAACCAATCCCTAGCATCTTCTTTTAATGATTGAACAAAAAGCTTCATAATGACATCCTCATTTTCAATATCAAAATTAGTTATCTTATCACTGAAAGCTTTTAAATGCTCTTCACAAGATACAACATTATTTCCTATGAATTTGGGAATCTTCTCTCTTACCTCATTGGGGATCACATTAGGGTGATCAAGAATGCCTTCAAAAAATAGGGCTCTATACCGGTTCATGTGGACAGGTCTTCTCTAGAAATTTCCAAGTGTGTTATTATCACTTTGCCAAGTTGCTTGTCCTTGACTCTGAATGGGTGGGGGAACACCTTTCTTTTGATTAGAGGTTTTTACATTAAGACCAGGACCCATAGGTTGAGAAATTACACCAGGGCCATAATTTTGAACATTTGGATTCTTTCCACAGCTTTGAACTTTACGACCAGCACCTTGATTGTTCACATTAGGATCATCAGATAGATTTAGTTGTTGTGCCCACTGATTCACAGGCATAGAACTACTTGTAGTAGTATTAGTAGTAGCATGAAGTAAAGCTATCTTCATTCTCATATCAACTGTAGAAGCCTCCAATTCCAACTTCTCTAATTGTTTTTCCAAGTCATCTTTGGTCTTCCTAGCTTGTTCAATGTCCAAATCAATTTGAGGTATTCCTGCAGGGATGGAGATTTTCTGCTTAGGCTCATTTATGCTGATACCAACAAATTTTTTCTTACCTTTGTTAGGGGCATCCTTAGTAGTCATTTTAAGTTTTGCATTTTGTTCAATCTCATATGGGAACAATTGCCTGATGACAGGTCCTTCCTTCTCAAATTCATCCTTGTCAGGAATTAGGATTTTATTTGGGATTTTGTTCCTCAAGTCATCAAGGTTGCCAAATAATTCTGGATTCAAACCTTTAACTTCTTGACTCAGGCTCTTAGCCTTAAGGTCATTCCTTCTAGTCCCAGCTAAGATCTCTTCCCTTTCCAATAGTAATTCATATATCTTATGTCCACTTTCTCCTCTGCTTTAGCTATTTCCTTTTCTTGTTCTTTCTTTTTCCTTTTTAAGATCATAATTTCATCTTTCAATTTATCAAAATCATATGAATTGGTTTCAGCGGCAGAGGTCTCTTCTAGTGGAGCAAGATTTTCTTCTGCAGGAAAGAAACCTATATCAATATTTTCTCCATCCCTAAAGGGATCAAAAATAACATTAGCTCTATAAGTATCAATTGGTCCCATGGGTCCTGCAACTTCAGATGAAGATGACTTTCTTTATGGAATAGGAGTTTCCACCCTTCCTTTAGACGCATGTTGGGAATCATTCTTTGATGTCCCTCTCTTGGACCAGTGTTTCCTTTGAGGTGTATGAAGTTCCTCCCCAACATCCTTTTTAGGATTTATTTTTAAGTATGATCCGGTATTTCTTTGTCAACTCATCTTAAAGAACAAACAAATATTTCAATATGTTTAATGTGCAACACTAGAGTATACAGAGGTTAGAGTCGCCACCTCTTTTTAGAGGACAAATATATTGTCTTGACTCAGGTTTTCCCTTTTAGCAATAAGTCAAGATGAAACTTAGAGAATAAGATTTTTCACTAATTCCTCACCTGGCAATCTTAAGAAAATGCTCCTTCACTATTCATATTACTGCAAATCAACTCTACAACTTTCCTTGAAAAAGATACACTGTATTAAACCAAAGATTTTGCAAACACCAGTCATTCTATCTGAGACAATATTCGTATCATTTTTAGCATCAAAACTTTCAAACGGTGTGTGATAACAGATAGATAGTATAGACTTGCCTTTAGAACTATGAGGAAAAAATAGACTAATTCTTAGTATTTCTAGGACAAACTCTTTCATGAACATGATTCTTAGAACATTACAACGTCCCCAGTAGAGTCGTCAATTTGTAAGATCTTTTTCTTGTAGAATCAGTATGTAGCAGTAAATGCTTGCTTGACTATTTAATTCCCAATCTAGATTCTCACAAGGAAAAATCTAATTAACAAGGATGAAACATCCTTCTATACTTTAGGCTCCACAAACCTAGGTGGGTGTACCTTCAACATAGTACTATTTTCAGTAAATCTAATAGTGGAATAAGGATTCATGATCCTTCTTCTTTTTAAGCTAGTTGGCTTAGGAAGGTTAACATATTGATTCTCTCTTTAAGGAATCACTAAGATGAACTATCTTTCATACAATCATCTAGACATGCACTTGAAATAATAGAAATATAAACATTGATTAATATTTGATTGATGATAACAACCATTCATCAGAAATTGACCAATGCGCAATCCTAAGCCATAGAGTCAGAATGAAATATACATACACTAGAGATCATCAATGGAAATACAAATAAAACCTCAGATAGGATTCCTTACAAACTATCTTCTCACTCTCACACCCCTGTATCAAATTCTTGCATAAACCCTAACTCTCTAGAACTATTTGCAAGATTTAGACCTTCCTTGAAAGCAACTTACAAACAGTAACATAGCTACCTTAAAACCAGTATATTCAAAATGCCTTATAAATCAAACATACAAGAGCTAAAATGTAAATGCAAGAATATATCATTGCTATCAAAATGGATATTTCCACTGTATTTTATTCATAAAAACTTGATTTGAGTACATTCAAACTTATTCCAAACTAAAGCTTAGACACCATTCAGAAATCTCCATCTTAGTCTTATTTTTACCATCCTTTTCAATATAATAAAACTTTCTATTTATAGATAGCCTTAGTCATATTGGAATCCTTTTATAAAATAAGGATGCAACAAGCTTTGGATGACTAAGCTATAGGACAAAATTTACACCTCTTAGATAGGACAAAATATCAGGCTAAGAGAATAACCATTCCTTGTTACAATTTACAGTCTTTTATCTGATGACCACCTAAATGCTTGCAACTACTTTGAATTTTTTAGGTCTTCATTATTTGGATTTTGTTGTCTTTAGTGATGCAAAATCTTGTATTTTCCTTTATTCAAACTACTAAGCATTGTTGGTGCTCGTATTCACTCCTACATTACTACTTTTTGTTACTCGAGTAACTATACCATATTTTCTTACCCAAGTGGTAAACACCTCATCATTTGGCCAACTGAAGTTGAGAACCTCATCATTTTGGATGTTTAACTCCTCCAAATTAGTATTGACATTCTCAATCTTTGATTCCCAAGATTCAAAAAATGCCCTAGCTTCCTTGTTGAGAATGTCAATATTTAATACAAACAAACCTATGTTTTCCAATGTGATAGTATTGTTTGTCCTATTGGTTAATGTTTCATTCAACTACCTTAGCCACAGGGCTTCATTTTTTATGTCTCCATCCTTTTTGAACATGTTACAAAATATATCATACCTATCTCTAGAAAATTCTCCTCTCAAGGTCTCTATCTTTTTGATGACCAAATTTTTCTTGATGTCCAGGTCAGTCATCAATTTAAGGCATTTGTAAGTCCTTGTCAAGATGATATCAATATTATTCTTCTACTTTGAGGTAGAATGAAATGACTTTACATGGGCTTCCTTCCCTTTCCAACTGTTAATTATCAAGCCCCTACGCTCTTTACCTTCATCATGCCTATTTATTATGTTGACAATATTAGTTCCCATCAAATAAATATTAGCAAGATTGACTTCACTAGCACACCTCTTGAGGTTAAAGTATATCTTATTAGAATGCCTCTTCTTCACCAATTCTTCATCTTCTTTATATTTATGGGATTCCTCAAGATCCTTTTTTTCTTGTTTTTTCAACCTTCATCTTTCTGTGACCAACCTATTCTTTTCAGCCTCTAACTCTGCTTTCTTAGCATCAATGATCGCTTGGGTAGTAGGACTTACTGGTTTAGGGGATGGGGGGTAACTCACAAATGGGATGGATGATAAGGGCTGGTGAGGTACCTAAGAAATCATCATCTGGGGCATTATTTGTACTATTTGTCTCCCCTCAAGAAATGCTATTCTGTTATCCTTCTATAGGGATTTAACCCTTTCATCATTGTATTCTTTTAATACCAATTCATATTTTTGATTCAAGCTATTATAGGCCTCTTTCTCCTTTTCATCCACCCTCAGGCTCAGATTAGCAGTTTGAAGGACAAGGTTAGCTACCTCAGTACCTGAGGTATCAAAAACTATTTTAACAATGAGGCTTCCTACATCCTCAATTTGATCATCTTCTTTTACTCTTCTTTTGTCCTTCTTATTCAAAGCCCAGGTTGCTAGGGCTACATGATTATCACTAAAATGGGCACCAATTGATGTTCTAATAGTGGTCAATGGTTTTTCCTCCTTTCTAACAACATCAAAAACTACTGCATCAGCCATGTACTACTGAGGTAGGATAAGGGCTCCCTTATCCTTGACCTATTCTCTACCCTCTTTAGGGGTGATTTTTTCAAATTTAGACATTAGCTCCTACTTGACCTCTTTTCTATATCATCTTTTTCATAATTTGGTTGAGCTTCCTGCAACCTTTGGCATTTATTTTTGAACTCATCAATGTGAGTTCTCCATAGAAATTGAATGAAGGCCCTATTTTTGATAAAATTGTCATCTGACAAGAACTCCTCACTAGCCTGCTTAGTTACAGGATCTAGTTCTTTACATGTGAATTCTGCCACTGTGAGCTCAATAGTTGTATGCCTAGGTGCCTCTGGCACTCCTTCTTGTAATTCTTAGGTAGTAAAAAAAGATCACCAGTGTTCCTCATTTGAACCAATTTCTCAGCAATGGCTTGGTCATCCAAATGTATAGGGGATTGGGAGGGAGAGTACAACTCACTCTCTTTCTCTTTTCCCTCCACCTTTTGTTTCTTGGGAGAGGGAATCTCTTGGGAACTATTACTTGTTGGCCTCTTTCCTTTATGCTTAGAATATTTATCAAATTTGGGCATGATAGTAGTGTACCCTCTCCTCTTGTACACCACACAATTACCTGGTGGGACTATTCTTCCTTGTGAAAGTTTTCTCAAGATGGCATGAGCCTTTTCTAGCTCAACTTCCATTATCTATTGTTTCTTCTCATGTAGGGTCTACATGATTCCCTCGAATAATTTCATTACGGACTCAATCTTCTTGGCCCAAGACAAAAATTCCTTCAAAGAATCATAAGATTTATCAAAATTGTTTACAAAGTCCAAAGACTTCTTGTACATGAGCCATTTCTCTTTCCTGACTTCCTGGTCACCTAGATCAAAAACATTTCTAATAATATCCTTAGGGAAATTAAAATGGTACTCTAATGTTAAGCACTTGGTTCTTTTTCTAAACATGCCCATTATATTATCTTTATTGTCTATAGACCTGGATATAGATGTTGCTAAATGGTAAGGTTCAAAATACTTATCAAACTGTGCCCACCCACCCTTTACTATAATTAAATGATGGGCTCTCATAAGAGTAGGGAAAATTCTTCCCTTCATTTTTATTGTTAGGGCTTCCTCCTGTAATCCACCCAATTATCTCAAAACCTCTGCAATTCCAATCTTTAAAGGCACTTTGTAGCGTAGAAAATTGGGGGTTCCCCTAAATCTATAAACCCTTATCACTGTAGAAATAGGGTATAAAATAAAATCTCCCCAATTATGGGAAATTTTTAACTTTGGGACAAACTCCATGGGTCTTAGCAACCTCATCATGTCTATATGGATCCTAGCATTCTGATTTCTCAACAATGACCTAAGCCTAGTGGAAAAAACCCTATCAAAGTATACATAACTGGCTTCTTTTCTATCCCATGATACATCAACACTCCACATCTGAACAGGAAAATCCTCATCAACTTGGAACTTAGTCAAGTCCATCTCTTCCTCAAAGAAGTCAGCATTATTGAACAAAAATATGTGCATCATAAGGGAATACCATCCCATTGGATTAAGTATGTTGCTTTCTTGGATACCTGCCAAATCTTCATGCATTTGTTAGGCAATGTAAGAGGCATAGTCAAAAACTACTGATAGGTGGAGCTGTAGAATCTGAACCATCATGAGAATTATTTAGACAGGCATTGTTGTCTCTTCATCTTCTCCTAGGACTTGGCATAGGGTAAAGTATCCTTTCAAGGCCTCATTTCTGTAATACTCTCTCTAGGTCTGGTATACTTCCTTAAGATATTCAAATTTAATATCATCCATTTGTATTGAAGTATCACTCAACTTGAAAATTATTCTGATTTCATCAGCTGAGATGGTCAACAACACATTTCCCTGTGTATCCCTAACAACCCTAGACACTTTGTCATAAGTATTGGCTATCAGGGCAAATAAATTTGTATCCATGAAAACCCTGGGTACTATAAACTTTCCCATGTCTAAGTCCCATATGTTACAATCAGGGGTAGGGGAGTTCCTCTGGCTTTAGGCAGTTTTGAAAAAAGTTAGACCATTTAGATTGGTTTTAATATCTTTGGCCCACCTACCAGAGTCATACAAGCCTTATCCTATTTTGAAACGGGAATGTGATGGAACTATTCTCTTGATCTGGGTTGCCTCACCTGTGGATCCTTTTAATTCTTGCAACAGATCCTTCCTAACATTTATTTTCTGATAATATACCTCTCTTGAAAGTTCAATCCTAGGGGCCATTCTATTCCTAAGGATTTTTTGCTGAGATGAAATTTAGATTTTGAAACGATAATTATGAAAGCCTTTTGAATTGCAAATCTTACTAGGAACCTGAATTTTTCTGAATTAGAGAGACTTACCCATTCTGCAATTCTATCATGAGGAGCTGAGTATCTCTGCAATTTTGTTCTTTGCTCGAATGACTTTGGTAAATTATTGCAGCTTCAAGTCGAATTAACCAGTTTTATGGCTTCAATCAAATCAGTCATTCGTATTGAATTTGACTAGAGTGGCCACACATTCTGCAATCAATTTTCCTACTTCAAACTTGTGGCTTAACGGCTCACTAAAACTTATTTTAATAACTTTGAATTTAGGTCATATTTCCTAAACATCATCTCTTTCATCTGACGGTTCTCTTCTTTTCCCGAAAACAACTATTCATGTAGGACACGTGTCGGCACTTCTTAATCGCTTGTCCATTAGATTTATTTCACTTTACCTCTAAGTTATTAAGCAAACCATCTGATCTTTTTACACTTGCACCCTCATTAACATGACTTTTGCACCATACTAAACACACCTTTTATTCCACACGTCGCTCAGACTTAATCACTTACCCGTTAGATCTTGATTAGTTTTTCTTCTAAGTGATTAAGTCATTCGTTGATTCTTTCTGACATGCCATGCCTTTAACATGATAACTGCACTATACTAGACCCTTACAACCTCAGTCAGACCCACCTAGGACACATGGCATCATGGCTTAATCGCTTAAGTGATAGATGTCTATCAACTTTTCCTTAAGTCATTAAGTGAGCCGTCAGATCTTTTCAAACTTCTCCAAACTTTATCCTGCGACCAGCTTCACCTTTAGTGGACTACATGTCATCATCTTGACATGCGTCAGCACTGCTTAATGGATTAGTCATTAGATCTCAATTACTTTGAAGTTAAGCCATTAAGCTGACCATTGGATGAAACAGGACCTGACTAATTGTTAACTGAGAATCCTTTCGACCACCATACCCACTAAGGACACGCGTCGCTCAGAATTAATCACTTAACCAATAGATGTCATGCATCTTGGAGAATAAGCTATTAAGTGATCCATTGGATCAAAACAAAAATTCCTAGCATATAATGAATTTAATTAAAACCTCAGTAGACTTTGGACTTTGGGAATAATGTGAGACCCCAGTGTTACGATTGAAAACTTTAATACACATGACCGCTTTTAAAATGAACCCATTCAAGACATGACTTAAGTGAAAAAGGTAACGTGAAATTATAGGACATTTCAACGCTCAAGGTTTTTATGACCAAAATTACACTAGGAGACATGAAACAAGGGTATTTTCAACATTTTCAACTAGGTCAAGGGTTAGAACAGAATTTGCAGTGGCATGAGAATAATTTTTAACCATGATTTTAAACCCTTGGATAACATGAATGATAGGGGACCTCAAAATTTTATAGGGCATATTCCAAACATGAAATAGTACCAACACCCCCAATTATGTCCAGACAACTCTTCAATCTCCTAACATAATTCTTTCAAATCAGATTTAATCTCCTCAGTGATTTAATTACTAAATTTTATTAATCACCTTAGCCAATCAAAACCAATCAATTCAATTCAATTCAAACATGGCTAAGGTAATTAATTTAAAAATAATTAAATAAATCCCTTTTATATCTAATCACTTGCAAAAGCCTATCTTCTAGCCTAAATTAATGTAATTAATTGGCTATAGTCCTAATTAATTATCTAAAGCAATTAAAAGCTTAAATAATTAATTTCTAAATTTTTGGATGAATATATTAATTATAATTTATTTCATTAATATTCCCCTTAACCCCTAACCTAACCTACCTCAACCACCTTAACACTGGGTGCAAACCCATCCCAACCTATTCCCCCCATGCTAAGTCTAATCTTAATCTTAATCCTATCCTAACTCACTTCCTAATGATGTCACATTTCTAATTTTATGATTAGGAACTCAACCCACTTGAGAAAGTCAACTTTCTCAAGCTTGACTCCATCTAAGTCCAGTTTCTCAAGCTTGGACTTACACCCCTCACCATGCTTCTTAAATACTCTCATTAATGCATTATTAATGGAGATTCCTCAAAGCCTGTGCCTCATCAATGTGTTTGGAAAAAATGCCTCTTACACCTCATTAATGGTTTTTACACCTCCATTAATGAACTTTTTCCCCCCTCTCTCCTCATTTATTCTATAAATAGAATGAGTTTTTGAGCTCAAATGGCCCTTAATTTCAGAGTTGAAAGAAGTGTTATACTATTAGGATTAACATAGATTCATATTGTATTTTAGCTTCCATGTTTATGCATTATTATAATCTTGATTTTTAGAGCTATAATGCATGTATATTGGATATCTTTCTTAGTTTTAATTGAATCTTTCATGCTAGGTTGTATATGTCATTGAAAAAGGCATAATCTAAGGGCTATTATGTTATTTTTCACACTCCTAGTTAGAAATCAATAGATCGATTTTAGTGGATTTTCATGCTTTACTAACCCTATTTTCACTAATGCAATGATCTATTGAAGTGTTGTGTTGCAGATAATAGGTGCACTAATTAGCACACACATTTCTAGCACCCACCGTGGGGCACGATTTCAAATTTTGCCTCATTTCAAGCTCATTTTTCACTAATTTATCTTCCCAAATTTTAGGTACAGACTCATTTCTGGTCCTAAAAGCTCACATCTAGGTTACGGCCTTGCACCGTAGAAATCTAGGCTCACATCTGGGATTTCCTGGGTTGTTTCTTGTACAGGATCACATTTGGTCAATACTCAGTCGTATCTTAGAGCAGAGGCTCGTATCTGGCAAATTGCATCGTATCTTGTATTTCTAGGATCGTATCTAGTTAAAAATTTTGCGTGCTCTAATGCCTAACCTCTAACATTTTGACCAGTTTGGTTTTTGACCTTTTAAAAATAGCCTAACTAGTGTTTTCAGATTGTTGTCAGGGCTGAAAGAGCAAGAAAAAGAATATTGACTTGTGGTTTTTCAGGTTTCCATCCCCTTATCTTGACCTCCATTTCGTTCTTGCCTTTCAAACTAAAAACACATTTTCTTCTCATTTGTTAAATTGATTAGATAAGTATGCTCTTTTCCTTTAGAGGAAAATTATAAAATCAAACCTTGATTTAAAACTTGAAAGGAATTTGGGGTAAATTAACAAAGCAAACTCATCTTTTAATTTATTTTGGCAAAGTAATTAAACAAGGCAAATCACTAAACTTTGTGGGATTAATTGAACAAGCTTCACCGTATAATTTTCTTTGGAAAATTAATTGAACAACATAAGTCACCTAGCTTTTGTGGGATAAATGAACTTCATCATCTAATTTGGGATTTGTAGTTGAACAAGCAAAGCACTAAGAACTGCGATCAACTGAACAATCAAACTTCACTTTCAAGTACTTATATTTTCATTAAACTAGGAATATCTAAATCAAGCTCAACATAACTTGAGGGAATGAACTTTTGATTGAAGTGTTTTGGGAGAAAATGACATGGACTAGGAGAGTATGCTCTTCTTCTTTTGAAGAATAAGAAATATAGAAATCCTATGATCACCAATCCTTTGTATGCTTATTAAATAGTAGAGGGCCTGCCAGTTGAGGAAAAAATCTCTCGAGAATGACCCAAGTGAGGACAGGTTTTACGCCAATCCTTCCAAGTCACTATAAATAATTGGAATGACCCAAGTGAGGACAGGTTTTATGCTAGTCCTTCCAACTCACTATAAATAATTGCTTCCTCGTAGGTGAAAGCCTCAGAAGATGGAATTGATTTTGTTCTCAAAATTTTTACATCATTCCTTTAACATGCTTGGGCATGTGTAGAGAGGAGCCTCTTGAATCTTGCTTGCGAGACTACACCTATTTGAGTACTCATAGGGCTATACACCTCAATTTTTCTTTGTACAATTCTATGGGAGATTGTTTTGAATGGATTTCCCCATCATAAACAAAAAAAATTCATAGAAAAAACTACCTGATTCATCTTTGAAAGGGTGATAATCCTTGTGCAAGGAAAAAAGTAATTGCCCCAAGAAACTTATCATATCATGCCCTCACTTGTGTTTGGAGTTGACTAATACAACATCATGACTGGATCCATTGTGTGCTTAGTGATGGTTGTATCTTGATTAGCATTTGAGTGTGTACCTAAGTCAATGAGCAAGGATTTTCAACCTTTAGCTATAAAATAGGGCATAAGGATGTGTTTGTTCCCCTAACAATGCAAATCTGCTTAATGTATCTGAAAGATCACTAACAAGATAAAAATCATTCAAAACAAGCAACAAAACTCAATCCTTGGAGTACATGTGTTTTACACACATGAGAACACCTCATAACACAATCTGCAATCAAACAAACTTCATGAACTTTAAAAATGCATTTTACAAACCTGACAAAATCTGACAAAAACATTAGAAACTCGCATCCTACATTTCCTGGCTTGTATCTGGTATCTTGGCTCATATTTGGTATCCTATATCACATCTGGTAAGCACTTTATCACATCTAGGGTAAAAGGTTGCATTTAGTATATCAGAGGCTCGTATCCTATATTTCTTGGCTCACATCTAGGAGGTCGCATCAAGGATAGTGGGCACTTGCATATTAGTTTCTCAAAAAACCTCAATAGATTAGGATACCCTTTTGTTCTTTAGTCTGTCCTTGTTGTCTTTTATGGTCTCCCTATTGCTTTGTCAAAACACATTTTCAAAATGCCTACCTTGCATGCCTTGTCAGTTTCTCACAATCAGTCTCAATACATGTGGTATATCCTCTTTTCAAAACAATTTGTTTCCTAGCTCTCTATGAGGGAATTCTAACCCTTTAACGCTGGAATCATTTACTTTTACCAAAACACAAACAACACTTCCACCTAGACACACCCACTTGAATAATTTGAGACACTACTTGACACTATCAGGAAATTTTGATATAGTTGAGATCCAACTTCATGGTTATCACAAGATGCAATAAGTACACTTCTAAAGAATCAAAAGTACTTCCTAGATCACTACACTTTTAGCAAGGAGAAACATCCCATAGTTCCCTACTCGATTTAGACTCTCCATAAGTGGAAAGATCCACTCACAAATGGAGTAAGGCTTTTGAGGACTATGACAATGATAAAAACTAAAAGCATGAAGATAGTGATGAGGAAGAAGAACCACACTTTGATCATCCTTTGTTTGATTCAGGCAGTGAGGAAGACATCACTGAAGAAGAATACAATAAACTCAAATAGAGAAAGAACTTCCAAAAGACAATGGAAAATATGATTGGCAAGGAAGAAGAGAAATACTTTCTCTATCTAGCATCCACTTGATGAAGGGTACTCCCCTTAATACCACAAACACATAACATAAACAGAGAAACAACAACAATATGCAAGAACATAAAATTGGCTTCTTATTATCTCCACAAATGTGGAATTACAAACTTTTAGAATTA
>MU224050.1:1747800-1764299 GCA_018584345.1 Thuja plicata | reverse complement strand
CAGTGCCACATTACCTCTCTTTTTTAGAGGAAGATGATAAATCATTGACCCATCCACATAATCAACCCCTTCATATTGAAGTCCTCATTCATAAATCTCATGTTAGACATGTATTGATAGATGGAGGTGCATGATTGAATATTTGTACCCTTAATCTAATCAAGAAACTGGGTCTCTCAGAAAAGACCATTGACTCTAGAAGCAAAATCACTATCAAAGGTTATGAGGAGGAAGAAAGATCCTCTAAAGGTCTTATTGTTTTACCCATCAGAGTTAGGCCAGTTGAAAGGAATGTCATATGTCAAGTTACGGATCTACCCTTGGCTTACAATATACTTTTAGGGAGACCTTGGATCCATGAAATGCAAGTTGTACCATCTACTTACCACTAGTGTATCAAATTCCCACATAATGTGGTGGAGGTAACGATTCCTGCAAATGCCAGTTATACATCCAAAAATGTTAAAGTAGCTAGTATGGTCCCACATAACAAGGAGGTTCCAAAAGAAATGGTACCTGAGACTACCAAAGACATAGTGATGAAAATCTTTGGAAAGACCTTAAAACTTGAAGAAATAGGTATGGGAGAATACAAGCTGGACATGACTCCATCATTAACAGAATTACCAGTATCACAAAGATCCTATAGAAAACCTTCCTCATCTTTCACACCTGCCACATCTATAGAGCCAGAAATCCATAAAGAAATTGGCATGGTTTAGGCATCCACATCTTCTTTAGATAACATAGAAGAACAGGCAGTCTTGGCCTGGCTTTACAAGGGAAAACCAAAGGAAGCTAAGGTAAAACATGTAGAAATATCCCCAAAATAGTATGGTAAAGGATACAACCTCCTCAAACAAATGGGATACAAAGGAAAATGACCTTTAGGTGACATGGGAAGAGGACTTATTGAACCTATGCACATGGAATTCAGAAATACCAGAGACAAAATAGGGCTTGGTTTTAATAATGAATCTAACAAGCCCGCTTCAAAAGATAGTCTGATCTCTGACAAAGGGAGCGATGAAACACAAGAAACATAACTAAAATAGTGGTCCTATGAAAGATTATTGCATGTTGGTATAGATAATCTTGAATATCAAGGAGAGTGATATGTACCAAGCTTTGAGGTACCACAAGACACTCATATCCATTTTTTACCACAAGCTCCTATTCAAGATGTACGAGAAGCAACAGAAGACAACCCAGAGGTACCATTGATAGAAACAACTACTGGAGACACATTCCAACAACAAGATTCACATCCTAACTGGGTTTAGTTAGTCACAATCACACATGTCTTAGATTTTCCACACTTTGATCCATAGGTGGCTAATAGGGTACATCAGGTAACTATTGTTGAATTCTTGAATATATCTGATGACGATGCCACCAACTCTCATGATTATGAATGGGATGAGTTTTCAATCACCACAGAGGACATGGATGTTTTCAGCTCCATCAGCACCCAGCGTGCATCCTAACACCACTCCTAACAATATTAATATTCCTGAAGCAGAGGAGGAATTCCTTCCCCAATCATTGATGAAGAGACTGGTGTTCTCCTAGGTCTACAAGAAATTCAGAGGCGACAAGCAAGAAGCCTCCTTTTATGGAGAGATGATGACAAAATTTCCACTGACGAGTCACTAGAGTTTAGTCCACACATTACTAATAATGACCCTTTTAATACTGATCTAACTCTTATTATCTAAACATAAAATAAATTAACCTAACAAAACATGTCATGTCAGTTAATAGTCTTGATACTAATGCGATGCTATCCTTCCCAAAGTCTGATTCCTTATCTTTGATAAACCCAGACCTAATTGATTGGACTAATATAGATCCTACTCCTATCATCAACTTCCCCAATGACTACACCTTGTCTTGCTACCTAAACACTTGTGAACCTTACCCTTCTTCCACCAATGCAAGGAGCGTGAACATGTTACAGGAGGATATCAAGTTTCTTAGTCAAAAATTGAAAAAATAAAAAATAAAAAAATAACTGATGGTGAAAACCACGTTGTGGCAGTGTCAGATTCTAAAATAGTAAAAACAAAAGATGTATCCGATGGTGAAAACCTCTTAGAGGTGCCAAAAGATGAGATTCTTGATATCCTCCCCGAGCACTTTCAACAAAGGTCTTTAGTTCTAATAGAACCAACACAATTAGTTAATTTGGGCACAATTGAAGATCCTCAAATATTTCACCTAGCACAATCTTTGTTAGATGAAGAGAAGACATAGTTCACTAAGTTCTTGAAAGAGAAAAAGATCAAATTTCCATGGTCTTACACTGATATACCTGGACTAGATCCTAAATTAATAATGCACCATTTATCCATAGCTCCTGGGATCAAACTCGTAAAAAATAAACTTAGAAAGATGCATCCTCATGTTGCATTACTAGTAAAAGTAGAGCTAGAGAAATTATTGAAAGTTGGATTCATCAGAGTCATTGCTTACACAGGATGGATCTCTAATGTGGTCCTAGTATCTAAATCTGATAAATCTATTAGGATATGTACAGACTTTAGGGACTTAAACAAGGCATGTCCTAAGGATGATTTTCCACTTCCTAATATTGATATGATCATAGAACTCACAATAGGCTACCAATTGCATTCATTAATGGATGGTTTCTCAGGCTACAATCAGAATAAAATTGCTCCTAAAGAACAAGAGAAGACAAAATTTACATGCACATGGGGCACCTTTTATTGGAAGGTTATTCCATTTGGGTTAAAGAATGTAGGTGTTACATATCAAAGAGCAATGACCACTATATTCCATGATATGATGCGTAAAAACATGGAGGATTATGTAGATGACACCTTAGCTAAATCAAAAGAATGGAATATTCATATTGATGAATTAAGAAAGATATTGGATCGTATGGAGCAATTTCAACTTAGGCTCAATCTCAAGAAATGTGCCTTTGGGGTCCAATCAAGAAAGTTGCTAGGGTTTATTATTTCAGCAAAAGGAATTGAGGTAGACCCTGCAAAAGTCAAAGCTATACTAGAAATGACTCCTCCAAGAAACATTAGTCAAATGAGGACATTACAAGGGAGACTCCAATCAATCAAGAGGTTTATGCCACAACTTGTAGATAGAGAACAACCCTTTACCAAATTACTACATAAGGATATCACTTTCAAGTGGGATGAGCATTGTGAAGCCAACTTCAGATAATTAAAAGAGTACCCGACTACTCCTCCTATTCTTATGACACCGATTCATGGGAAGTCATTACTCCTATATATTTTAGCTACAACCATGTCATTGGGGGTATTGCTGGCACAAGAGGATGAAACTAAGAAAGAAAGAGAAATCTACTACATCAGTAGAACACTAGTCTCCTATGAACTCAATTATAGAATTATTGAGAAAGCGTGCTTAGCAGTTGTCTTTGCATCACAAAAATTGAGACATTACATCCTATCACATACAATAAGGCTCATTGTAAAGATAGATCCTTTGAAGTACCTCCTGAGAAAAAAAATAATAGGACGTCTGGAAAAGTGGGTCCTCATTCTGAGCAAATTTGACATTGAGTATGTCGAGAGGAGAGCTATTAAAGGACAAGTCCTTGTAGATCAATTAGTTGATTCACCACTCCAAGATGATGAACCTTTAAAAATTGAGTTCCTTGATGAAACAATTATGCATCTAACTGAGTATCCATGGAAGATGTACTTTGATGGTTCTTTCAGACAACAAGGCTCTAGAGAAGGGGTTCTATTCATAAATTCTCAAGGCTACAAGATGCCCAAGTCCTACAAATTGATGTTTCCATGCACAAATAACATTTCTGAATATGAAGCATTGGTAAACAGTCTTAAACTAGCCATGGAGTGGAAGATTGTAGAGTTACATGTGTATGGTGACTCCCAGCGCATTATCAATCAAGTCAATGGAGATTATCAGATGAAAGATGAGAATTTGATTCCCTACAAACAACTAGTAGATGACTTAAAGAATTACTTTGTCTTCATCACATTCCATTAGATACCCACAACAGAGAGTAAGGCTGTAGATGCTATGGCTACATTGGCACTTGTGTTACAAATGGAGGAACATCAATTCTTCTATGACTTCTTGGTGGAAGAATTATCCTACCCAGCCTTTGATACCCCTAAATACCATGTAATTTGCACTTTGAATACTCTAGACCAATCTCATTATACTAAAATCATTGCTTACATAACTGACCAAACTATTCCCAATGATCTATTGAGAAATGAAAAGTGACCCTTGATTAGGATAGAATCGTGTTATGTTCTCATAACTAATAACTTATATAGATGAGGTCTCAATGGTACGCTTCTTAGATGTTTAGAACACGAAGAGTCAAGTCACGCATTAAAATAAGTCCACGAAGGTGTATGTGGATCACATTCAAATGAATTTTTATTAGCTAAAAAACTGCTCAAAGTAGGCTATTACTGGCCTAAAATGGAAAAATATGCTATTCAATTTTCCAAAACATGTCATAAATGCCAAACACATGGAAATATTATCCATGCTCCTACCTGAGAACTCATACCTTTCATAACACATTGGCCATTTCAGCAATGGGCCTTTGACTTGGTTGGACAAATATATCCTAATTCTTCAAATGGACACAAGTTCATCATTACTGCCACTGGAAAACAGGTGGCTATGTTCATCTTAAATTACATTATCTATAGATATGGGATACCCTCTTCAATTGTAACAAACAAATTGGGCCAATTTAAAAACCAAGGCATTGATGACCTTTGTGAACAGTTCCACATCACACAACATTGATCCTTAATCTATTATCCTCAAGGTAATGGATAGGCTAAGGCATCTAATAAGAATATTCTCAAGATCCTACATAGAAGTGTGAGTAAGTCTGGCAGAGACTCACATTTAAAACTAAATTCGACACTTTGGGCCTATAGAACAAGCATCAGAACACCAACTGGAGCCATGATATTTTTCCTAGTCTATGGCACTGAGGCAGTACTACCTATTGATTTTGAAATCCCATGTTATTGGATGTCTTTACAAGGTCTTGTTACTGATGAACAATACCGCATCGATAGGGTGAATGCACTAGAGTTACTTGATCAGCATAGGCAATAGTTGTTCGATCATCTGAAGGTGTACCAAGCACAAATGTCCAAAGGATACAATAAAAAGGTCAAACCATAACAATTTCAGGTGGGGGATCTCATTCTAAAAGAGAATCCTAAGAATCAGCCTAACAAAGAACAGAAAGGAAAGTTTGAACCAAACTGGCTGGGACCTTATGTTATCACTACTACTTTTGGGACTAGAGCTTATCAAATAGCTACACCTAAGGGAGATTTTCTTCCAGATCCTATCAATACTCTACATTTGAAGTGGTTCTACGCTTGATGTTTGGGTAGTAGAGCCTGTATAGTGAAAAACTCAGAAAATACCAAAAATATCAAAAAATTAATCTTGAAGAAATCCAAAAATAGTGGAAAAAGTCCTGAATAAAAGGTATCCTTGGTGAAAACTGGGAAAATAGGCTCCTTGGTACTACAAAAAATTCAAAAAATAAAAAATAAAAAATAAAATAGAAAAAGAGAAAAGTGCCTTGATGACAACCTGGTAAAACGGGCATCCTGGTAGCAAAAACAATGAGAAAGTTTTTCCAAGTGGTGAAAACCTGGCAATCAAGTATCACTTGTATTCTGCGCTCTATCTATCAATACATTGCTGATACTAGGTCTTCACAATCACACCTATGCTAAAACTTGACTTTGTTTCCTTAAAAATATCTTATCCTTGCTTGGGATTTGTCTGCATTTCTATCTTAGGGAACAAATCATTCCGCACTGGGGAGCATCTTTGCTGGCATGTTAAGTTACATCTGCTAGATTTTCATAGGATGGTTTTTCTTGTGACACAATTGCTCATCAATATTTGCACTCACATGTCACTTTCATGAAACAAGGGTGTATCTTTACAAACTGCCTTTCTGGCACAAACATTGCACTAACATGACGATGCTCCTACAACCTACATTGGATTACAAATAGGAAAAATACACAGACATGGGAACCATATTTCTTGAAGTCCCAAATTTCTATTGATGAATCTCTACTGTGCTTGAAAGATAATTCAATAGTATTTCTCAATACTACTTAAACACGGTTTGATCTTAGTTTGATTTTGACTCTTTTATGTTTCAACGATATTTTAACTAGGGGCATCTAAGAAGTTACAAATTTTATTTGATTGATTCACAATTGATGGTTGTTATGTCTTTTGAGTTACTCCATGACATCTGTGCAAAGACAAAGAGTCACGAGGATGGGGGCCATAACTTTTTCTTGGTTTTCTGTGTATGGTGATTATTCCAAATGATCCTATAAATTTCACCTAACATGGATGTTTATGGTAAGAGCTGCCAACATGAGTGGATAGATGCATATATCTCAATCTTTGTTATGTGTAAACTATGGTGAGGTTGAAACAATTTCCTTATCTATTTTCCAACTCAGATTCTCACTAAGGTATACGAAGCATAATGTACCCAAGGATATAAATTTTCAAGGTCATTGTGGGTCCAATATCTTACTTTACACAAATTATGATATAATAAAAGGAAGGTGACTAACTTATTATCCTGGCTTCTATGCCTTGATTCCTAAGTCTATTTCCAAGATTTCATATAATAAACATAGTATTCATAATTTCATAATATCAATGGGTATTAGTGATTGTTGTACTATTAGGTGGTATCTGTTCCAAAAAGTGCCCAATGATGATAAAAATGATACAATATCTACAAATTAGTGACAAGTCCTAAGAGTTTGCATATAGCTGCATTTAGAGATTGCATGATTCATTTTTACTAAGAAAGAAACAGTATAAGGGAATTTTAGCTCAAAATGACTTCTAAATCCATTCATAAAATCCAAGTTAATGACATAATCAATGATTCCCAAAATCTCTGATCTATCGGGAATGAAACTGAACTCACCTTTTAAATATGATTAACTTGGTACCTGTGTGTTAACTCTTAACACACCTTCATTCCTTCACTTATTCTACTTCCTTCTTTCTTTCCCAACCCACTCCTGCAAGTGATACATCATTCAACAGAGGGATTCTATTTTTTTTCTTTCAATTTCATTCCCAAGGGGGCATGATCACACTATCACCAATCAAATTTTTCTTGAAATAACATTAAAACAACTTCATTATCAAACAACTAGGGGCATGATAGTTTCCTTGACTAAGTCAAAACTGTTGGAAAAATATTTGGTTCTCATAAGCTAGATATCTTATCTTCCCTCATTTTAAAAGATTCTTCCTAAGTTCCTGGTAGCTTCATACTGACCTTTGGACGACAACCAAGTTCAGAATCACTATTATCAATCTTTGGATGACAACCAAGTACAAGATTGGTATCTTTAAGATCTTTTATTGACATTTGGATGACAACCAAGTTCAAATTCAATTCTATCATTTTATTTCAATCAAGTGCAAGACATATCTCATTAGGCATTTTGTTCGATCGTAAGCAAAATTCTCAATCTTTCTGAAGTCAACATTAAAAACTTTCTTTGAATCAAATGCGCTGCTCATACATCTATTTAAATAGGGGCAAATGTAACCACCCTAATTTGGTCTTCTCTGACTATAGACCCTATTTTCCCTAAGTGTGATCATACCCCCAATTATGTCCAGACAACTCTTCAATCACCTAGCATAGTTCATTCAAATCAGATTTAATCTCCTAAGTGATTTAATCACTAAATTTTATTAATCACCTTAGCCAATCAAAACCAATCAATTCAATTAAAATCAAACATGGCTAAGGTAATTAATTTAAAAGGAATTAAATAAATCCCTATTATATCTAATCAGTTGCAAAAGCCTATCTTCTAGCCTAAATTAATCTAATTAATTGGCTATAGTCCTAATTAATTATCTAAAGCACTTAAAAGCTTAAATAATTAATTTTCCCTATTTTTGGATGAATATATTAATTATAATTCATTTCATTAATATTCCCCTTAACCCTTAACCTAACCTAACTCAACCACCTTAACCCTGGGTTCAAACCCATCCCAACCTATTCCCCCCATGCTAAGTCTAATCCTAATCTTAATTTATCCTAACCCACTTCCTAATGATTTCACATTCCTAATTTTATGATTAGGAACTCAATCCACTTGAGAAAGTCAACTTTCTCAAGCTTGACTCCCTCTTAGTCCACTTTCTCAAGCTTGGACTTACACCCCTCACCATGCTTCTTAAATACTCTCATTAATACATTATTAATGGAGATTCCTCAAATCCCATGCCTCATCAATGCCTTTGGCATTAATGCCTCTTACACCTCATTAATGGTTTTTACACCTCCATTAATGAACCTTGTCCCCATCTCTCTCCTCATTTATTCTATAAATAGAATGATTTTTTGAGCTCAAGTGGCCCTTAGTTTCAGAGTTGAAAGCATTATTATTTTGTTAGGATTAACATAGATTCATATTTCATTTTAGCTTCCATATTTATGCATTGTTATAATCTTGATTTTTAGAGCTAGAATGCATGTTTATTGGATATCTTTCTTAGTTTTAA
The DNA here is from genome assembly GCA_018584345.1 of Thuja plicata. Classification (NCBI taxonomy): domain Eukaryota; kingdom Viridiplantae; phylum Streptophyta; class Pinopsida; order Cupressales; family Cupressaceae; genus Thuja; species Thuja plicata. The sequence continues at coordinate 1,755,695 of MU224050.1, read as the reverse complement.
TTGAATCTTTCATGCTAGGTTGTATATGTCACTAAAAAGGGCATAATATGAGGGCTATTATGTTATTTTTCACACTTCTCCTAGTTAGAAAGCAATAGACTGATTTTAGTGGATTTTGATGCTTTAGTAACCCTATTTTCACTAACACAATGATCTATTAAAGTGTCATGTTGTAGATAACAGATGCACTAATTAACACACATAGATGTATCCCTTATAGCCTTATATATAGCTATGTCTTGTCCATCAGATATTGACATATTTTCTTCTCTCTCAAAAATACATTTATTCATACTTCAGCGCGCGCGCGCGCGCATGTGTGTGTGTGTGTGTGTGTGTGTGTGTGTGTGTGTGTGTGTGTGTGTGTGAAAAGTGGACCTCTTAACTACATAGATAATTCAATCGGTCATTACATGATTAATCTAAGAAAGTAGGAAATAGGAAAACAATAAACTAATCTAAGTCGACCTATTTCCTTCTAGTAGGAAGGAGTACTAGTTTTCTCTTAGATCATCGCAAACCCAGTGACTTGACACTGTCTAAATGAAGGATTTGAAAAATGATATTAATCTATTGGTGCAAGTACAAAGATGATTAATCCAATGATTAGCTAATATTGATTATTAAAACCCAAAAGAAAGTGTTCCTAGATTATGGATTGAAATGATTTGGAAACATGAAAGTATGATAAACGAATAAATGTGATAAATTCTCAAATGAAAATGATAATCAAAACCTGGATAATACCTCTACAAAAATTCTTCGGATCCTTTGTGAGGAAAATGAAGCTTTATTTTATAGAAAAGCTCTATCAAACCGACAATTGAGATTAAAATTTGAAGAATGGAAAAGATAGACTTGAAGAAGCACAATCCATGTCCACAAAAAATCATTGAGTGAGAGAGCGAATCAACTGAACTGACTGATCAGTCATTTAGGAAACTTCTAAAATCAATTTTTGGTTAATTGTACTATTTTTAAAATTAGAAGCAGAAAGGACTTAGTTAATTGAACACAATAGATTTGTTTCTAATTTGATGTTCAATCAACTAAAATGATGACATAAAATACATTTTTTAATATTTAAATGATTTTATTTTTATTAATTCCTTTTTGCATTTAATTGAGAATTAGCTATTTATTTAATCAACATACTAGGATAGTAATTAAATAAATAGCATAAGGTTTATTTTCCACTATTTTTGGATTTAGGAATTAAATAATTAATCAAGTGCGATGATAGATTAATACCTAGGGTTTAGGTTAGATCAGAATAAAGATGTTTAATTTCCTTTTAGGGTTAGGACTTAGGATGATCAAGGTTAGGGTTTTCTTGATGAGAGATTGAGATTAGGGGTCTAGGATTTAGTTGACAATTTTTAGGTGATTACATTTTCTCCTCTTTGAATTGATGTGTGACCAACACATTAATTGAAAGACCTGTTAGCAATGAGACAAAGAATAGTTTGATTTGAAGTGATGAAAACATTCTTTCAAAGAAGACCAACGCCGAGCTTGATTAGAAAAAGATCGATCAAAATATATAAAATAAAATGCTCAGTTTGATTTGAAGCCATGAAACTCAACATCTGATTGGTTTGAGAAAATAACCAAATGTATTTCAAGCGATGAAACTTATTATTGTTAAGAAGTTGACTAGAAAAAATTGACTAGATTTGAAGCGATGAATCCAATTTGATCAATATGTCTGGTTTCAGAAATGAATGACTTGTAAAAGATTAATTTTGTCTGGTTTCGAGTATATCCATCACTCTATAAGACTAATGATTGGGTTTCCATTTATTTATGATAATCTCAACTTGATGTGATGCGATGAAGAAGAGATTCCCCAAGCGATGGTGTCTTGCTTGATGATATTATCACTAAATTGTTGATGTCCTAACCATGCCCCCTCGGGAGTGGTGCAGGAGAACCTAAGTTTAGAAACATTTCTAGGATAGAAATAATTTTTGGTTTATAAAGTGTTTTTTTCCACCATTCTTGTAATGACCATGGTCAACTGGTGAACAAACACCATAGTTTCTTAGTATTTTTTTTCTATTTTAAGTATGTGTTGACGTAGCTTATAAACCTCTAGAAATCTAGCTAAAACTCTAGCTGCTGAGATTTGGTAAAGTGGCATTAAGTTATACTAGTGCTTGGGCAACTCTGTTGCTCGGTAAGGCTACTAGGGAATCTTTCTCAGTTAACACTAGGTTTCTCAGGTATGCTGTGCATAATTCTAGGGAATCTCACTTGGTAATGTCTCTCAAGTTACACTTGGTACTTGGTGTTGCTGCTCGATGATGTTGCTCGGGGTTGCTTCCATATTTTGGGTTATTGGCTGGCACTCAGGTATTAAAGGCAAAGTGTATTTTGATGCTCAAGATTGGTGCTTGGTCATGTTAGTGTGTTTCTTAGTTATGTTGGTTAACGACCTAGGAAATGTGGGATGTGACATTTGTGACCAGCTGTATCGATCGCAATGGCTCTCAATGTGTCATTTTTTCCTTTGATGGACAGTGACACTTGTTCTAGTGATGGGAGGGTCATTTATGGCTCGACTATTGTAAATTCATCAATTTTTTGTAAATGTGATTTACTATTTGGTTGTCATTTATGGAACACGTCTAAGCTTCAGACCGATTCCAAAAAAGATGAGTTTTGGTAATTTAGAAATTGACTAAGTGTAGAAATAGAGACACAGAAGTGTTTTAGATGTCAAATATTGAGATCGATGATTTATGGAAAGAGAGCTTAGAGGAAGATAGTATGGGGTATGTATGACCTCCACCTAAGATCGATTTTGTTTTGGTTGAGTCTACGGTGAGTTAGACAGAATTGAAGATAGACAGACTGCAGCAGAACATTGAAACAAAGCAGTTTGATAGTAACAAAGATTGAGGGAGTATGGCTTGGACCCCAGACAATAAAAGTTGTATTTTGGTTGTTGATAACCTCTACATTGACTATGCAAGAGCACTGACTATGCATTTAGTGTTTATTATATTAAATGTATTTTTTATTGAAGGCCAACTTAGTAATATTTGTAATATTCATACTGAGAGTCAACTTTGTAAAGTTGTGAGATATATATGTAAGATAATTTTGTTAAAGTTCATGTAGTTGTTGTAAGTGAATGTAAATTTGATAGTTGGATGAGTTTTTGAGAAAATAGAAGAGAAGAGAATGGAAGAGATCACTTAAGAACTATAAAGGAACTATCTAAGCACAAGTGTTGCTTGTTTTTGTTCATGACTGACAACACTTTGTAACCTGAATTATATTGTAAGAGTTGCAAGCTTAGTTGGCCCCTAACAGGGTGTTGTGAACCTTTAACAGGGTTGTTATTCCTCTAACAAGGAAATGTACTATATAAAATTCAGCTCCTAACAAGGCTAGGTCTCCTTATAGGGACATTATACTTTAGTGCATGCTTTTGGGTACCATCCCCACCGGGGTTCTCCCTTGGCCAGGGTTTCCTCAAAAATAAAATATGGTGTTATGAGCATTGTGTCATTTTCTTATGTTCTTTTCTTTACAACAATTTTATGTTTGATATTTAAATGGTTGAAGAATTTAATTAAGTACTATAATACTGATTCACCCCCCCTTTTAGTATTATCCAATCCTAAAAATTGGTATAAGAGCTTTTGTCCCTTGGAGAGAAAGTCTAATAGCTTTAGGGAGATCACAATGGATTTGGATAGTTTGCAAGAAAAATTTGATGCTACACTTGAAGACCTTGATAAAGCAAAATCAGATAATGGAGAATTGAGATTCAACATGCGAAGAGCTGAGAAATTCATAAAGAAACTCAAAGAAAAACTTGACTTTCCAGAAATCAAAGACAATATCTTGTGGTTCAGATAAAAGAGGATTCAAATGAAAATAGTTTAGATAAAGTGAAGCAACTAAAAGAAGAGAATGGAATTTTGAAACTTTAAAATGAAACTATGGCTAAAGAAATACAAGTACAGAAGCATGCAAAGAAGAAAGTTGAAGAAGCTTTGAACAGTGCATTAGATCAAATGAAGAATGAGGCTGACAACTACAAGAACACATATCTAGAAATGAAGAAATACAATCAGATTATAAAAGGTGAACTTTTTGAAGCAAAGAATCACATTGAGAAACTTCACACTAGCAGTGATTTGATTGATGAACAAAGAGACAAATAGAAACCTAAAGGTTATATGACTGGTATTGGCTTCAATTAAGCTGAATGTTCAAAGAATCAGGAAGATAAATCAAATGAGAAGCTTGATGCTGAGAAACCTTCTATTGAAGAGCCTAAAGAATAGATCTGACCCTTCAGAAGTAGATGCTTTGGTTGCAACAGATTTGGACAAATGAAGAGAAAAAATAGAGGTAATGCCCCTTTTTGAACTTTTTCTGGTTATTGTTTTAACTGTAATGGATATGGGCACAAGAAATCAGAATGTAAAAACATAATCAATCAGGATATAGACAAGACAAGTGAAAATAACTTATAGTGAAACCTATATGCTACAAATGTAATAACATTGGACACATTGCAAAGTACTGTAAGTTGCAAGTCAATCATGAAAGAAGACCTCCTATATGTTACAAATGCAATAATCCAGGATATATAGCAAAATTTTGCAGGTATAATGGATCAAACAACAAAAGAGTACCACCTCCTATGAATTCATAGAAGAATGGAAATGATATTGGTAAGAGTTTTGCAAATGTGAAGTGATTTTGAAAGTTTTTTCAAGAAGGTAGAAGACAACAACAGTGGTAAGATATGGAAGATCAAAGAAACTAGTGAGACATCAGTTCAAGGAGAGTCAGTAGAGGCTACTGGATCTTTTCCTAATGGTAGCAAGATAGAATCAACCTAATTGGCCGATCATGGCCTTAGGGGGAGCATTGGATACATACAACATAATATACCCTGCCCCAAAATTCATGGATGGAGATCGTGCGAGCTTGGGTATAAGCTTGGCTGACATCATGAAGTACACATCTAAGAGCACAACATCAGTCGACACACATAGTTTGTTCGTGAGATCTAATAGCTGACTAGACAGTTTTAAGTGAAAGTGAAATTCATAACTTAACTTGTATAAAGCACAACTAAATGACTTATTTCTTTACCATTTGACGAAGAGAGAGCTAAATAAATCAGAGAGAAGAAAATTTTAGATTATTCTACATCGGTCATGCATGATTGATTGAAGGATAAACTCATAATTCAGTGAAAGAAAGGTATTTTACATCATCTAGCCATGGATGCACCTATTATTTTTGATGTTACAGATAGACCTAGATATAAGTTTAAGAAACATCTATTCAAATCATGTGAAGAGGATCCAGAGGGAGAATTTTCCCAAACCCTATATGTAGTGTTACACATAGAAGATATTAGGCCTTACATACATTGTAAGTATGGCATACTAGGAATTGATGATATATCAACTGATATGGATTATATGACTAACAAAGGAGTCATGAGAGAAGAATACAAACATATCAATCAACTGAGCATAATGAAAATTTTGGATTTATGTGAATTTGATGAAGATGAATGGTTCAAAATACTATTAAGTAGGGTTCATGATCAGTTTATCTGGATTGGTGATCAACCTGTGAAGATTTGTAGTGACCTAATCCATGAAATTACTAGATTGGAAAACACCAGAGTCATTCCTATTATGGAGAAACATGTGAAGAAAGAAGTTGAAACCCTAACTCATTCTAAATGGGACAGACGTGCAATGACAGTAAATGACATCTTTTAGCAAGATGTAAGATTGATTGCAATGATACTTGGGTACAAGTTCTACTACAGTAGCAGACCTAATTTAGTATCTACTGAAGTCATCATGATGGCATGGAGAATGGTGAGAGAAAATATATAGTATAATCTATCCAAAGTTCTGGCACAACAATTCCTTGAGAATGTGAAGCTTGTGAAGAAGGACAAATCAAAAACCTTCAGATTTGGTTCATTGTTGATGCATATGTTCATTCATATTGAGCACAAGTTTCCTAGTTTACATCCTAGTGGTTGGAAGTCTGCAGTACCCACTTCCATATTGATATCATAGAGCTACAAAAGACAAAATGCTACTTGGGTTGATGGTGAACTATTTGGTATAATCAATATACTACAGAGACAAATGAAGACAAGGTACAAAATACATGAAGACATTGTTGAGAAATACAAAGATAAAATCAGTTTCATGGTTGAAACTGATTGTGTATGCTTTGAAGAATTCATACCTAGGAAGAAATGGTGTTACCCCATGGGTTATGAAGTGAGTTCTGAAGTGCTCACCATGCAAGTAGAACATGTCCTTGCATTAGAGATTGACACAATAGAGGAAAGATGGATAATTATGAAGAAAAGTCAATAAAAGTGAGAGAAGAATAGACTAGAGGTTTGAGGAAGAGAAAGATAAAAAATCTTGTACATGAATGTGGAGTTAAAGAAGGATTGACAGAAGAGGAACTTAAAGAAGTCAAAAAGAAGATGATAGAAAGGTCAATTGGACTTGAAAGTTGAAGTACTACAATCCCTCCCACTCCTGAGGTAATCATGGTAGACAGTACACCTCCTCCTCAACAACAAACAACTCAAACTAAATATGTCACTTCTAGAGTAACAAGATCAAGCATGCATACATCACCTAAAGAGGAGCACATCAAGACAAGAGAAGAAAACATAAAAACACATTTGGAAACTTGACTTGAAGATGCTAGAGAAGAGAGCATGAGAGCAAGGAAAATTGGTTACAATTGATAAATATTATAATAGGTATGAAGAAGCAAACAAACCTAAAATTGAAGACATTATGATAGAGCACCTACTTACTTTTAAGAAGACACTGTTAGATATTGAAGGAAGCATACCCATAGACCTTTATGGGAGATTGGAGATAAGAAAACATGTTGCACAAATTGAAGATGATACGATCAGAAACCAAGAAATAGATAACATGATGCCTGTGATATCAGTTCAAGAACATGACAGAATATACAAGGAACTAAAATGTCTACTAAGGACCAAGGTGAGATTATTAAAAAATCATGGCGAGGAAATATGATGAAGTCACTAAGGAAACTCAGAAGGCACTATAGAAGATATTGATGAGTACTACTTCTAGCAAGACCTCACCTCCTAAGACCACATCACCCACACAATTGGGAATGGGTGAGAGATCTAAGGTAACAAAGACATCAACTGAGAAAAGTGAAGAAGATCCATCACTAGATTTCTATGTTTCTGGTTGAGCAGTAACTCTTGACACCTCTCAAGATAAGTACCCTTTTTTAGTGAATATGGATACTTCTATGGAAGACGAGGCAGAACAAAAGAAGGAAAAGGAACAGACAAAGGAAGAGGAACAAAAGAAGGAAGAAGAGAAGAATGAAGAAAAGAAGACATATCACAAAGAGGATCAAAAGAAAGAGGTAAATACATCATCCATTTCATTGTTGGAAAGCAGTGATGTAAATGTTGACAACATGGATGAAGTAGAGCTAGTAAAATTGGCATTTACTACTTTGAACAAAGCAAAGGAGAGATCAGAATAGAAAGGAGACAAGAAGGAAAAAGTAATCACAAGAGAAATTGATACTATGAACAAATTACTGCTAACACCTATTGTCTTCTAGAATAAAGATGACATTGAGAATATGAGAATCACACTTGATGAATTAGATGGGCACTATGAGAACCTACTGAAGATAGTAGAAGAAAAGGTAGAGAAGACATACTCTGAGAAGAAGTTAATAGCAGTCTGCAAATCTATAACATGGGATTTAGGCATTGTGAAGACTTGCTTGACAAATGCAAGAAGATGCATTGGACATGGGAGAAAATTGTTCAGTTATTGCATGAATCCAATAAGGCATATTCAGAA
>MU224050.1:1727688-1747750 GCA_018584345.1 Thuja plicata | reverse complement strand
GACATGGGAGAAAATTGTTCAGTTATTGCATGAATCCAATAAGGCATATTCAGAATGTAGAAGACATCATTGCCAAAGAGAGGGAAACTATGAAAAATATAATGGATGGTTGTTAAACATCTTCACAATCCACAATAGAGCTAGACAAATAAGTCACAAGGATTCTGGCTAAACTCAGTGTACTGGATAATGAGAAAGGGAGAGTATTGACAAGGTTCAATTTGCTGAAAATATTTATCACTCCTAAGTTATCAATGCTTGAGGTTCATTTCTCAGACTTGGAGAAAGTAATAGATTCACTAGATAAATATTTGCCCACAAACTTGAAAGAAGTTGAGACCACATCATTTGCACTGACTTGTTTAATTCACATTAGTCAAATTTTGTTCAAGACATGGACTGCAGAAGTGAAGATCTTGGAAGATTCCTTTCAGGATATTTTGAAACTGGTGAGAAAGAATTAAAACCTTTTGTTATATATGCACCTTTTTCATTGTTGTCAAAGAGGGAGAACAGAAGAAAATATATATATATATAGATATTATATAGAGAAGTATAGAAAAGAGAAAAGAAAAAGAAAGATTATAGAGGAGACAGATTAGTTGGAACACTTATTCATTTTTTTGACAAGTGTTGCGATTAATGCCAAAGGGAGAGATTTTTGGCAAGTAATAATTTTTTTGTAAATGTGATTTAATTTTTGGTTATCATGTATGGCAGCACATCTAGGTTTCAGTCCGATTCCAGAAAAGATGAGTTTTGGTAATTCAAAAATTGACTGAGTGTAGAAACAGAGATATTGAAGTGTTTTGATGTCAAAGATAGACATCGATGATTTAGGGAAAGAAAGATTAGAGGAAGATAGTATGGGGTATGTATGACCTCCACCTAAGATTGATTTTGTTTTGGTTGAGTCTACGATGAGTTAGACATAATTGAAGATAGACAAACTGTAGAAAAACAATGAAATAGAGCAATTTGACAGTAGTGAAGATTGAGGGAGTATGGATTAGACTCCAGACAATCAAAGTCATATTTTGGTTGTTGATAACCTCCACATTGACTATGAAAGAGCACCGACTATGTATTTAGTGTTTACTATATTAAATGTATTTTGTATTGAAGGCCGACTTAGTAATATTTGTAATATTCATACTGAGAGCCGACTTTGTAAAGTTGTGAGATATATATGTAAGATATTTTTGCTAAAGGTCATGTAGTTGTTGTAAGTGAATGTAAGTTGGACAGTTGGATGAGTTTTTGAGCAAATAGAAGAGGAGAGGATGGCATAGATCACTGAAGAACTATAAAGTAACTATCTAAGCACTAGTGTTGCTTGTGTTTGTTCATGACTGAGAACACTTTGTAACCTAAATTATATTGTAAGAGTTATAAGCTTAGTTGGCCCCTAACACGGTGTTGTGAACCTTTAATAGGGTTGTTATTCCTCTAACAAGGAAATGTACAATGTAATATTCAGCTCCTAACAGGGCTAGGTCTCCTTATAGGGACATTATACTTTAGTGTATGCTTGTGGGTACCATCCCCACTGGGGTTATCCCTTGGCTAGGGTTTCCTCAAAAACAAAATATGGTGTTATGAGTATTGTATCATTTGCTTATGTTCTTTTCTTTACAGTAAGTTTATGGTTGATATTTAAATGGTTGAAGAATTTAATTAAGTACTATAATACTTATTCAGCCCCTCTCTCAGTATTATTCAATCCTAACATCGACCATGCCATTTGTGCAAGGTGGTTAAAGTTATTAAAGAGCATAAGATATTTTCGAGATATTTCTCAGAGTTAGATATATAGTTAAAATCTTTTCTAAGAGAGTAAGAGTAGATAGAAGAGAGGGGTACATTGTATTTTGTAATACAATAGAGTTTGTGAATACATAAAACATTTGGAAAATTATCTTGAGCATATGGTGATGGATTCCATGTGCAATGTGTATTGGTATGTTATTCAAGTTGAACCAGTTGGTTTAGCTTGGAGGGTGGATCTATCCTATTAGCTTCCATAATATGAAATAGTAGCTTTACAGTGAGAACCAGGTCTAGAGCACTTGAGGTGAAGATATTAGTCACTTCCTCAAGTTAAGGTTTCATAATACCCTATAAGGTCCATTTAGTGACCTTGAAGCTGAGTCAAGCTAACTATCGCTAACAACTAGACTTAGGATTTTATACTAGATTGGTATCATAGCAAGTTAGGGAAATGGGCTTGTGTTTTTTGGGTGTCATTTTTAGAAGAGTCTATAAATTTTTCCAAAATGATGTCCAATGCAGAACTGGCAAGAGATGTCGGAGAATAGAGAGAGGATAATATAATCTTGAAGGAACAATTAGCCAAAATGGCATGCAAGTTAGAAGGAGTGAAACTTTGAACTATAGTAGTCAGTGAACTGATGAGAGAGCTAATGAGAAGGTTAAATTAATGGCCGAGGAGGACATGATACTAGAGCCAGACCATGTTCTTCAAAAAGAGCCATTCTTGAAAGCATTGAAGGCAATGAGTGGTAAGTCCTTGGAAGGTGTGCCTCTATTTAGTGGCAAGATGGATCTAGAATTAATCATGGAATGGATAGAAGGTCTTGAAAATCACTTTGATTATGATAGTGTGACTGAAGCTCAAAAATTTAGAATAGCCAAGACAACATTGAGAGGAACTGCTCTCACTTGGTGGAAATTTGTCCAAGATAAAAGGGAAAAAGGATGAAAGAACCCCATAACAAGTTTGAAAGGTATGGTGGAAAAGATGAAAGAAAATTACCTTCTTGATGACTATGAAGTGCAGTTGCACAAGAAAAGGTAGAATCTGAGGCAGAAAGACTTAGAAGTCGGTGCCTATACAGAAGAGTTTCATAAGATATGTGTAATACCCTCTCAGACGACTATGCTATTACTTTAGATTGGAAATTTTGACATGGACTATATGATTTCAGTTGTTTACACTTTGATAGATCTAGATGATATTATGCTTAGCTAGATGTTTTGATATATGTATTTATGATTAATTTCTTTATGAAAAGAATTATTTATCTTCTTCTTGTATATGCAATAAGAATTGGAATTCTAATCTTTATCACTTATGATTCTCTATTTTGACTGATGTGTTTACATGAATTATCTATGATTCTTTATGCTTGCATATATGTTGGATGTTTTTTCATGACTCATGACAAAGTCGTAGTTACTCACTTAGCTAAGGTCCACACAATTTATCGATCATGCTCATCTATTTGCAATGTCTTATCTTTGTATATATATTTCTATGCAAATGTATCTCTCCTCAGTGATGCAGGATTTCTGGTATCGAGCATCATCTCCACTTGGTTCCACAGATCTGAGTGTGCTCTCTAAATCCTCAATCATTGTTGTGATGGAGATAACACCTGGTCCTGCAAGATTAAGCCTAACCCTGATCCTTGCTCCTGGGTTGGGTCCTTTTGGGAATTGTCCTTTGATTGTGGATTGATGTCCATTTTGGATGCTTGGTATTTGATCATTCTGGATATTTGTTATAATCCCTAGGACTAGGTGAATATTTTTTGTGGTTGGATTATTGGCTAGTAATAATTTGATGGTATTATGGAATTAAATACATGGTAAGAAGCCTTTTCTAAGTGTATTCAGTAATGCATGATTATAATAATGATATTTGTATGGATATATATACACATAGGTATATGGGTGCACACATATGCATATGTCTATATATATGTTTATATAAGTATTCTTATATAAACGTTTATATATGTGTGTGTTTATGTATTTATTTATTGTGTGCCTTTTTTATTTTTAAGAAAGAAATTAACTATTATGTAAAATTATAACTAGATCTATAATTGTTCCTTTAAAAAAGAAAAGTAACTAATATTTATCTAGGCAGAAAGCTTGAAAGCTAGAATAAAATAAAATAAAAAAAGAATTTACCTAAAGCATGAAATTAAAATTGAAGTAACAAAGGTGGTAATTTAACTAAAGCTTTCTCGGGAAACTACCTACACATTAATTTATCTAAAGACTATTAATGTCCAAACTAATAACCAGAAAATAGTTGTGGATGGTTACATCAGTTGAAACTTCCCATGCAACCAATCCTACAACATATTTATGTAAGGAGATGTAGAGAGTATAAAGTTAGGAAGAGAACAAAGAAATTATATACGGAGAACTATATATCTGAAATTATTAGAAAGGTTAGTGGAAGCATTTGGAGGATATCTCGTTGATTGGAAGGCTTGAGGAGAATAGGATTAGCTAGAGTGGAATTTGAATTGCTTCAAAGGTTTCTTCGCAGGACTCGAGGTAGGTTCTACCTAGGAAAGAGAATCTTGTTCATGTGATTTCTATGTTTTGATGTGGTTTTTTTACTATCTACTATAGTTGTGTGATCAAAGGAAATCTTTTATGACTATTTTTGATATTATGTTGTGTGTTATGAATTAAATAATGAATGTATACCTTATGATGAACAATGGTTATGAAATGTTATTTATTTGTCCCTCTTTGTGGATTGTCATGTTAGAATGTATTGGCTTTTAGATAGAACCTCTTGCTGTTGATGTTATGCAGAGTTCCGTCTTGATTAGAATAATGTCTTCTGGTGGTCACCTTTCTACACCTTGCACATATGGGTAGGAACTAAATAGGTTTACCACAAAGGTAGGATGGGTTTGAGGGATGTTTCAGAAGGAGAACTAAGGGATCTCAACTGGGTATCTCTCTAATTCTGCTTTCCAGACCTCCATCTTATCCAGTTCTACCCGGAAGTTCAAATCTGGAGGTTGTTATTTGGGGTGCACATAGTCCTGACCACCTGCACAGAAATGGGCACCACCTGCATAGGATGTGTGACCACCTATGTAGAAAGCCCCTCTTATGTAGGTTGTACCACCTATGCAACTTAGGTTACCATGTGTGTAGCTTAGGGTTCCACCTGCACAGGACTCTTCCAGTTTGATTTTTAGGGTTTCCAGAAGGGTTTTGGGTTTGGTTCTGACCCAGGGTTGGCCCTAGAGATTTTTTGACTTGAAAAATACTTTATTTTCATTTGGTATTATGTTTATGATCTTTTGGATACTTATCATAATTTTTGGATGGTATGAGAACCTCGATTAGGGTTAGGGTTGATTCAAGTACCCTAGAAACCTTGTGTAACTTTATTTATGTTCCATATGGATGTTATGAACTCTTGTACACCTATGATACTTTTATTTATGTGTTTTTATGAGATTGATAGAGGTAGGAAACCTAGGAGCACTAGGTGAGTGGCTCACAGTGGGGGCTGGGGCCCTAAGTGGCTAGTACCAAGGTAAGCCACTATGGAGTTGTTTAATCTAGTGATAACAATAATAATTTATGTGAAGGGAACTATACATTAACTAAGATAAGCCTCACCCATGCTGATAGTTCTAGTATAGGCTATAGATCAGAGTGGGAGAAGGTGCTATTGTGATAGCCCAATCAAACAGTCTTGTCCCTATGAGAGATGTTTGGTTCCACATGTGCTTACTTGGGGGCCAGGGCCCAGAGTGACTGACCAGGGTAACCCAAGGGGTGAGGGCTATGGGATGACACTCACCTAGCATGTCTTAGATTTTATACCAGCGTGATTCATGTATTTGTATTCTTCTTATGTTTTCAAATTATGTTTTGGGAAATGCACTACTCTCTCCCTAGGAATGGCCTAGTTATCACCTTCTTGCGTGGATCATGGTGTTTATCTTCTAGCATGGGGGAGTGGATCCTTTTTGGATATCCATGTGGTTGGGTGGTAAATATTTTATTGAGCTATTATTCGTAGAGTTGTGGATGGACCTTGCTTGTGCTTTCTCCGGATTTGCGGAACACAAAGACTTTTTTATTATCCCTTGTTGTTAGCCATGTAATAATATTTGATTGATGTAACCTCCCAAGGGGAGATGAATGTAAATAATATTTGATATATTCCAAGTTGATGTAATGGGATGGGTAGCTTTAGGAAAAGGGAAAAGGGGTGAATTATCTTTCAATGTAAAGAATGTATTTATTCAGAAGAGTAATGATTTATGTTTATGAAAAACATGTTTGATTTATGGTACATCACAGTTGTACAAGAGGGTGAAATAATTTGATATACTGATATTGTAAATGCAATGATTATCTATTTCTAAATAGCATGGAATGGATCTTAGGAAAGCTCATTTGTTATGTATATTTCCTTTAAAATTTGAAAAGAAAAGAGATCTTGAATTTTAGAAGTTAAAAGGCTCATGAAAATAGATATGTTAGTAAATGTGATATAATGAAAGTTATGAAACCTTATGTCTTTCTTTAATAATAAAATTTATGGTTAAGTTTTATTCGTTTGGGAACCTAGTGAGAATTTGTAATTGAAATTCATAAATTCAGAACTTCAAAAAAAAATGTTTACAAGTCTATAATGATTCTTAACTTAGTAAACTTTCAAGTTTCTTCCTAGTTCCCTGGAAGGGCATGAAATCCTGGTATTAGAGCCCTAGGTTGCCACACTGGAACCTAGGGTATATCAGCTTATTAAGCTTAGTGTTTACATATTACAAATAGTACTAAGTCGGCCTTCAATACAAAATACATTTAATATAGTAAATATAAAATGCATAGTCAGTGCACCTACATAGTCAAAGTATAGACTATCAATAACAAAAATACAACTTTTATTTCCTAGAGTCCAAGTCATACTCCCTTATTCTTCATTGTTATCAAACTACTTTGTGTTGTTGTTCTTTGTTGTCTGTCAGTCTTCAAATCCTTATAACTTATCATAAACTTAACCAAATCCAAATCGATCTTAGGTGTATGTTAGAAATACTCCATACTATCTTCCACTAAGCTCACATGCCTTAATTCATCGATCTTTGTCTTCGATATCCAAAACAATACTATACCTTTATTTCTATGCTTAGTCAATTTTGGACATACCAAAACTTATCTTCAAAATAATTAATCTTAAACCTAGATTTGTTGCCATAAATGAAAACCCAAAAGTGAATCACATTACCCAAATTGATCACTTGCCAACAATCTCTCCCTTTGGCATTGATGGCAACACTTAACAAAAAAAATACTAAGTGTTCCAACAAAACAAAACTGTCTCCACTTCTTCTCCTCATCTTTTTCATTTTCTTTTCTTTAGATATATATTTTCATTCTCTCTTCTCTTCTTCATTATTTTTTTTGTTCTCTCTTCTCTTCTCTCCCTTTACAACAATGAAAAAGGTGCATACAAATAAGTATCACTTCTTGATCACAAGTTTTGGAATTTCTTGGAAGGAATCTTCCAAAATCTTCACTTCAGTGCTCCATGTCTTAAACAAAATCTGACTTATATGAATCAATCCATTCAATGCAAAAGATGTAGTTTCAGCATTCTTCAAGTCTATGGGTTGACCTTTAGCCAATGAATATGTAGTCTTTTCTAAATCTGTTAGATGTGCCTCAAGTATTGATAGCTTCAAAGTAATGAAGTTCCTCAACAAATTGAATCTGTTCAGTACTCTCTCCTTCTCATTTGCCAATATACTAATCTTATCCAATATCTTTGTCACTTCAATGTCTAACTTTGTAGTGTACTATGAAGATGTTTCACAACCATCCATTAACCTATTCAAAATTGCCCTTTCCTTGGCAATAATATCTTCAACATTCTAAATGTGTTTGATAGGATTCATGTTGTAACCAAATAACTCTCTCCCATGTGTAATATAGTTCTTTGTATTTATCAAACAAGTTTTCACAATTCCTAAGTCCCATGAGATGGACTTTCATACTTTTATCAACTTCTTCTCTTCATATGTTGTCTCTACTTTCTCCTCTGCAGTCTTCAACAAATTTTCAAAGTGGCCATCAAACTCGTCAAGTGTGAATTTCAAGTTCTCAATATCATCTTTGATCTAGAATACTAAGGGTACTAAAAGCAATTTATTCATAGTATCAATAGCTCTTGAAATCACTTTTGTCTTCTTATCTCCTTTCTATATGGATTTATCCTTTTCTTTGTTCAGTGCGGTGAATGCCAGTTTCACCAGTTCATCTTCATCCATGTTATTGACATTTACATTACTACTTGCCAACAATAAGCTAGATGATGAAGTTACCTCTTCCTTTTCATCTTCTTTTTTCTCAGTCTTTTGTCCTTCATCCTCTTTATGCTCATCTTCCTTATTCTCCACTTCCTTCTTAGGTTCATCAGCAATAGTAGTGTCCATGGTTAATGTAAAAGGGTCCTTCTCATCTTGTGAGGGGTCTAGTGTTACTGCCACACTAGAAACATAGAAATCTGTAGTAGTGTCTTATTTACTATCTTCATCATTAGTCTTTGTGTCCTTTGTGCTGTAATCCATTCTCAATTGTGTAGGTAAATATGTGTTAGGAGGTGGGGGCTTGACAAAAGTAGTTCTCAATAGTTCTTCTCAAGTGCCTTCTGAGTTTCCTTAGTCACTTCATCATATTTCCTCACCATTATCTTTAGTAATCTAGTCTTTGTCCTCAACAGGGGTTTCAATTCTTTGACTATAATATCTCTCTCTTGTATGGATAACATAGGCAACATGTCATCAATCTCTTTGTTTCTAATATGATCATCTTCAACTTGTGCCAAATGTTTTCTGCTTTCTAATTTTGTATACAAATCTGAGGGTATGCTTCCTTCAACTTCCAAAAGTGTCTTCTTGAAACTAAGCATGTGTTCTATCACAATGTCTTCAATTTTTAGTTTATATACTTCTTCATATCTGTCATAATATTTATCAATTGAAACAAATTTTCCTTGTTCAATTGCTCTTTTATCTAGCATTTTAATGTCAATTTTCCATGCTTTATTCTTCTTAGTTTTCTTCTCTTCTTCAACTGCATTCTTTTCTATTGTCTGGATACTAGATCTAGTTACTCTAGGAGTAACTTCCTTTGTTTGTTCTACCTGCTGCTGTGGTGGAGGTGTGTTATCAACCATAATTACTTTAGGGGTGGAAGGGTCATTAGAGCTTCCACTAGCTACTCCAAGGGATCTATCTACCATCTTATTCTTAATATCTTTTAGTTCTTCCTCAGATAGACCAACCTTTACTCCATAGTCATGAATAAGATTAGAAATCTTTCTCTTCCTCTATCCTCTATACTATTCTTCTCTTACCTTCTTTGACTTCTCCTCATATGTTCCCCATCTCTCTTCTGATGTATCAACTTCTGATGCAAGAATATGTTCTACTTGCATGGTGAGTACCTCATAACTCACTTCATAGCCCATAGGATAACACCATTTCTTTCTAGGGGTCACTACCTTAAAACATACATAGTCTGTTTCAACCATAAAACAAATTGTGTCCTTGTACTTCTCAACAATGTCCTCATGTAGTCTGTATCTACTCTTCATTTGTCTTTGTAGAATTTTTATTGTTGCAAACAGTTCTCCATCTCCCCAAGTAGTTTTCTTTCTTTTGTAACTCTATGAGATTAGTATACCAGTAGGAACTCCAATTTTCCAGCCACTAGGGTGTAGACTAGGAAACTTTTGTTTAATATGAATGAACATGTGTACCAATAATGATCCAAACTTGAAAGTTTTTGTTCTTTCCTTCTTCAAAAGCTTTACATTCTCAAGGAATTGTTGTGCCAATACTTCACATCAGTTGTACTGTGTTTTTTCTTTTATCATTCTCCATGCCATCATAATAAATCCAGTTGATACTGAATTAGGTCTACTACTGTAGAAAAATTTGTAACCAAATATCATTTCAATCAACCTTACATCTTGTGGTAAAATATCATTTACTGTCATTTCCCTTCTGTCCCACTTTGAGTGTGTTAGGGTTTTGACTTCCTTCTTGACATGTTTCTCCACAACAGGTACAACTCCAGTGTTATCTAAACTAGTAATCTCATGAATTAGGTCACTGTATATCTTCATAGGTTGGCTACCAATCCATATGAATTGGTCATGAACCCTTCTCATAATTATTTTAAACCATTCATTTTTATCAAAGTCGCACAAATCCATAATCTTCATTATACTTAATTGACTAACATGATTCCATTCTTCCTTAATGATTCCATTCTCAGTCATATCTTATATTTTAGTGAGTGTATCATAATCTCCCAATATGTCATACTTACAATGTATGTAAGCCCTAATGTCTTCTAAATGCAATACGCCATGTGGGGTTTGTGAAAATGCTCCTTCCAAATCCTCTTCACACAAATTATATGGATGTTTCTTGAATTTGTAGCTAGGACGATCAACAACATAAAAAATCACAGGTGCATCCATAGCTTAGATAATTTAGAATACATTTCACATGTGGAAATCCAAGTTTATGCTTCAATCGATCATGCACGACAAGTGTAGAAATGTGTGAATAATTTTTCTCTCTGATCTCCTTGGCTCGCTCCTTTTCAAATGATAAAAAAATAGATCACAACATGATGCTTTATACAAGTTAGGTTATAACTTTTCTTTTTCACTCCAAACTATCTAGTCAGCTGCTAATTCTCAAGATCAAAATATATGAGTCGGCTGATGATGTGCTCTTAGATATATGATCCATAATGTTGGTTCAACATATTCCCAAGCTTGCATGAGCTCACTACATGATTTACGGGGCAGGATAAATTCTGATGTGTTGCATTTAATGCTCCCCTAAGGCCATGATTGGTCGATTAGGTCAATTCTATCTTGCTACCTTCAGGTGAAGATCCAGTAGCATCTACTGACTCTCCCTGAACTAATGTCACACTAGTTTTGTTAATCTTCCATGTATTACCATTGTTGTTGTCTTCTACTTTCTTAAAAAAAATTTCAAAATCACTCTTCACATCTATAATACTCTTTCCATTATAACTTCCATTCTTCTGAGGTTTCATAGGAGGTGGTGTTCTTTTGTTATCTACTCCATTATACCTACAGAACTTTGTTATATGTCCTGGATTATTGCATTTTGTAACATATAGGTGGTCTTCTTTCTTGATTAACTTGTAACTTATAGTACTTCGCAATGTGTCTAATGTTGTTACATTTGTAGCATGTAGGTTTCATTGTAGGTTCTCTTCCATTGTCTTGTCTATAACTAGATCTTTTGCATTCTGTCTTTTTGTGCCCATATCCATTATAGTTAAAACAATAACCAGAAAAAGTTCTAAAAGGGGCATTACCTCTACAGTCTTTCTTCATGTGTCCAAATCTATTGCAACCAATGCATCTGCCTCTAAAAGGTCTGATCTACTCTATAGGTTATTCAATAGATGGTTTCTTAGCATTAATCTTCTCATCTAATTTCTCTTCTTGATTCTTTGAACATTCAGCTTCATTAAAGCCAATACCAGTCATTTCACCTATAGGTTTTTGCTTGTCTAGTTGTTCATCAATCAAATCACTGTTGGTGTGAAGTTTCTCAATATGTTTCTTTGCTTCAGTAAGTTCACCTTTCAAAATCTAATTGTATTTCTCCAATTCTAAGTATTTGTTCTAGTAGCTACCAGCTTCATCTTTCATTTGATTCAATGCATTGTTCAAGGTTTCTTCAGCTTTCTTCTTAGCATCCTCCTGTATTTATATTGCTTTAGCCATATTTTTTTTCTCAAGCTTTAGAGTCTCAATCTCTTCTTTCAGTTGCTTCACCTGATCTGAATTGTCCTCATCTAAGTCTTCTTTTATTTGAACCACAAGATCTTCTCTCTAACTTCTGGAAAGTTCAAGTTGTTCTTGCAGTTTCTTTATGAATTTCTCAGCTCTTCAGATGTTGAACTTCAATACACCATTTTATTTTTTAGCATTATCAAGGTCTTCAAGTGTAGCTTCAAATTTCTCTTGTAAACTATTCAAAGCCATTCTAATCTCCCTCAAGCTGTTAGGCTTTCTGTCCAAGGGCCAAAAGCTCTGATACCAATTGTTAGGATTGGATAATACTAAGAGGGGGGTGAATCAATATTATAATAGTTAATTAAATTCTTCAACCACTTGAACATTAACCATACAATTTCAGTAAAGGATATAACATAAAAAAATAACACATAACTCATAACACCATGATTTGTTTATGAGGAAACCCTGGCCAAGGGAAAACCCTAGTGGGGATGATATACACAAGCATGTACTAAAGTATAATGTCCCTGTAAGGAGACCTAGCCCTGTTAGGATATGAATATTACTTAGTACATTTCCCTATTAGAGGAATAAAAACCCTATTAAAGGTTCACAATACCCTATTAGGGTCCAATGAGCTTACAACTCTTACAATGTAATTCTGTTACAAAAGGTTCTCAATCATCAACAAAACAAACATCACAAATGCTTTGATAGTTCCTTTATATCTATGCCATTCTCTACTCTACCATTTGCATGTATTCTCTTTCAAATGTAATACTTCATACACTTCACTTCCTCACTCCTTAATCTTTACCAAAAAGATCTTACATATATATCTTTTAACTTAACAAAGTTGGCTCTTAGTATGAATATTACAAACAGTACTATGTAGGCCTTCAATACAAAATACATTTAATATAGTAAATATCAAATGCATAGTCGGTGCACTTTCATAGTCAAAGTATAGACTATCAATAACAATAATACAACTTCAATTTCCTAGAGTCTAGGACATACTCCCTTATTCTTCGTTGTTGTCCAACTACTCTATGTCACTGTTCTTTGTTGTTTGTTAGTCTTCAAATCCTTATAACTTATCATAAACTTAACCAAATCCAAATTGATCTTAGGTGTATTTTCTAAATACTCCATACTATCTTCCACTAAGCTCGCATGCCTTAATTCATCGATCTCTGTCTTTGATATCCAAAACAATACTGTACCTTTATTTCTGTACTTAGTCAATTTTGGACATACCAAAACTTATCTTCAAAACAATCAATCTTAAACCTAGATGTATTGCCATAAATAAAAACCAAAAAGTGAATCACATTACCCAAATTGATCACTTTCCAACAAGAACAATCTGATAGCCATGTAGGGGATTTTTAGGGAGCTCAGATGCAATAATTGTTGCAACAAATATTGCAAAGACTAGATGCATGCCAGGATAGGGGTCATTGGGATGAGTCTAATGTCTCTCACTACCATGAGAGGGAAAGGGAAAGGATCCCTAGGAGAATGAATCGGGTGATAGAGGTGGACGCTCTACGACCTTCTCACATGCGGGATCTCCTTGGAGAAAACCCTCCCCTATTTAGGGGAGTGTAGAGCGGTGCTACCATAGAAACATGGTTACTTGATTTGGAAAGTTTATTTTACATTCATCCATACCACAGTAACCCTGAGGCTTAGTTTATAGTTATTCACCTTAGGGAATTTGCCTCTTCTTGGTGGGAAATAGAGAAAGTTAAATTTCACATTGACATAGCCACCTTATCTTGGGATCTATTCCTAGAACTCTTCAGAGCCCAATTTTTGTCTGACCATTAGAGATGTGAGAGGGAGGAAGAATTTCATAATTTAAGATAGTTAACCATGTCAGTTGATGATTACAAACGATGCTTCTTTGAGCTCAAGACTTACTCTGGATATAAGGATGATGAATCCATACTTACACAACACTTCCTTAGAGTACTCAATAGTCAATTTTTTGGCCAAGTGCAGGTCTTCGAGCCACAATCCATTAATGAAGCAGTCATTAAAGCTTGTATTGTTGAACAAAATGCAGCCTTAGGTTTGGGAGGTTAGATGAATAACCAAGGGGGTAATGCCCCTTAATCTGGGTTAGGGTACAAAGTCAATCAGTATCAAGGAGCATCCGGCCCTAAAAATTATCCTTCCTCATCTAAGGGCAGTCAAAACCCACGAAAAAAAAATTCTTTTATAACAACAAAAATAGTGGGTCTCAGTCAGGAAACTCCCCCAACTGGCTGCGTAATAGGCGCCATTCAAATTCTTATCCCACACAAAATATACAATAGAATGGTAGCCGAGGTAGTTTTTAGCAGTCAAGTGCTCATGGATCTGGGAAGAGTTTTGTTAGAAATACAGGGTGTTACTCTTGCAGACAACATGGTCATATTGCAGTAAACTATCCTAAGAAATCAACACTAGCTTCTAGTTATAAGCAGGCCACCTCGGAAACTACTATAGGGGATGTAGGTAGATCTCACTAGGTATTTTCCGTGTTGGATCAGAAGCAAGTGGAACATCAAGGTTTAGTCATCGAAACTTCAGGTTTGTTAGGGGGTATTTCTATCACTATTCTGTTTAATTCAGGAGCTACCGATTCCTTTTTTTCACCTTCTCTAGTTAAGCAATGTGGGCTGACAGTAGTAAGGTAGGAAGATAAGTGGTAGGTTGAGCTAGCCTCTAGGGAAAGGATAGCCTCTGATTCTTGTTACCACAATTGTGAGTTATCACTCAGACCTTTTTCTACCCTTGTAGACCTTTGAGTAATTCCCTTAGGTTCTTATGGGGTAGTCTTGGGTATGGACTGGTTAGAGGCTCACAAATCCATCGTAGATTGTAAAGAGAAAAGCATTCAGTGTTCTGATGATATAGGAAAAAAGAGGAATATTTTTGTGTTTCAGCAACCCATCTCCCTCTGCATGATATCTGCAATGCAACTCAAGTGGTGTAAGCGTAAAGGATCCAAGTTGTTTGCAGTCTTAGTTAATGACTTGGAAGAAGGGAAAAGTAAGGATACAACTCTTAATCACCCCTTACTTCAATAATTCACAGATGTTTTTCCCAAAGAAATTCCTGGAATACCTCCTAAAAGGGACATTGATTTATTAATAGAGCTTGTTCTAGGAGTAGAACCAATCTCTAAAGCTCCATACCGCATGACCACATAGGAACTTGGGGAACTTAAGTTGCAGTTAGAAGAAATTTTCGGAAAGGGGTTCATCAGACCCAGTGTTTCCCCATGGGGTGCTCCATTAATCTTTTTTATGAAGAAGGATGGGTCTCTCTGATTATGCATTGATTACCGATAGCTTGATAAAGTCATCATTAAGAATTGATATCCTTTGCCTCGCATCGATGACCTATTTGATCAAATGAAGGGGGGCAAAGAATTTTTGAAGATTGACCTTAAATTAGGGTATCAACAACTAAGAATTCATGAGGCTGATATTCATCCTATAGCTTTTCATACTAGATATGGTCACTACAAGTTCACGATAGTACCATTTGGGATAATTAATGCTCCCTCTATATTTATGAGATTGATGAATGGGGTGTTCAGAACCTATTTGGACAAATTTGTGATAGTATTCTTGGAAGACATCTTAGTTTTTTCCAAAATAATTGAGGAGCATGCAGATCATCTTCACCAAGTCTTGCAATGTTTAAGAGAAACCCAACTTTATGCTAATCCAGAAAAATGTGAGTTTTTTCAGACAGAGGTTAAATATCTGGGGCATGTCATCTCAAGGAATGTCATCACAGTTGATCCAAAAAATATTCAAGCTATAGTAGAATGGCTAACTCCGAATAATTTCTTTGAGGTTTGCAGCTTTATGGGTCTGGCAGGGTATTATCGGTGTTTCATCAAGGGATTTTCCTAGATAGCTCACCCTATCACTTCCTTGTAGAGAAAAGGGAAGAAATTTATTTGGTTAGAGAAGTGTGATGCCTCCTTCCAATGTTTGCAAGAGAAGTTGACTAGTGCACCCATCTTGATAGTTTCGGAACCCTTAGGAAATTTTGTGGTTTGTACTGATGCTTCTCTAGAAGGGATTGGGGTAGTCCTTATGCAGGAAGGACAAGTTATCAGTTATGAGTCTCTAAAGCTAAAGGACCATGAACTTAACTACCCCACCCATGACCTTGAATTAGTAGTAGTTTTTCATGCCTTAGTAAACTGGAGACACTTCTTGTTAGGGCACAATTTTGAACTCCATACTGATCAGTGTAGACTTCAATATATTTTTAGACAACCTAACCTCAATGCTAGACAATGCAGGTGGATGGAATTCTAATGTGAATATGATTTGAGGTTAAGTATATCTAGGGGAAAATAAATGTTGTAGCCAATGCTCTGAGCTGGCGTAGGCATGCCTTGACAACACTCTCCCTCAGCATGCATTTGGGAAGCCAAATCTAGCAAGCCCTCACTACAGACTCATGGTATAAGGAGGTTAATGAAGAACTATAATCAAGAAGACCCATAGAAGGGAACTTCTCAGGATATTCATTAGACCCCAATGGGTTGCTATGACATCATGGTTGAATCTATGTACCTTTATCGGGTGACCTTCGCACAATTATCTTAGCACAAAGCCATAGAGCGCCCTATTGAGAACATCTAGGAGTGAAGAAAATGTTTTTCAACCTACATCAATTGTACTATTGGTCAGGGATGAAGAGGGATATAGTAGATTATGTGGCAAGGTGTCTAGAGTTTCAGAGAGTGAAGGCTCAGCATTAGCATTCGACATGCCTCCTACAACCCCATCTTGTTCCAGAATGGAAATGGAACATTATCTCCATGGATTTCATTGTAGGACTTCTTGTTACCCCACAAAGACATGATGCTATCATGGTTACGGTTGATAGACTTACAAAGGTAGCACATTTCACTCCCATGCAGTCCTCATACACAACAACATCAGCAGCCAAAGTATTTTTGAAGGACATAGTAAGACTTCATGGAATCCCTAGAAAGATCATTTTCGATCGAGATCCAGTTTTCAAATCCTCACTTTGGACTTCCCTCCACCAGGCATTAGGGACTCAGCTCAACTTTAGTTCAGCCTATCATCCATAAATTGATGGGCAGACTGAGCGGGTTAATCAGGTTCTTGAAGATAAGCCTAGGATGTATGTTATGGATAGGTAGACCCTCTGGGAGGATTACTTATACTTGGTTGAGTTCACTTATAATAATCAATACCATAGCTCCATTAGTATTTCCCCATTTCAGGCCTTGTATGGTCATCCTTGCCACACCCCTTTGAGCTGGGATCTATTGGAATAGGATACTCCTTAGACCAGAGATGTTACAAGATATAGAACAACAGGGAGAGTAGATCATGAAACACATTATTACAGCACAGGATAGACAAAAGAAATATGCAGATGCTCATAGGACAGATGTACATTTCTCTTATGGAGACAAAGTGTTCCTTAGGGTGCACCCGCGAAAGAGTCCAATCTGTTATGGAAAAGGCTGTAAGCTAGCACCCTGATTTGTTGGCCCTTTTGAGGTCCTTGAGAGGATAGGACTGGTTTCTTATCGACTTGCCTTTCCACCTAGCCTCACTCATATTCATGATGTATTTCATGTTTCTATACTTAGAAGATATATTCCTGATTTGACACATGTCCTAGACTGGAATGCTTTACAGGTAGCAGACAGGTAGCTGGCTTTGGAGCTTGTATGTATCCTAAAACAAAAGAATCTAACCCTTAGGGGTTGTACTATAGATCAAGAAAGGGTCCAATGGGATCCTAATAATGAGGCCTTGACAACTTGGGAAGATGCTGCTAAACTTAGAGTTCACTATCCTTATCTGTTTGTAGGCTTCCAAGAGTAAGCCTAATTCTAGGGGGGAGTATGTAATACCCTCTTGGATAACTATGCTATTATTTTAGATTGGACATTTTGACATGGACTATATGATTTTAGTTTTTTACACTTTGATAGATCTATATGATATTATGCTTAGCTAGATGTTTTGATATATGTATTTATGATTAATGTCTTTATGAAAATAATTATTTATCTTCTGCTTGTATATGCAATAAGAAATGGAATTCTAATATTTCCCACTTATGATGCTCTATTTTGACTATTGCATTTACATGATTTATCTATGATGCTTTATGCTTGCACATATGTCTGATGTGTTTTCATGACTCAGGACAAACTTATAGTTACTCACTTAGCTGAGGTCCACATGATGTATCAATCCTGGTCATCTGTTTGCAATGTCTTATATATGTGTATCATCTAAAAATGGAAGAACTTCCATGTTAAGAATGTTTAGCCCTCCTTAGGGGATTTTTTTTACCTCCATCATATCATCCTCTTGTTTTTGCATCATCCTCTACTTCTGTGCCTGTTTAGGACCCTGATTGGGCCTCTCCGGGCACCTTCTACCCCACCTGGCATACTTTCCAGGAGTTCTGGCCCCCTGGGTCAAGGTCAACCTTTACCTTAACGTAGGTCAGGGTTGACCTCAACCCTGACCTAGGTCAGGGGAAACCTTGACCCTGACTAGGGTCGCCCTTTAAAATTTGAAAGCTTGTCGGCTGTCGGGGGTCATCCAAAATTTAGTTTTCCCACTTTTGGGTCAGCTATTTCAGGTTCCGAAGCATTGATTACTAAATTACATTTAATATAGGTCCTCTTCTAGGGGCATGGTTCTAATTGGAATTTAATTATCCTATGTTGGCCTCCTTAGAAGATTGTGCCCTAATTTCATATAAAAGGAAGCCACTCTCTCTCATTTTGGCTAAGTCTTCCAAGTGCAAAAAGCTCTAACCAAGATTTTGTCAAGAAGAAAAAAGTTCAAGCATCCATTGTTCTACATATTTCCAAGCTTTCAAGGTTTCCAAGGCCTCCTCTCAAGAATTCAAGCCTTTGAAGGGATTAGGTGCAAACATTCAAGATTCATCATTCAAGCCCTAGATCTAGCCATCATGGTGGTGTGATCTTCCTTCAAGATCCTTTGTGCATCCTTGAGATTCTTTCAACATCTCTTCAAGGTGGATTAAAAGAATACAATCATGGAGGTTTATGGTTTCTTAAGTACATGCTTTCATAGTTTCATATTTGCTTACATTTGAATTACAATTGCATATCTATTGAATATCATAGCTTCATTGTTAGATTCAATTCTACTACTTGCTAGCATTCTATACTTTATTGATTTCAAGGTTAATTCCTAAATTGGGGTTTAAATAAGGCAAACCCCTCCCCCACAGCAAAAAAACCTATTTTTATTTTAGGTACAGGTTTAGGATTGTAGATTTGAGACTAGATCTAGATACCCTTTTTGGCTTTCTTTCAGACGGTGCGAACAGATTCTCTATCGGACCTATGTAGATTAGGGTCAACATTATTGGGTCAGGGTTGACATTTGTGGATCAAGGTCAACCTTTTTTATAAGACAACATTGGAACAGAAAAAGATTTATGGGTTTTGTTCATCTCTGCCTTCCAGTTCGGGATCATTTGTTAATTTTTCTAGAAACAATCTATAGACCTTAGAAAATAGCATTCTTTGATCTGTAATTTTGTAAGGTTGGTTCTTCTTCCTATGCTTTTCAATTATTGTAATTAAACATGTTCATTTAATCAATTAACAGAATCTAAGAGCCCCTTCTTTTTTCTCTTTTTGAATAGTTGATTCCTTTGTGCATTAACCCTTCTTTTGGGTTGATCAACTTGGATCTTCCATTTGTGCATTTGAGGATAGAAAAGGAGCATCTTATCTTCTTCCTAATCACAATTGTAATACAATAAATACAATTCAAATTAAATGTAAAGTAGGGTTAAGGGATTTAACACACTTTAAGCAAGTCAAACAATAATTAACAAATAATCTCCTTTCCCCCTTTTTCTTCCTTTATATTTTGGTGAACCCGCGATAGACAACTCCTTCTCTTTGGTGTTAGATTTACATCTTAGATTACAATTTGCATTTATAAATACAAAAAAACACTTCTTGCATTTTCATTATGAAATTATTTTGGTGTATGGTTAGTTTTCTCATTATGCTTCTTTTAGCATCTCTGTATAGTACCTAAGATGTCTATGAGAGTGTCATCCGCTTTATCATTTTTTTTAATCTTCATGTTTCACTTGCTTATGCCATTATGAGATTGACCAATACTAGTCTCCCTACTTTCAAAACTTTAATTAAGGATTTGTGTAGTGGACTTATTGCTCTTTTGGATTATGTGTAGAATTTGGTAGATGATACTCCATTACCTAATCTTCCTAATCCTAATCTTAACCTTTCTAATCCAATAATTTCTAATAAGCCCACTCCTATTCTTCCATCTTCCATCCCTAGTTCTTCTCATACTTTTGTTAAGGCTCAAACTATGGTACAAGATGAGGATGTGCAAGAATTTCTAGATTTACCTTCTCCTTCTT
>MU224050.1:1648968-1708427 GCA_018584345.1 Thuja plicata | reverse complement strand
AGGAAAGATACATGACAAATCAGTGTCCACATCAATAAATACTGTGTTAACAACCATTTTAAAAGGTAAAACCTGCCTGAGCATATGTGGAGCTCAAAAATGAAGAAGGATATTATCCAGTCCTTAGAAATTAGGCTTTTCTTGTCTCTGAATCAAAATTAGAAGGTACAAGGTTCAAATAGACATTTCAAGCATTGTGGTTCATACAAGAAAAATCCCTAACAGACAACATTCTTTGATCTATAATTTTGTAAGGTTGGTTCTTCTTCCTGTCCTTTTAAATTGTTGTAATTAAACATATTCGTTTATTCAATTAACAGAATTTAAGATCCCCTTCTTTGTTCTCTTTCTGAATAGTTGATTCATTTGTGCATTAACCCTTCTTTTGAGTTGATCAACTTGGATCTTCCATTTGTGCATTTGAGGATAGAAAAGGAGCATCTTATCTTCTTCCTAATCACAATTACAATACAATCAATACAATTCAAATTAAATGTAAAGTAGGGTTAAGGGATTTAATACACTTTAAGCAAATCAAACAACTATTAACAAATAATCTCCTTTGCCCCTTTTTCTTCCTTTACAATATGTATAAATGTTTCTATGCACATGTATCTCTCCTCATTGATGCAGGATTGCAGGTACCGAGCATCATCTCTACCTAGCTCCACAGGTCTGAGCGTGCTCTCTAAATCCTTGATCATTGTTGTGACAGAGATAACACCTGGTCCTGCAAGACTAAGCCTAGGCTTGATCCCTACTCCTGGGTTGGGTCCTTTTGGGATTCGTCCTTTGATTATGGATTGATGTCCATTTTGGATTCCTGGTAGTTGAGCATTGTGGATATTCGTTATAATCTCTAGGAATAGGTTAATATAGTTTTTTGGTTGGATTATTGGTTAGTAAAAATTTGATGGTATTATGGAATTAAATACATGGTAATTAGCCTTTTCTAAGTGTATTCAGCAATGCATGATTATAATAATGATATTTGCATGGATATATATACACATAGGTATATAGGTGCACACATATGCATATGTCTATATATAAGATTATATAAGTATGCTTATATAAATGTTTATATATGTGTGTGTTTATGTATTTATTTATTATGTGCCTTTTTTATTTTTAAGAAAGAAATTAACTATTATGTGAAATTATAACTAGATATATAATTGTTCCTTTAAAAGAGAAAATTAACTAATATTTATCTAAGCTAAAATCTAGAATTATTTTTTTATTTTTTTTACCTAAAGCATGAAATTAAAACAAAAGTAACAAAGGTGATAATTTAACTAAAGCTTTCTCGGGAAACTACCTAAACATTAATTTATCTAAAGACAATTAATGTCCAAACTAATAACTAGAAAATAGTTGTGGATGCTTGCATCGGTTGAAACTTCCCATGCAACCAATCATACAACATATTTATGGAAGGAGATGTAGAGAGTAGAAAGTTAGGAAGAGAACGGAGAAATTATATATGGAGAACTATATATTTGAAATTATTAGAAAGGTTAGTGGAAGCATTTGGAGGATATCTCATTTATTGGAAGGCTTGAGGAGGATAGGCTTGGATGAAATGGTATTGGAATTGCTTCAAAGTTTTCTCTACAGGACTCCAGGTAGGCTCTACATGAAAAACAGAATCATGTTCATGTGATTGCTATGTTATGATGTGGTTGTTTTACTGTCTGCTATAGTTGTGTGATCAATGGAAATCTTTTATGACTATTTTTGATATTATGTTTTCTGATATGAATTAAATAATGAATGTATACCTTATGATGAATAATGTTTATGAAATATTATTTATCTCTCCCTCTTTGTGGATTGTCACCTTATAATGTATTGGCTTTTAAATAGAACCTCTTTCTGTTGATGTTATGCA
The DNA here is from genome assembly GCA_018584345.1 of Thuja plicata. Classification (NCBI taxonomy): domain Eukaryota; kingdom Viridiplantae; phylum Streptophyta; class Pinopsida; order Cupressales; family Cupressaceae; genus Thuja; species Thuja plicata. The sequence goes on along the minus strand of MU224050.1, from coordinate 1,706,533 downwards.
GACTTCCATCTTGATTAGAATAATGACTTCTGGTGGTCACCTTTCTGCACCTTGCACCTATGGGAAGGAACTAAATAGGTTTACCATGAAGGTAGGATGGGTTTTAGGGATGTTTCAGATGGATAAATGAGGGATCTCAACTGGGTATATCTCTGATTCTGCTTTCTAGACCTCCATCTTATCCAATTCTACCCGAAAGGTCAAATCTAGAGGTTGTTGTCCAGAGTGCACACAGTCCTAACCACATGTGTAGAACTAGGCACCACCTATGTAGGATGCATGACCACCTATGCAGAAAGTCCACTTGCATAGGTTGTACCACCTACGTAGCTTGGGCAGCCACCTACACAACTTAGGTTACCACCTGCGCAGCTTAGGGTTCCACTACGCAGGACTCTTCTAGTTTGATTTTTAGGGTTTTTGGAAGGGTTTAGGGTTTGGTTCTGACCCAGGGTTGGCCCTAGAGATTATTCAACTTGCAAAATACTTTATTTTCATATCGTATGATTTTTATGATCTTTTGGATACTTATCATAAGTTTTGGATGGTTTGGGAACCTTGATTAGGGTTAGGGTTGTTTCAAGTACCCTAGAAACCTTGTGTAACTTTCTTTATGTTCCATATGGATGTTATGAACTCTTGTACACATATGATACTTATATTTATGTGTTTTGATGAGATTGATAGAGGTAGGAAACCTAGAAGCACTAGGTGAGTGGCTCATAGTGGGGGTCGGGGCCCTAAGTGGCTAGTACCAGGGTAACCCACTATGGAGTTGTTTAATCCAGTGATAACAATAATAATTTATGGGAAGGGAACTATACATTAACTAACATAAGCCTCTCCCATGCTGGTAGTGCTAGTATAGGATATATATGGGATTTGGAGAAGGTTCTATTGCGATAGCACAATCAGACAGTCTCATCCCTATGAGAGATGTTCAGTTCCGCATGTGCCTACTTGGGGGCCGGGGCCTAGAGTGGCTGACCAGGGTAACAAAATGGGTGAGGGCTATGTGATGAAACCCACCTAGCATGTCTTAGAGTTTCTACTAATGTGATTTATGTCTTTGTATTCTTCTTATGTTTTCAAATTATGTTTTGGGAAATGCACTACTCTCTCCCTAGGAATGGCCTAGTTAGCACCTTCTTGCATGGATCATGGTGTTTATCTCCTAGCATAGGGGAGTGGATCCTTTTTTGATATCCATGTGGTTGGGTGATAAATATTTTATTGAGGTATTGTTTGTAGAGTTGTGGATGGACCTTGCTTGTGCTTTCTCAGGATTTGCGAAAGACAAAGACTTTCTTATTGTTCCTTGTTGTTAGCCATGTAATGGTATTTTATTAATGTAACCTCCCAAGGGGAGATGAATGTAAATAATATTTGATATATTCCAAATTGATATAATGGGATGGGTAGCTTTAGGAAAAGGGAAAAGGGATGAATTATATTTCAATGTAAAGAATGTATTTATTTAGAAAAGCAATGATTTATGTTTATGAAAAACATGTCTGATTTATGGTACATTGTGGTTGTTAAAGAGAGTGAAAGAATTTGATATGATGATATTGTAAATGTAATGATTATCTATTTCTAAATAGCATGGAATGGATCTTAGGAAATCTCATTTCTTATGTATATTTCTTTTAAAGTTTGAAAAGAAAAGTGATCTTGAATTTTAGAAGTTAAAAGGCTCATGAGAATAGATATGTTAGTAAATGTGATATAATGAAAGTTATGAAACCTTATGTCTTTCTTTAATAATAAAGTTATGGTTAAGTTTTAATCATTGGGGAACCTTGGGAGAATTTGTAATTGAAATTTGTAAATTCATAACTTCAAAAAAAAATGTTTACAACTCTATAATTATTCTTAATATAGTAAACTTTCAAGTTTCTTCTTGGTTCCCTGGCGGGGCATGACACTATGCTTAAGGTCCCATGTGATTGAAGAAGAAATCCTAAAGGTAGCAAGATATATGAATGGCCTCAAATGGTTTATTCAAGAAGAGATCAGTCTCTCAAGCCCCAAGACTGTATGCCAATGCTATCAACTAGATCTCAAGGTAGAAGAGAAGTTGAAGAAGAAACAAGATTCAAACGGTTGAGGCAAGGGAAGTGACAAGATAGGTCATAGATGAGGATATGGAGGAAGGAATCCTGAAACTAAGAATTAGAGTGAGAAAAAAATCACAGAGAGCCAAGGAGAATCCAATAACACTAGAGGTGGTTACAAATGAGGAAGAGGTTCAAATAATAGTTCAAGAGGAAGAACTAATAACCAGGGGGGGGGGGGTCTTATTTCTATTCAATGAAAAGCTACAACTATTAGCAGTTTGGGCATCCTGCATATCGGTGTCCTTCAAAGAGATCTACTTCACAAGGAGGAAATAAAAGAGATAACTATGTGCAAGAAGAGTCTTCTAGTAGAAAGAATGTAGAAGTTCCCATAGGATCATAAATGGGAGAGAATTTTATGGTTCGGAGAGCATTCCTCATAGAACCTATCAAATAAGAGCCAAGCCAAAGAAGATCTTTGTTTTCAGTCAACTAAAAGGTACTCAGTAAGGTCTATAAATTTATCATAGATTTAGGTTCTACTGATAATATAGTTTCTTTAGAAGCTACTGAGAAGTTAAAATTGACAAGGATACCTCACACTAATCCCTATAGAGTTACTTTGTTGAATAAAGATAAACATCTAATAGTCAATGAACAAGCTTGGATAGAATTTTCCATAGGGAGGTATAAGGAAGGAGTTTTGTGTGATGTCCTACCAATGGATGAGTGCCAACTACTATTAGTTAAACCTTGGTAGTTTGACCGAGTTACAGTGCATGATGGAGTTAAGAACTCCTGTTCCTTGAAGAAGGATGGAATAAATTTCAAGGTACAGTCAACCTTGAAAGAAGGGAAAGAAAAGAAAAAAGGTCCCAACCTACTATTGGTCAGTGAGAAATAATTCTTAAAGACATTGGAAGAAGAACATGGAGTAGGCTTTGCTTTGGTTTTAAAACCACAAGGTAGAAAGGGGAATAAGAGGGAAGAGTTTCCTTTAGAGATCCAAAGTTTTTTAACTCAATACTAGGCCATAGTTAGTGATGGTCAACCAGCTATCCTACCACCTGAGAGATCTATTAGTCATTCAATTGAATTTATTCTAGGAGCCTCACTTCCTAATAAAGTTTCTTATAAGATGACCCCACAGCAGAATACAAAGATTTCTAACCAAATCCAAGAACTAATTTACTAAGGGTTGATTAGAGAAAGCATAATTCCTTGTGTTGTTCCCACAGTACTAGCCCTAAAGAAAGATGGTACTTGGAGGTTGTGTATAGATTCTAGGGCCATAATTAGGATTACTATTTGGTATAGGTTCCTGATACCAAGGATAGAATATTTGATGGATTGTCTTGGTGGAGCTAGATATTAATCCAAGATAGATCTTATGAGTGGATATCATCAGATAATAATTAAAGGGGGAGATGAGTGGAAGACTGCTTTTAAGACTACCGAAGGACTGTAAGAATGGCTTGTTATGTCTTTTGGGTTGTCAAATGTCCCAAGAATATTTATGATATTGATGAATGAGGTTTTAAAGGAATTCATTGGAAAATGGGTTGTAGTGTACTTAGATGACATCCTAGTGTTCAGTAAAACAAAAGAGGATCATCTTAGACATCTACAAATGGTAATGCAAAGATTGCATGAAGAAAAGTTGATAATCAACTTGGAAAAGAGTGAGTTCATGAAGAAAGAGTTTGTATATCTAGGTTTTGTTATCTTAGAAGGTAACTTGAAGATGGATATCAGCAAGGTGAAAGCAATATTGAATTTCCCTACACTGAAATCAACTACTAAAGTAAGAATCTTCCATGGTTTAGCATAGTTCTACCGGAAGTTCATTAAATAGTTCAGTGAAATTACTGCACCTATTTTAGGTACCATCAAAGGAGGTATGAAAGCTAAGTTATTATAGAATGAGTAGGCTAATAAAGGATTTGAGCATCTGAAGAAGAGGATAGCAACTCAATCGATCTTGACACTTCCTAGTTTTGACAAATTGTTTACTATGGAGTGTGATGCTAGTAATATTGTTGTCAGGGTAATTTTGAGTCAAGAAGGAAAGCCAGTAGCCTTTCATAGTGAGAAGATCAGTGATGTAAAGAGTATGTATTCCTCATATGATTTGGAATTGTATGAATTTGTACAATAACTAAGGAAATGGAGACATTATCTCCTTCCCAAATAATTTGTAGTCTTTACTAACAGCCAGGCTTTGAGTTTTCTAAGTTCATAGGATAAACTAAGCAATAAGCATATGAAATGGGTGAAGTATATACAAGCCTATAATTTCACCATAAAGCATAAGAAGGGAGTGCAAAATAAGGTGGCAGATGCATTGAATAGATAGTTACTCACAGTGCTAGAAGTTTAGCTAAGGAGCATTGGCATTGAAAGCTTCAAGGATCTGTATCCAACAGATGAAGACTTTGTAGTAGCATACAAGGTATGTCAAAAGTATCAAAATAATTTTCATAGTGAGTATTTGAAGTATACTCTTCAAGAAGGTTTTCTATTTAAGGGAAGACAACTCTTTGTACCGAGAGGTTCCATGAGGGAGAACCTAGTTCAATAAAAGCATAATGGTTCCTTATGTGGACATTTTGGGTTGAATAAGACTCTAGAATTGGTCAAGAGGTATTACTACTGGCCAAGAATGAATCAAGATGTCCAAAAGTATGTAGAGACTTGTATGGTTTGTCATAAGGAAAAAGGGACTTCATCCAATGAAATATTGTATTTTCCCCTTCCTATCCCAAATAGACTATGGGAATGCCTTAGTATGGATTTTTGAGTTGGACTACTGAAGACCAAGTAGGGAATGGATAACATCTTTGTGATTGTTGATAGGTGTACTAAGATGGCTCACTTTTTGACCTATAAGACCACACATGATGCATGTTACATAGCACATATGTTCTTTAGAGAAGTAGTAGGGATACATGGATTACCTTTGAGTATTGTATCATATAGAATCTTCAAGTTTATGAGTCATTTTTGGAAAACCTTATGGAAAAAGCTTGGTACAAATCTTTCTTTTAGCTCAGCATATCATCTACAGATCGATGGTCAGACTAAAGTCGTGAACCAAAGCTTAGGAAATATTTTGAGATGCCTCACTAAGGAGTATGTGAAATCATGAGATCAGTTACTTGCTCAAGCAGAATTTGCATACAATAATATAGTCAATAGATCCACTGGAAAGAGCCCTTTTGAAATAGTGTATGAGATTCATCCCAGGAGTATATTTGAATTAAGGGATCTTGGCAGCAATGTAGAGAGGAGTGGGTATGATGAAGATTTTTCTCAATCCATGAAGGAGGTCCATGAATCAGTTAAAGAAGCATTGATAGAGAGTACAACTCACACCAAGCAGAAGGTAGATGCAAGGAAAAGAGACATTCAATTTATAGTTGGATATTTAGTCATGGTGAACCTAAACAAAGAAAGGTTTCAAAAAGGAGTTCCGAGTAAACTTTAGATGAGGAAGATAGGACCTTGTGAAATATTGGCAAAATATGGGTCTAATGGTTATAAAGTTGATCTTCCTACAGACATAGGATTATCTCTCATTTTCAATGTGGCAGATTTAGTATCTTATAAAGGACCAATTCCAAATGGACATTCTTATCTCATAGTAGATACCAAGGATCTCAGAGCACTTAAACTACCTATTACACCAAAACTAAAGGCCAAATAAATTCTGAATTCAAGAGTTTCCAAGAAGACTAGAAGGCAGACCTATATGGAACATCTAGTCAAATGGAAAGGACAAGCTGATTTAGAGGTTATATGGGTACAAGAAATATATTTTAAGAAGCTAGGAATCAATCCTAACTTATTCCAATCACCTAGAAGTTGATTTCTTTTTGTTTGGGGAGTATGGTGTAGGAGCACCTAAGGTTAGAAACATTTCTAGGATAGAAAGAATTTTTGGTTTGTAAGGTCTTTTGTTCCACCATTCTTGTAATGATCATGGTAAACCGGTGAACAAACACCATAGTTGCTTAGTAGTTGTTTTCTAGTTTAAGTGTGTGTTGAGGTAGCTTATGAACCTCTGGAAATCCAACTAAAACTCTAGCTTCTGAGATTTGGTAAAGTGGCACTAAGTTATAGTGGTGTTTGGGCAACTCTGTTGCTTGGTAATGCTACTCAGGAATCTTGTTGGGTTTACACGAGGCTTGGGTATGTTGTGAAGAATGCTTGAGAATGTCACTTGGTAATGTCTCTCTGGCTACACTTGGTACTTGAGGTTGTTTCTTGGTGATGTTGCTCGGGGTTTCTTGTAGATTTTTCATTGTTGGGGTAGCTTATGAACCTCTGGAAATCGAACTAAAACTCTAGCTTCTGAGATTTGGTAAAGTGACACTAAGTTATAGTGGTGCTTGGGAAACTATGTTGCTTGGTAATGCTACTCAAGAATCTTGTTGGGTTTACACTAGGCTTGGGTATGTTGTGCAGAATGCTAAGAATGTCACTCGGTAATGTCTCTCGGGCTACACTTGGTACTTGGGGTTGTTGCTTGGTGATGTTGCTCAGGGTTTCTTGTAGATTTTTCATTGTTGGTAGTCACTTAGGTATTGAAGCAAAAGTGTATTCTAACACTTAGGATTGGTGCTCGGTAATGTCAGTTTGTTTCTTGGTTATGTTGGTTAACGGCCCAAGAAACATGGGATGTGATGTTTATGACCAGCTGGGTCAATTGCAATAGCTCTCAACATGTCATTTTTGTCTTTGATGGATAATGACACCTAATCCAGTGATGGGAGGGTCATTTATGGCTTGATTATACCATCTATGGAAGGTGGTTGAACTTGTTAAAGAGCATGAGATATTTTGGAGATATTTCTGAGAGATAGATATATAGTTAAAAGCTTTTGTAAGAGAGTAAGAGTAGATAGAAGAGAGGGATGCATTCTATTTTGTAATAGAATAGAGTTTGTGAATACATAAAGCATTTGGAAAATTTTCTTGAGCATATGGTGATGGATTCCATGTGCAATATGTATTGGTATGTTATTTAAGTTGAACCAATCGGTTTACCTTGGAGGGTGGATCTATCCTATTAGATTCCACTGTATGAAATAGTAGCTTTACAATGAGAACCAAGTCTAGAGAACTTGAGGTGAAGATCTTAGTGACTTCCTCAAGTTAGGGTTTGATAATACTCTATAAGGTCCATTCAGTGACCTTGAAGCTAAGTCAAGCTAACTCTCGGTAACAACTAGACTTGGGATTCTACACTAGGGAGATAAATTGAAAAATCGCTAGGTACCCCAGTGATTAGAAGAAAATCAATTGATTAAACTAATGAAAGGAGAAATTGATCTGATTTGGAAGAGGTTGCAATATTTTAGGACCCAATCTGCAATTGTTTGAGGTCTTGTTGACCAAGTTTGACAAACATTTTGGTAGGTTGACCAAGTTTGACTAAAATTATGACACGTAGTTTTCTGGAAGAAAATCATGAGAGATTTCCATTGGTTTGGAGTCTCAAATTTTGATTTCAATCCTAAAAATAGAATCAAGATGATTGAATTAGTCAAGGGTGCAATTTTCACGTCAATCAGAGCAAGTTAAAAATGAGGTCAAAAACCTATATAAAGGCCAAAAGGGTCATTCAATTCATTTCAACCTTTTTTGAGCTTCAAAACTTCTTTGATAAAAATGGTGGTCCCCATTGATAAGTATCGATTCAAGTACCAGAGAGTCTACAACCAGCCTATGAAATACCAAGCAGTAGTAAGTGCACGACAAACCTCTTATTGAATTCCTATTATGTCAATTTCATTGAAATTTTCATGTTTTTTCCATGTTTTTAATCTCCAACATCAGTTTCTCATTTGAGTCCTGGGGAGGGATCGTACGAGAAACCACTCCCAAATTCTCACTCATACTAGGCCATTAGATTTCTCATGTGCCCCTTATCTAGAACATGTACGAGTGCCTTCAAATTATACCCTTTTCTTGTATCATGAACCATACATTCTCACATCAACTAGGTTAATCCTACTGGCCTATGTGAATACTCGTACAAGACCTAATTCTAGTTATTTACTCATATTGGAAACAAGGTTGACATTTAAGATCTTAAATGACCAATTTTGATTTTCTTCTTTGTGTATTTGGCATCTTTAGCATGTTGTGCAGCAACTTAATTATTCATTTGGTCACTTCCACAAGCATACTTATGCTTTTTTTTTTGTATTCTGCAAGAGCAAATACCTCATATTCAGTTCAGGGTTACATATCTACCGATAATGCATCTCATAGGGAAACTAGAAGATGAGCAGAGAGCCACTATTGTAGAGTGTGGATTCAGCTGGCACATGGGGATTCCTGAGATCAGGGTGAAGCATGGACTTCTCGTATCTTTGGTAAAGAGGTTTCATAGTGAGCATAATACCTTCCACATTCCCACTAGAGAGATCACAGTGATAGCAAAGGATGTATACTGTATCCTCTATATTTCATATAGAGTTCACCCTATATAGTACAAGATTTCCCGATGACCAGGTATGTTGGCACTTCGTAGGATCTTTGGTGACCAGGACATTCTTGAGCGATGTGTGTCATGGGACACCATGATGAGAAGGTATGCCAATTAGCATCATCGGGCATGTCTCATGGCTAGATTTATTGGTTTCATTATCATGCTAGATAGAGGGTAGAAAGGGTTCTAGTTTGGGTAGGGTTTGTTCTTGGAGGAGCTACTAGATAGGTGAGTGAAGCTCAGGTGGGGTTCATGCCTATTGAAACATCTAAATCATGAGCACCATGAGATAGTCTACCATGAGGCTAAGAGCCTCATAAAAAGAGTTTTGATTCTACATGTTTGGTTATGGGAGCACATTCCCATATGCATGTTGGTGGTAGATGATGCCCACTAGGAGGGGCATCCATTTCTATACAGGTATGCAGATCTCATCATCTAGCCGCACTTGGGGAAGATAGATTATTAGCATCGATAGTTTTATGACCTCATTTTGGTCACATGGTGGTCATATATAGGTACAGAGGTATGGGATGACTAGAAGTCATAGAGTGGTGATATGTTCATTACTCACCCTTCGATTGGTCATACCCCTTTAGTCATAGAGAGATTCATGGTGCCTACTAAGTTTATAGCTTATGCATGGTTTACAATTGAGACACAATTAGCATGGGGGACTTGATAGGTATATGATAAAACAATATAGGAGCTCCATGGCTTACATAAGGAGCCCTAGGATTATTTGGAGTTGATAGAAGATGCAGGTGTGACCCTTGAGTATCAGGAGTATATTGCATGACACCCTTTTCCATGATTCACAGATCTATTTTCCCCAGCCCACAGAATATAGGAGGGAGGACCTTCCATGGTAGATATACCTATTAGGAATAATAGTTCACAAGCAAAATTGAGAGGGGGAGTGAATCAGTTGTGATACAGATTATTAAACTTTATACTTTATAAACTAGAACTTCAATGCAAATGATAACATAGTAAATTCCAACACAATAACACAATACGTTTTGTCGAGGAAACCCTGTTAAAGGTAAAATCCCGGTGGGAATTAGCACCCACAAATGATATACTGAGAGTATAGTATCCCTGTTAAAAGATTTATCCCTATTAGGAGCTTATTCCAACATTACAAAACATATTCCCTATTAAATGACATGCCCTATTAGGAGACAAGAGTAACAATGGGCTCACTACCCAGGCACACTACCCAAAGAAGGTTAAAGCCACCCTCAAGGATTAATAATTTGAACAAGTGTATATCAGAAATATACAATCCAATGAATTGTTTGATAGCAATTGTCTTTGCTTGGTTAGTTCCAATGAAGTACTATAATAAAAAAATCTTATCTACATCCATTAATCAGTCAAGCTTCATAGCTCTCTCACTTCTCTATCTTCCAATTATCTTCTCATCATATCCCTATCACATCTTTTTAAAATAAAAGATCTCTCATATATACCCTATTACAATAATTGATTAGGCCAGCCAATTAAGATTTCCCAATATAAAAATAAATATTTAACCCCTTGCTAAGATACATAAGGTACCTAAAACAAGCAAACATCAATTACAATACATAGATGTACTCCAAGATTCACAATCCATGCTCACAATTCATAATACATGCTTCATCTCTAAAGTTATACCCAAATAGGTCTCCTCCAGAATACACACCATAGCTGACGTCACCAAAAAATCTCATAACTATCGATTAATAAAAAACATTCCTCAATGTGTCATCTTTTATTCATTGGGCTCACATAACCTGAATCATCTTCGCCTTTAAGATATACCCAAAACACAGAGACCTACTCTGTCAAGAATCACTATCACAGTCCAGAAGCCACTCTTCTCTAAAACATATGTAACATCACCAACATTCAATATTAAGCCAAGAGATCTTAGGAACAAGGTCATTACACACCCTTCTTCATATCTTTATCTTTGATCATTTTGATTCATCTGTATAGTGTCTATACACTTCTGTCACTCATTATACAGTAGTACTAACTAGTCCGTTTACTCCACATAAACATATGTTGACATCAGTAACAAAACATGAATATCAACAGCATCAGTAGTACCCAACTCTGATATCATCCAACAATATCCCCCTTTGGAATTGATGGAAATATATGGGAAAATCCATCAACCCAAAAAGTACTCTCTCTCAACACAATCTTCTCAATATGCTCAACACAAATCTCCCTAAAACAATATGGATTTTCACATAGAATCTCTCCCCCTTTGGCAATAATGGAAAAGGGTGCCATAACTCTTGTGTAATCTTCTATAAGGTGTACCTTTTTCAAATCTTCATGTATAACAACCACATGAAAAATCACCCAAATGTGCTCCATAGTGTTCCTCCTATCACTTCACCTGAGGAAGACATCCATACATCAAGTCCAAAAAATGATATAGCTCTAAAAGCCACTAGACTAATGCATGTCTGTGTCAATTAATTACCACTGGGAGGGGCTCTCACCCAAAACATGCCTCTCAAATACTCAAAATCATCTTTTGGAAAAGTTTTTGTAAATATATTTTCTATCTGTTCCTTTGTGATAATATACTCTAGTCTAATCTCTTTCTCTGTAATCTTGTCCCTAAAAAAATTATACTTAATAGAAATATGTTTAGTCTTTGAATGTAATACAGGATTCTTTGACATATTCACTATGCTAGTGTTATCACAATGGATAACCATTGGCTCTTCAAAAATTATTCCAATGTCCTTCAACATTTGTTTTATCCAAACAACTTGTGTACAATTTATAGCAGCAGCAACATACTTTGATTCAGCAGTAGACTGAGCTATAGAGTCCTACTTCTTACTTAACCAAGAAACTAGCCTTTTCCCAAGGAAAAATTCTCCACCACTTGTATTCGTTCTATCATCCACATTACTTTCCCAATCAGCATCAGTATAAGCCTATAAAATAAAGTCATCTAATTTTTCATACCATAATTTGTATTCTATTGTTCCTTTTAAGTACCAATAGCCTCTCTCCAATGAACATGTGATGCATTTCCTTATAGTAGCATAGTTCTTCCAACATCTAATATTATTCTTTTTCTTCACTTTGTTATCCCATTCTATTGTGGTGTCCTAGGTGCAGATGTCAAACATAGTATCCTTGTTAAAAGTTTTAGCCCTGTTAGGAGCTTATTACAATATTACAGTACATAGTCCCTATTAAAGGACATGCCCTATTAGGAGTCAAGAGAAAAAATGGGCTCACTGCCCAGGCACACTTCCCAAAGAAGGTTAAAGCCACCCTTAAGGATTAACAATCTGAACAAGTGTATATCAGAAATATACAATCCAGTGAACTGTTTGATAGCAACTGTCTTTGCTTGGACAGTTCCAATGAAGTACTATATTCAAAAACTCTTCTCTACATCCAGAAGTCAATCAAGCTTCATATTTTTCTCACTTCTCTGCCTTCTAATTATCTTCTCATCATATCCCTATCACATCTTTTCAAAAGAAAAGATCTCTCATATATACCCTATTGCAATAATTGATTAGGTCGGCCAATTAAGCTTTCCCAATATACAAATAATTATTTAACCCCTTTCTAAGACACACAGGGTACCTAAAACAAGTAAACATCAATTAAAATAAATTAGATATACTTCAAGATCTACTATCCATGCTCACAATTCATAATACACGCTTCATCTATGAAGTCAGCCCCAAATAGGTCTCCTGTAGAATACATGCCATAGTTGACATCACCAACAATGTCACAACTATCAATCAATAGCAAACATTCCTCAATGTTTCCTTGGTCATTTTTTAATCTTGCATAACCTGAATCATCTTTTCATTTAAGATATACCCAAAACATAGAGGCCTACTCTGTCAAGCATCACTATCATAGTCGAGAAACCAGTCTTCACTAAAGCATCTGTAACATCATCAATATTCAATATTAAGCCAAGCATCCTTAGGAATAAGGTCATTGCACATCCTTCATCATATCCTTATCTTTGATCATTCTAATTCATCTCTATAGTGTCTACACACTTATTTCAGTCATTATACAATAGTAATAACCATTATGTTTACTCCATAGAAATATATGTTGACATCAGTAACAAAACATGAATAGAAATAACATCAGTAGTATCCAAACCTGATATCATCAAACAATACCAACAGGGGTGCCTAGGAAGACAAGAGGGGATCTAGGTATGAGCTCAAGTAGAGTAGCACCAGCAGTAGGATACCACCGAAGAGTAGAGGGACAAGTTTTGGGTTCAGTGGGAGGGGGTGTTCCAGTAGGTGGACATGATGATCTCATTTTTTATGAGGCCACTAGACAGGTTAGACAGTGGTCCAAAGGGAAGGAAGAGGAGGGTGAGCATGCTGAGAAGGCTAAGGGGGAGGGTCAAAGGTAGCTGACACCTTATGATGTCATTCTCTCACGTAGGGAGAGTGTCTCATGCCTGCAGATAGATGTGGTTATGGCTCAGACACAGATTGTTGATCTTATAGTCAATAGGGATCAGAGGATTTCTACCTTGACCACCGAACAAGACCATTTTTAGCACATAGCCATCCATCAGATGAGTAGGGATTCATATTATTTGGTAGCCTTTACTATTGCATTTCCATTAGATAGACAAGTGGTCTCCTTCTCATAGTTCATGGCTCGTTCTGAGGGCGTGCAAATTCCACAGGATGATAAGGCCATTCCTCTGCCACCTCCACCATGACATGTTCCTACTGATGCTGAGGACATGGATGCGAGATATCTTATTTTTTTCTTGATAATTTTTTATATTTATCGATTTTGTAACCATTTTTTAAATCCTTGTATACGATTCCTTTCTTCGATGATGTTGTATATCTTGATATTTTGATGTACCCCTGACATTTATATATATATAGAGAGAGACATATGATTCAAAACTCATTGTACTTGTGTTGGCTGAGTCTATGAGATGTTTTATTTCCTTATGATTTTCTACATGGATGCATTTCTTTCACAGTTATGTATGCTTATAATGCTTTATGGATGATTATGTAGATGTGTATGCCATGTAATATTTATGTGATTTTGCAAATGGATGGATATGATACTACATATGATGATGTAATCGACATGTGATGTTTTTCTTTTCTTTTCTGATGCATATATATATATACACACACACACACACATATATATACATATATAGATATATATGTATATTCATATATATATATATATATACATATATATATATACATATACATATATATAGATATATATAGATATAGATATATGTGTATATATTTACACATATACATAGATATATATATATATATATATGTATATGTATATGTATATGTATATGTATATATACATACATACATACATGTGTGTGTGTGTGTATATATATATATTGTTGGAATTATTGGAATGATGTACTAAGAGGGGAGGGGTGAATCAGTACCTCTAAAACTTTTTATGTGGTTTGCTCATTAACCTTTGTGTCATCAGATTTGTATATTCCTATCTATCTGTTCATCTTTCTATATGTATGTGAAATCATAATATAAGTTCTTTACACGTGTAAACATTCAAGAAACATTCATGAAAACAAATAAGACATAACACATGATATGATATCATAGAAAACTCATGTTAGGAAGTAAAAACTATGGTGGGGATGTCTACCCACAAAAATTCACTATCTACAGATAAGAAGGGAGCCAGTAAAGGCTTACAATTGATCACTTTTGATCATCTACCCTGTTAAGAGTATTAGAGTGGAGACTTGTTAGGATCTACTTCGTTTGAAGCTTTAGCAACACTGTTAGGTGTGCACTCTGTTAAGAGATTTATCAAAGAACTGTTAATTCCACCTTCTACAAAAGGATTTTAGTTGTGATGCACTTGTTAGAATGCAACTACAATATAAATGTTGATTTGATAGTGAATGCAATCTCTAATTATTGATAACAGATCCTGTAAATCTTACAATGTAAATGAAATCACCTTGAGTGATTGAGTGATACCTTGTCTCTGCTCGTCGGTAGCCTTTCTGTGTTCTTGATAACTAATTTAATATGTTTCTATACTTTGCATGAATTCTCTTCTTCTTAGATGCTCTCCATGGCTATAATCATTTATCCAAGTTATTTTATGTCTTCTATTACAAATGATTGAACATCTATTTATACTAGTTTCTAGCTCTATTCTTGATTCACGCTTTTCAAATTAACTCTAGATCCAAGGTTTACAACTTGACCTTGATCTTTAGTTAGATATGTTTTAGATCTATTAGGATTCTTTAAAACATTCAAAATTTTCTTGCTTGACCCTCAAGTAAAGATTTAAAACAAATAAAAATCTATAAATAGGATTACAATATTTTATCTGACATGTAAAGTCACATCCACTTTTTGCGGTTTCTGTAACTGACTATTGGTTCTGATGGTCAGGTTGCTCTATCAATTCTATCGGTTTTGTACTCCATCAGTATCCCTTAATTGAAATTTTTGTTGGGTATGCCTTTTCTACTCTATCATCAATGTTCTCAAAAATGTATCATCGGTAATGCTTGTTGTCAGTTTGACTCTTGTCAATGTTCATTGGGAAATTCTATACTTAGCATTTTTACGATAGACATTGTCATCTCATTGGGTATGCTTGATGTCCATCCGTTATGCTTATACCGATGATCTTTATCATGTTTTTCCCTTTAATTATACTAATGGAAAAACTTAATGTCATAAATCTCCCCCTTTGACATTAGTATAAAAAATTGATATGTGCAACATACTTAGATGTATTAGTATGTACACATGTGTATACTTCTTCCTTAGTCATGAAATGACTCCCCCTATGCATATGTCGATAAGTGTAAGTTTATGTACATATCTATTCTTTTTGTACATACATTATACATATCATCATATAGTATTTTGTATATATGTATACATTCCTCCTTTTTCTACTAAAGTATATTGTACATATGTATGCATTCCTCCCTTTTTGATAATGAGGGAAAAGGTACTTATAGCTTTTAAAAAATGTGAGAGAAGCTTTGATTTCCTCCATCATTTTCTCCCATTTCTCCTTTAAATTCTCAAGAGCCATATGCTCAAGTGATATCCTCACATGCATGTCATATATGTTGTCTACCACAGGCATCTTTGGGGTTGAGATCATATTTCTTGCATCTGTAATTTGTTTTTGTAGATTGGTGAGGCTTGGCAATATGTGAGCTTGTAGCTCTATGACCTCATTTCTGAATTGTGTCTCTACATCTGATATCTCTTCTCTCAATTTGTTTACCTCTGTGATCTTTTCATGATGCAGCTTTATTGTGTTTGCATCAGAGGTTAAACTTAGTGCACTAGCTATCAGATCTGAATCCAGTTGGGACAGCTTTTCACTATTTTCTTTTGTGAAATTTTCTAGTGTGCACAATTTCTAAACTAAGGTAATAGCTTCAACAATCATAGGTTCTAATTGACTTGCTAGTTCAGAGAGCTTTACCTTGTTCTCTATCACTTCTTGGCTAATCTTCTTAACTAGTTTGTGTTGATATTTCATCTCTGCTTGTTCTTCCATTGCCTTGTCTGCATCTACATTTTGATTTGTGATGGCGTCAGTAAGAACTGCTATTTGTTTTATGACTGATATGTCATTTTCTATTTTT
Source organism: Thuja plicata (assembly GCA_018584345.1). NCBI lineage: Eukaryota > Viridiplantae > Streptophyta > Pinopsida > Cupressales > Cupressaceae > Thuja > Thuja plicata. The sequence goes on along the minus strand of MU224050.1, from coordinate 1,690,293 downwards.
GTATTGGGAACAAGTTGATGTAGAATGTCCCTTGCCTTATCAAGTGCTTGGGGTACCCTATGTGCCTTTTTCATTTTCTCTTGAATTTATTTTCTCTGACACATCACTTCAAACTTTTGAAGTGCTTCAATATCTAAAGTAGATACATCCCACTTGGATATCTCAATTATGTCATCAAGTGTTACCGCCAAGATATCTTTCTTTATTACTTTCTTCTTCTTCTTCGGCTGGGAGGCAGATTGGTGTACTACCATTTGTAAACCTTGAGATTGGATGGATTTTGTAGGTGAGGGTCAAGAAGTTGAGGCATCTTGTTATTTCTATTCTGAGTCCACTAGTTGGTTTTGTGAAGATGTCTCTTCATTGGCCTTGGGTGTATCAATAGATTTATCTTCTTTTTCTTTCATGCTTTCATCCTACTTGACTTCTTCACTCTTTTCTTTCGCTTCATCATTTCTCAAATTTTCATTTGTTTTATTATCTTTTCCTTTGTATTTTTCAGTAGACACCTCTTGCTGAGTGTCAGTTACATCCTTCAGCTCTATATCTATATATTTTTTAGTATCTGATGCATCTTTATTTTTATCATTACTCGTGTCTATGGGTATATCATCATCTTTCTTAGATGATTTCTCCTGACTTGATTCAATGTCAATAGCTTGTATCAAAATTTTCATGTTGGTTGGTGTATTGACCTCTACAGTGTCAATAGTTGGATCATGTCCGTCGGTATTACCCTGTGCAATATTGATATTATCATCTTTTTGCACTTCTTCTATAGGGTCTTTTCCCGTAGTGTCATTGATAATGTTATCCAACCATGATTCATCATTGATATCATTAGTTATGTTACCTTTTATTGTCAAATATACTTTGGTAACATCTTCTTCATTACTCAAGTTAATATGAATTGGACTTGGTAGAATTTGGCTTTCATTAGTTTGAGTTTTGTCAAGAGTAGTGTCAGGCCATACTTCATGTATAACTTTAGTATGTTTGTGGCCTACTGTTTCACTCTCTTCTTTGTCCAATTCCACTAATGAGTAATCTTTTGCAGCCTTAATGATGATTTTTTCCTTCTCTGGGCTAGCTTCGTTAATGGGCTGGTTAAGTATCTTGCACCACTTTTTAATGTTGTCTTGATCAAGATCAATTAGCTTCCCTTTGAGAAATTTGTATGCTCTCATTTTTGGTGAGAACTTCTTTTCATACTTATTCATCATCTCACTTATTTCTTCCTTCTTTGAATATGAAGGCATAAGAGTAACAAGTACTCTTTGTCTTATTTCTTTTTCCTACTGCAGAGAAAATGTTCATCTAGTAGACAATCTCACTGATAGTTCCTTAGGAACATCCTATTCTGAGAATTATAGTGGAACATAATGATGTTTGTACATTTTAACTATAATAGAGTCTTTTATCTTTTTTTGATCCTCTGGATCAAATTTTAACCATTTCCTAATGTTAGGATCAGAAATAGATGGTGATTCTGAGATGTTCTTATAGATTTCATCAATTGTCTTTGGAATCAAGGGTTCTTTCCCTTTTTGTACATCTATGTCAGCTTCATCCATAGCTGAGTCTTCTAGATCCTCTTTTGTCCTAACCCATTTCCTCCTTTTGGTCTGTATTTCCTTATGTGAGACTAGTTTTCTCTTGTAGGTTCTCACTTTACCTTTCTTAAGTGGTGAAGGAGTTGGTTCCTTTGTAGTTTTGCTTCTTGTTCTTGAAGCGGCTATTGTTCTTGCTTTCTTAGGTGGAGGTGGAGGTGGTGAATCTGATTGTGTACCCACAAAATCATTCTTTTATGTTTCTTCACTGATAGGTGACTAGCCTTCAGTTTGTTCCTCCTATCCTTCTGTTTCCTCTTCACCTTCTTCAGTAACTGCAAATTTCTTGGTTAACTTTTTAACCATTTTGTTCTTCTTGTTTATAATTTTCTTGACAATAAGATCTGTCTTGATCTTTGGTTTGGCTTCTTCATAAGTGCCAAATCTTTCTTTCTTGTTGTCAATTGGTTCATTCAATAGTGCCTTGATGCACTCAGTAGATTTTCTTGTTTTGATCTCATATTCTAAATGTGATAGCCAGGATTTCCTAGGTATTACTAGTTTGATATGGGTAAAATTAGTATCTACCATAAAACATATATCCTCTTTGTATTCTTCTATCAAAATTTTAGGTATCCTAGTTCTTTCTTTCATCTTTTCTTTAAATCCTTTGAAATACTCATTCATTAGGTCATCAAAATCTGTCTTAATGACTCTATATGCTCACATATTTGTATGGTGACCGGTTTGCTTGTATCCCATACTACATTGCCTATGGAAGGAAATTATTCTTCAAAGTAAAAGAATATGCACATAATGAGGGAGCCAAACTTACAAGTGTTTTTTCTTGAAGATCTTATGGTGTTCATGTTCTCCTCAAGTTGATTCAACAAAATTTCTGCAAGATCCATCTTCTTTCCTTGTTTGATGATCTTGTAAGTTGTGCTCATAGCAGTGCTTGCTATGTTGTTCATTCTGCTGCCCTGGAAGATCTTGTATCCTACCACACATGCACCAAACTTGAGTTCTCCATCAGTGATAGTGTTAACCTTGAGACCTCTCTTGTCTGATTTTGCACTAGTTAGCTTTTCCACTTCCTTCAGGGATGGGTGCTTGTGAGCTTGTGGTTTGTCGGTTGTAGGATATCCAGTAACTACATGAATAAAATCCTTTTTTATTCATTTTGGCTTATTAAGCTATAATTTCTAGTTATGCAGTCTGCTGAGAACTATCTGTATCCATTCTATTTTAAAAACTCTGGGAAAGTGTAATGCATTCATGAGACCTTTCACTTCCAGATGCTTGTGCTCTTCTTTCAGGTTCCTAGCTTCATCACAAAGTTCCCTATAGAAATTGTCTAGGTCCAGATCTCCAAATTTTGAGATCTTGCAATGTATATAGGACCTTACGTCCTCTACAAAAAAAACCCTAGGTGGGATTCTGGAGAATGCTTCGGAAACATTAGGTTGTGATGTGATTTCTGGGTGCATCTTGTATTTAAGTTCAACACAAGTGCCTCTACTGATAAGATTGATCATTTTCTTCTTATCCTCTTTCAACTTTTCAACTCTAGAAGTAGATGCCATCATTTTCACAAATTTTGGGATTTTCATAATTTAAACAATGTGGTCGGTGAATGCAGGTACTTACTGAATCTCTTTGATCGCTCATGAATCCTTTGAGTTGAGTTGGAATCTTGCTGAGGTTACACTTCAATTTTCTCTCCAATCGCTCTTCTTACCTCTGCTCAGTTGCTCAAAAATCATGGGTGTGAAATGAGTTCTTTTGTTGTGCTTTTATAAATTTTGTGCCCTAAGTTGTCATTAATGCCCAACAACTTGTCGGTATACAAAGACTAAGTTCATCGATTGAGGCATAAGTAACATCTTCGGTGTAGGCACAAAGTATCAGGGTTGCTAGCAGCTTTGGTGACTTCACCAATGATTGTTGGTAGAATGGCGATGACAAATTCTATCAACTCAAGGATTACTGATGTCTGTTGGTTTACACTTAGTAAGTTGGCTTTTGTGTAATGACCGATACATTTTGGTAAGTAGTGTTAACTTTTTTGTATGTGTTCACTGATGCTAATTTGTACCCATTAACCGATGGTATTTTTTGAATAATATTACAAGTAACACTATAGTGCATCTTCAATAATGCTAATTTTATCTATATGATCAATATCTAAATGGAACCGATGCATAATATAATTTGTCATAATGCAGTTCCATACTTGTGCAATTTAGTTGGAGATAGTGATGCCACCAAATCCATTGGATGGGGCATCATCATTTGCATTAATTTTTCTAGCACCTTCCATATTTGTGGCTTTTACCCACATCTTGTTTCACATCTTGATGCCATCAATGATGTTTCCATTGGGATAAGTGTTTATTTCTGTCAGTCGGTCTTTGCAATCTTTCATCACATGTCCAACCTTATGACAATGTAAACATGCCATACCTGGATTGAACCATCCTCTTGGTTTTCTAGTCCATTTTATCATAGATTTGGAAGATATATGACCATACCTTCCACATTTTGTGCAATTTACCCATGTTTTATAGTCCCAAACATATGAGTTACCTACTCTTGTCGGTTTGTAGCCATTATCAGGTTCTTTTGGTGTCCATGCTTTCTTATTCTTTTTCTAGCATTCCTGATATGTATGTTCATTCATTTTACAGGTAGGATAGTACTTGTCCATGTAGGTTTCCTTCTTTGGATTTGTCATCTTAGATCTACATTCATATGCCTTGTTTCCTTGCTTGTGACATTTATAAAAATTACCAATGAAAGTAGATTGTGATTGAGGAATACCTTTCTTTTTGTTTCTACAAATGTTTGAGGTGTGACTTGGTTTTCCACAATGATTGCATGACAGCTTCTTGGTCCTTGGATTTGCATAAACATTCCTTTGATCTGATTGATTATATGATTCTCCATTATCGGTGTACCCTATTCTTGTGTAGTTGTTGACTCTTCTTTGACCATCAAGGAAATCACCCATTCTTTTATTGTTATCTTTAGCTTTCTTGATCAATTCATTGTGTTGATCCTAAATTTTTACTTCATGCTTTAGTTTCTCATTCTCTTCCCTTATCTCACCGATGATCTGTATTCTTTCAATGAGTTCAGTATTTAATCTATTTGCCTCTTGACTCATAAGAAAATCTAGTTGGTAATCTCATGGTGATGATCAGTAAGTCTTTGAATCTCTGATTCTTTTTCTTGTAGCTTCTCAGTGATTTTCCTCCTGTCATCAATAGCCAATGTTCTCTCTGATTCATCTTTTCTTGAATCATTCATGACATCAATCATTTCTACCATCTGAGTCTCTTGACCAATTTGCAGCATCTTGATTTGCTCTGTCAAATGTAGATTGACTTTTTGTAGACTTGTGTTCTCTTCTATGTATGTGTCTGAAGCTTTTCTTATTGATGATTCAGCATAGTTAAATTAATCTGGGATCTCATCTTCTTGATAATATTTTTCATTAAGCCTAGTTACCATGATCTTTCTTTCATCAAGCAACTTTCTCATGCTTACTTTCTCCTCTTTATACTACTCATAGTAAATCTGAATTTGCAATTGCTCATCCTCAATAGTCTTGTCTAGTTTGTACTTCTCCATTGTGTTGATCTTTTCTCTTAAGTTTTTAAGCTTTTCAAGCAAGAGACTTAGCTCTAATACCAATTGTTGGAATTATTGGAATGATGTACTAAGAGGGGAGGGGTGAATCAGTACCTCTAAATTCTTTTATGTGGTTGGCCCATTAACCTTTGTGTCATTAGATTTGTATATTCCTATCTATATGTTCATCTTTGTATATGTATGTGAAATCATAATATAAGTTCTTTACATGTGTAAACATTCAAGAAAAATTCATGAAAACAAATAACACATGATATGATATCGTAGAAAACTCCTATTAGGAAGTAAAAACTATGGTGGGGATGCCTACCCACAAATTTTCACTATCTCCAGATAAGAAGGGATCTAGTAAAGGCTTACAATTGATCACATCTGATGATCTACTTTGTTAAGAGTATTAGAGTGGAGACTTGTTAGGATCTACTTCATTTGAAGGTTTAGCAACACCGTTAGGTGTGCACTCTATTAAGATATTTATCAAAGAACTGTTAAGTCCACCTTCTACAAAAAGATTTTAGTTGTGATGCACTTGTTAGAATGAAACACAATATAAATGTTGATCTGATAGTGAATGCAATCTCTAATTGCTGATAACAGATCATGTAAAGCTTACAATGTAAATGTAATCACCTTGAGTGATTGAGTGATACCTTGTCTCTGCTCGTCGGTAGCCTTTATGTGTTCTTGATAACTAATTTGATCTATTTCTATACTTTGCATGAATTCTCTTCTGTTTAGGTGCTCTCCATGGCTACAATCATTTATCCAAGTTACTTCATGTCTTCTATTACAAATGATTGAACATCTATTTATACTAGTTGCTAGCTCTATTCTTGATTCACACTTTTCAAATTAACTCTAGATCCAAGGTTTACAACTGAAAGAATTGATCAAACTCAATTCTACACAACCCAAGAAGAACATGTTAGCCAATAACCTGTTACAAGAGAAGAAAAAATGGAGACAAAAGGAAAAAGATCTCAAAATGTGAAGAATGCGTAAGAGATAAATGAAAAAGTACAAGGCTCAACCTTATAAAAGGTGAGAAAGAAACCCTAAAGGAAAAAACTAGGTTGCACATTATTAATTAATAATTAATTAATAATTAATTAATAATTTACCTAAGTGAAGCTTAAGTAACTAGAGTAATATAAAATTATATAATTAAATCGATATGATTTAATTAATAAGCATAAAGTAATAATACTCTAACACCCCCCCTTAAGCTGAACGCAGAGAGAAAGCTGACCTAGCAAAAACTATGAAAGCAAGAAATGGGTCCTGGCAACAAGGCTTGATCAGGTACCTAGTACAAGGAAATCTCTGTAAACCGGAGACAAAGGAGAAAACCCAGTGGGAAAAATTCCTCTCCAAAAAGAGATATAAAAGCAAGCAAAGATAAAAGGAATGACTTCAAGAGACTCTCTCAAAGCCATAAGTACAATGCATGCTGCCAACCCCCCCATGAGACAGGGTTGAGGCTCCAAAGCCCCCCCCAGAATGAAAGAACCCCTGGATCAATGAACAAACCACCATGACTCCAATACAAAGGAGTGAAAGGAAGTGGGCACTAAAGAGGTGACCTCAAAAGATGAGGTGTCACTGGAAGGCCAAGCTAATGCTCAAAGGAGTAGTCATGAGGATCTTGAAAGGGAATCCCCAATGTAAGTGGTATGACAGGTGTGCTGACATTGTCATCAAAGAGGAGATGAATGTCCTCTATAGAGTCCTCAACAACCACACCTGGTGGCTCAATGAATGGAGCTGGAGGGTCAAGAAGTGCTAAAGAAGAATCCTTCTAAAGAGAATAGTACGCCTTAGGATGTGGTGTGGCAGTCACAACACTGGTCTCGGGAACAACACAAAGGTTCAAGCGACCTGACTGCATCTGATGATGCTCTCTCGAAAGGGGAGAGCGGTGCTCCAACAATGGAGATCGTGGACCAAAGTGAGAAAAGGTGTAGAGATGGGTGGAATGATCAACTATCCCTGTAGTAATAATGCCTCCTGTCACACTATCCTTGATGAAGACTGAATCAGCTGTGAACTCAACTATCTTCCCTGACCCACTGCGTGTAATCTGATAAATTATTGCAGATAGAGATGGAACATACAATACATCATTGAATATTCCATCCTAAATGCTGACCAAACCTGTCTTGTAGACTGTCTATACAGTGTTATTCCCCATGAGAATATGAGGAATAGGAGAAGTCTCAAAAGAAGAGAACAAATCCTGAGAAGATGCCATATGGTGAGAAGCACTAGAATCCAGTATCCAAGGGACCTGTGAAGGGGATGCAACAGATGCCCGTAATGCATGACCCTATCCAAAATCCTATCTAGATGATGAAGATGAGGCAGAAGATTGAAAAGTAGACCCCTGTGAGGTAGAAGAGGATGGAGAGAAAATAGTGCTCTTCTAAAGGAGAGCTTGCAGATCTGCAATCTATTTCTCATAGCCATCAAATCTCTTCTAAAAATACTGTGACTCATCATGGGGCCCCTTCTGACAATAAGAACAAGTGGGGTTCTGAGTCTTCTGTTTCTCCTTCCTAGAAGAAGATGGTGGGCCAGTAGAGTGCTGAGAAGAGGAATCAGATACCTACTTTAGCTTCAGCTTCTGTGTATCTGGAGATGACTTGGAAAGAAATGCCTGTGACTGTGAACCTGTAAGAGAATCCATCTAACTAAGCTTGGACTGCTCATGAGTTAACCTATCACAGAAGGTCTCAAAAGAGGGCATAACATGTTGCGCACCCAGTGCATCCATAATGGAGTAGAAGGTAGAAGTGAAAATCTGATAAGGACCATGAAGCTTGGAGAGTATCAAGAAGATACACTCATTATCTGACTTCATCTTTCCAGTAACCTGTAGAATAGATCAAAGGGACTTGAACTTCATCAGGAAGTCCTCAATACTGGTGAATGAGTCAGGTGCCAAGGAGGTGAACTCTGCATCTATCTAGAGAATCCTGAACTAATCCATGGTGCCGAACAAGGTGGAGAACTTATCCCACATATCCCTGGGTGTAGTCAGACCATCCAGGTGGAACAACAACCCATCTGAAATGTTCATGGCAATGAGGCCCATTCCCTCATCCATCCTGTTTTTGTGCATAAGAGCCTCATAAGGCCTCTGAAGAATTGGTTGAACTGTATCCAGGCAGGACCATAAACCTCATGACCTGAGGAGTCTAGTCATTTCTGGCTTCCACACATGGTAATTTTGAGGAGTGAGAAGCCCAATAGATGCTGTGTCTGCCATGGTGCCCTATGCTTTGACTGATTTTTTTTAAAAATATGATTTCTTTCAAAACTAGACAAAATGCAGAAGGGGTTTTGTTTTATGTGATACAATGATTTGTTTTTCTGAGATATATGACAGAAAAGCAAGAAAGAACACCCCCCACAATTGATAAAACCCAATTCTAGTGCAATTCTGAAAGCTTGAAAGAAAGAGAGAGCAAGAAATGCTTTAGAATGTAAATTTGTGTACCTTGAATTTGAGGCACAAAAATGGCAACAAAATGGAATAATCAAGAAATGAGACATGCACCAATGCGACGGGCTCAGAAACACCTTTTCGGCGATATTTCATTTTGCAAAAATGGACACCGTATGCCCAAGATATGACCAAAAAGGCATAGGTACCCCCAAATTGCAAGCTCACTGGAAAAATAGTCCTGGAAAAAAATTTGACGTCCAAATGATCGTCATCCCTCTGCACAGTTAAATTTGACGACCGTCGCACCTTGCCGAAAAAAAATTTCTGACCGCCGAAAAATTGAATTTTCACTGGAATTTTTTTTTTAAAATGCCAGAAAAAAAAGGCGGGCTACTGACATCAGCTGATGTCAACCCTGATAGCCGGTGGCAGGCTGGAGGCTGGCCGGTAGTGGGCCGTTGGCAACCACTCCCGGGCTGCGGCAGAGGGCCAGGCGGCGCCGCTAGTGGCCCCGGAAGCTCCGCTGGTGGTTGGCGGCTAGTGAGCTGCGCGCTAGTGGTTGGGTCGGGTGCGGGTCAAGCTGGGCCAGGCGGAGGCAGCACCGGGCTGGCGCCGGGGTAGCATGGTGGGGGCGCGCCCGGAGGCACCAAAAAATGAGGCTTTTATATTTTTTTTTAATTTTTGCCTCAAAAACTGTGTCGTACGACCCTAGAAGGCCGAAAAAATTTGCCTGATGCTCCGATGTCCAAATCGGACATATTTTATATGAATCCTGGGGTTTTGGGCCTTCCGAACTCAACCGTGAGGTTGGTTTTGGTCCAAAATGCTCAAAAAAATAGAGACCCCCCAGAACTAATAAAAAAAACTCTGAAAATCAGAAACCCTTCAAGCTCTAAAAAACCTTCAAATCAGGAACAAACAGCCACAGATCTGAGCTCTGATACCATGAAAGAATTGATCAAACTCAATTCTACACAACACAAGAAGAACCTGTTAGCCAATAACCTGTTACAAGAGAAGAAAAAATGGAGATAGAAGGAAAAAGCTCTCAAAATGTGAAGAATGCATAAGAGATAAATGAAAAAGTACAAGGCTCAACCTTATAAAAGGTGAGAAAGAAACCGTAAAAGAAAAAACTAGGTTGCACATTATTAATTAATAGTTAATTAATAATGTACCTAAGTGAAGCTTAAGTAACTAGAGTAATATAAACTTATATAATTAAATCGATATGATTTAATTAATAAGCATAAAGTAATAATACTCTAATAACAACTTGACCTTGATCTTTAGTTAGATATGTTTTAGATCTGTTAGGATGCTTTAAAACATTCACAATTTGCTTGCTTGACCCTCAAGTAAAGATTTAAAACAAATAAAACTCTATAAATAGAATTACAATGTTTTATCTGATGTGTAAAGTCAGATCCACTTTTTGTGGGTTCTGTAATTGACTATCGGTTCTGATGGTCAGGCTACTATGTTAGTTCTATTAGTTTTGTACTCCGTCGGTGTCCCTTAATTGAACTATTCATTGGGTATGCCTTTTCTACTCTATCGGCAATGTTCTCAAAATAGTATCATCAATAATGCTTATCATTGGTTTGACTCTTGTCAATGTTTGTCGGGCAATTCTATACTTAGCGTTTTTACGATAGACATTGTCATCTCATCAGGTATGCTTGTAGTCTGCCAGTTATGCTTATACTGATGACCTTTATCATGCTTTTCCCTTTAAGTATACTAATGGAAAAACTTAATGTCATCATATATATATATATATATATATATACATACATACATACATACATCTTAATTATACAATGGATATGCAATGTGAAATGAATATATATGATGTGTATATAATGTAATGGATATTATATGTAATGTTTCTAACGTCTCTTCTATGAAATTATTTTTGTCAACACACGTACTCGATCATGTCTCCATCGATGCACAACCTGACCACTTGGAAAAATGAAGATTGATCAAACTAAGCTTCAAATCCCCACATTGGAGAGAGAGAGAGAGAGAGAGAGAGAGAGAGAGAGAGAGAGAGAGAGAGAGAGAGCTAACATGATTACAACCTAGGACTCAGCCATTGAGTTTGAGCATGAAAATTTTCATCATTGAACATTTAGAACTTCAAATTTGATACAATACTTACTAGTCCCATTAGGACTGTAAGGATATGAGTATGACTTTACATCAGATAAAATGTGGAAAATGAACATAAGCATCAAGGCACAAAAGCCAAGATGACCTAAACATTGTTTCTAGTTGATGTTGCAAGGGTACCCCAGTATCAAGGCATTGAAATCGAGATAACTATGAGTGTGATCTTTCATAAATAGGAATATTAATAATAGTAAAGGAGATAGTTCTGACTTCACCTTAGAATGCAAGTAAATAGAGTCAAGGTATGTGAGGATTTTACACCTTACTATGGAGGATCTTATAAGAGACACCCAGTTTATTTGATATTTGTAGGATCACCGGGGCCACACCAACAAGCAGCAATCAAAGAAAAGATTAGCAAAAATCACTAATAGAAGATAGCATCTAAAGAACGATTCAACATATCTTGAGTAAGTTTTTTTGTGTTTGTATGTGTGGGGTATTGAGAAACACTATTATTCTTGATTGTTATCAATCCCATGTTTAGTTTGACGTCATGTTACCCATTATATATTAAGAAACATAGATGTATCCAAATAGGTAATGGTAAGAAACACTGTCGAGAAGGGTGTTGAAAAACACAAGTGTGTCAATAGAAAACTATACTTCATAAATAAATAAAATACTAACATTGGGTTGGTTCATCGATTGATCAAATTGGGGCCCTTTCCCCCTAGTAACAAACTCCAATAAAAGATGACTAACTTGATTCATAGACAAATTCAATTTGATTTCCCCTAGACTATGACTCTAGATCTCTTTCAATCCATGAGGGTTCTCAGAAGAACCAAAGTGTCATAGAAGTGACTGAAAGCTTATGCACAAACTAAAGTGAGGGGATGCCAAGACTAGCATTGATAGATGGAGCACTTGAGTAGAAGAAGCTCATGTTTACCAGGTTTTCACCTACTTAGCAGAGATTATATTTTTTCTACCAAGGCACTTGTTTACCAGGTTTTCACCATGGCACTTTTTCTATCTTTTTCAATTTTTTTGTATTTCTCATTTTTTTTTTCTCTTTTTTTGATTGATTCACCAAGGCACCTATTTCCAGGGTTTTACAGAGATGATCATTTTTTTAGGACTTTTAGATATGTACATGTTTCTAGATATTAAGAATTCTCAAGTATAGAACTTATTTAGATGGAGAGTGTTGATAGGCTCCTAAATCTGTTCTCTTCTAGTGTAGAGAGTTGATATGATCTAGAGCCAAATACTACAGTGATAATATAGGGACCTAACCAGGTTGGTTCAAAATTCCCCTTTTTATCTCAATGTGATTGATTGTGGTGATTCTCTCTCAGCACTAAGTCACCAACCTGAAGTTCTCTTGGTTTGACCTTATTGTTATATCCTCTTAACATTTTAATTTGGTAAGCTCTAAGGTGATCAAATGCCACTTATCAACGCTCATCTAGTATTTCTAGTTCTTGTAGTCATGAGACCCTATGATCTTCATCCATGATCAATCTATGTACAACAACCCTAAAAGATGGTATTTCTACCTCGATGGGTAAGACTGCTTGTACTCCAAATACCAGATAAAATGGTGTTTCCTCAATAGGCATTATGATGCTTGTTCCGTAAGCCCATAGTGTAGGATTGATCTATAGATGCCAATCCTTTCCAGACTTGTTCACGATGCGATGTAGGATCTTCAACAATTTTTTTTTGGAGGCCTATACCTATCCATTTCCTTGTGGGTAGTAGATTGAAGAACAATGTTTCTTTATCTTGAATTTATCATAGATTTCATACATATTGTTGTTCTAAAATTGTCCTTCATTATAAGTTATAATGGATGAAGGAATACCATATCGCAGATAAAGTGGTTCAAGATGAATAAGGATATACTAGTCACAATTGAATAAGGAATACCAACAGTGGGCACCAGAAATGTGTGTGTGAAAAGTGGACCTCTGAACTACACAAACACTTCAATAGGTCATTACGTGATTAATCTAAGAAAGCATGGAATAGGAAAACAATAAACTAATATAAGTCGATAAATTTCCTTCTAGTAGGTAGGAGTATGAGTTTTCTCTCAGATCATCACAAACCCAGTGACTTGACATTGTCTAAATGAAGGATTTGAAAATTATACTCCCATGCTACCTCCTTTTTTGCTACACTATAAATTTGGCATATCCACATCACTGTTTCTTTGGTGTTTGCATTAGGTAGGTTCAAACATAATAATTTCTTCTTATATATATTGTTAAAGTTAAATAAAAATCTAGTAATTATGTGATAATCAAACCTTTTAAGGCACATACATGTATGAATATATGAAAATGTTTGAGCTTAAACATTGATACACTCAGTACTATAGATGATGAGTAGAGCTGCGGGTTTATGGTTACTAAAAATATTTAAACATATACATACATGGTGATTGATTATCTATGTATATGTTCAAGCTACATTTGTGTCTAATGATATATCTAGTTTCATTTTAGCATTCAACTTCGTTATGCAGATGTAAATTAATTAATCCTCCCTACCACTATTGTAGCCTTTAAAGTCTCTTATCTTGCACTCAAATATATACAGACTAGAGATAATCAAGTTTGGGTTCAATTTTTTGAGATTATTAGGCTATAATAATTTATGGGAAGTGACTGTTGGTTATATGCAAATGACAAATTGCTAGTTATTGGGGTTTTTTTGTATTATATGAAAATTGATATTAATTTGTATATGGTCTTGTATGGTTAATATAAATGAATAGATCTAGGACCTTTATGAGGTCTATGCTAACTATTTAACAAGATTTTGGTAGTGTTTTATGTGTTATGTTATTGAGGTATTGGAGATCACAAGGGAATGGATTATAAGAATAATTTTGAGACAAATCAAGATAGACTTTATATAGTAGACCAAAAGTGACAAGAGATAAGATATCTTAGGTAGAAAACTAATATTATTGCAGTAGGTACTTGGGTGGACATTTTAAATAAAAATCTTCTACAAGAAAAAAGAAACATGATCTAATAATTTGTTAACAAAATCCCTGAACAATGCATTTAATTGAATTGGTACCCCCCATCATTTATAATTTGGGGTGACTATAATCGTATAATTTATTTTTCAAACTTTGGAGCAATACTGGGAGGTTTTCTCTGGTTGACTATTTCCTCTTGGTCCTCCTAGTGAGTCAGTTTATAAATAGGTTTAAATTTAGTAAAATAATTATAATATAATATGGCTAAGGCCTTTTATCAATCAAAAACAATTAGTTCTCCTCTTATATAAAGAAATTTTAAATGGGATGAACTACAGAATCTAATGGTCTTGATAACATTTACTAGCTTCTAATTATCTAATTTGGTATTCTCTTTATTTTTTTATAGGATAAATATTTAGAATACTTTTAAACTAATGAATCACCTAAAAAAATTTAAATTCCATGATTCAAAATCTAGTTTTCATAGCTTCTCAAGATGTATCCATTAAGTAAATGGTTTAATATTGAATCTCTTAATAAAGAATTGACTAAAGATCCTTCTAAGAAATGTAATGGTTGTATGTGTCTAAATGTTGACCTCTAAATCGGGAACAACACAAGATAGTCATTGCTCAGCCGTTGAATTGCGAAGATGAACATGAATTGTTCATTCCACAATATTGATTGAATCGACCTGTTACTCCTATTTAGATGGGGTGTTTAATTACTCTCAGAATGAGAGCCAACAACCATAGACCATTGCTAAAATGGAGGATTTGAAAGCATTGAAAACAGAAATGAAGCTATTCTATATGAAAGATGAAATTATAATCTAAGAATGGAAATGAAGATTTTAATCTAAGAAGCTTGAAAGAAATAATAGAAGTAAGCTATTTGATACATAAGTAAACTAAATTAAGAAGAAGATACCATTAAACTAAATGAAATTATACTAATATGCAATAAAAGATTAAAAATATGAGAGAATTGAGACAAGAATTTGCTATAGTTTTGGTACTCTAAAATTGCTCTTCCCAAATGAAAGAAAGAAGGTCCATAATATAGAAAATCCTGAAGAGAGGTTGAAGAGTTTCTTGGAAAGAAACAACTGACTCTTCATCTCTATGGAGGAAGATGAGACAAAATTGAAGGAATTATTTAATTAAGTAAATGAATTATTGCCACATGCGTGGCTTTTCATCTTGAATTATTAAATTTTAAGTGAGGATAATCCATTCAAATAACCAAATAATTATTTAATTCCTTTTGATGTGTATTAGCTAAAGGGGGTGGAATTAATTTAATTTAAAAGCACTTAGAACTTTAGAATTAAATTAATTAATCATAGGGATTTTTAGCTAATAAACCTTGAAAATTTAGGAATTAAATATAGTGTAAGATTTATGCAAATTTAGGTTTTCTGCATTTAAGACTAAGTCAATTAAAGACAATTATGAAGGAGAATTTTCCTAGTACAATAGGACTTTGATGATGAGAAAATGTACCAAAATTGATTAGAATTGTAAGGTGCCAATTTTTGGGTGTTACATTTTGCCCCTCTTTGAATTGATGTGCTAACAGCGCCTTGATTCAAATAATAGTCTGACGTGACAGATGAAGATTTTGAGAGTCTAGGTTAGGTTGCCAAGACACCAATCAGATCGAGAAGCAGAACCATATTCAGAACAAAGCATGATTCTCTGAAGTCTAAGTTAGATTGCAAAGACAACGGTCCAAATACCAATTGAGAGAATATCAGAATCGGGGTTAGATTGTCCCAATGTCTGCTGATAGCTGATGAAGATTTAGGACTTATCTCCAAAATCATGGGTAGATTTCCCCAATACAAAGGTTAGCCCTCTGAGATCTAGGTTAGGTTGCCCAGATAACAGTTGAAAAGAGCTTTTGAGAGCCATCTTCAGAACAAAGAATGACTTTCAAGAATTAGGGTTAGATTTCCCCAATACCCATTGAGATTTTAAGAATCATCTCCAGAACAAATCTTAGTCCCCCAATATCTAGGTTAGATTACCCAGACACTGGTCAGATTGATATCTTTCACATGACTGTCCCCAAAATGAGGCTCAACCTTTAGGATTCAAGGTTAGATTGCCCTGATACCTATCCCAAAAGATAGTTAATAGAGATTTTTAGGACTATCTCCATAATGAAGCATAATCCTTGAGGATCCAAGTTAGATTGCTCAGATACCTAGAAAGATAGATGACAATATGACAAGATGTGAGGCTTCTAGATGTCCCTAGAGATTTAAGATAATGGAATATCCTTTTTTGACCATAAGGTATGAAACACTGAATATGCCCCAAGTAATGAGATTCCCCTAGCAATGGGGTCTTTTGATTTAGATCAGACTGATTCGAGAATGATGGGAAAAAGATTCAATGATGTAATCATCCTACCCCCTTGGGAGCGAAGTTGAAAGATGACATGATAGAAAGATGATTGATATCAAAATATTGTAGATAGAAGCAAGATCGAAGATCCAAAGGAAATCAGAGATAGATCAAGAGAAAGAAGAATTGACCATAGTTGACCAAGTTTGACTAGAATTGACTAGAGTTGACTTCGATGAAAAGATTGAAGAAGCCGAGAAAATCATGACGAGATGATTCTGACAAGAAAATGATGTCAGAAAGTTGACTACACAAGCATCAGAGCACGTCAGTCCCAAAATTTTAAAACGCGATTTTGAGCTACTTAGGAGTGTCAGATTTCAATTTTGATCACGAAAATGGATTCTGAACCAAACACTTCTGCAGTCAAAAGGAATCCAGGAAAAAATATGAGAGCCTTTGAAG
Organism: Thuja plicata; assembly: GCA_018584345.1. Lineage (NCBI taxonomy): Eukaryota > Viridiplantae > Streptophyta > Pinopsida > Cupressales > Cupressaceae > Thuja > Thuja plicata. Next base: position 1,673,694 of record MU224050.1, on the reverse strand, counting down.
AATGAGAAGACAATGAAGAGAGCACCAAAATTATTTCTATGCAAGCTTAAAATGCAAAGGCAAGCCTAAGCTAAAGGCAACCCTAGGACTTGGTTGTTGGACTCATTGCATAATTATCATCATCGAGTATTTTTGGAACATCGGTGTCAATGCAATCCTTACTAGTGCCAATGAAACCATAAGGATATGAATATGAATTTCATTAGACAAAATGTAAGAAATCAAGATAAGCACATGGACACAAAGGCCAACATGACCTGAACATTATTTCCAGTTTGATATAGTAAGAGTGTACAAGTAAACAAACAGAGAAATAATAGTCAAGGAGATAGTTCCAATCTCCCCTTAGCATACAAATAAACAAGATTGAGGGATGTGAGGCTTTTCCACCTTAATGTAGAATCTCTTATCACATACACCCTGTTTATTTGATGTTGTCAGATCATTGAAACCACACCCATAAGTAGTAGACAAAGAAAATATCAATGAAATCCATGAGAACAGACAACATACAAAGAAAGATTCAATCCTAGCTCAACATGTTTCAAATTTTACGAATGTGCCTATGTTTGGGGTGTTGAAAAACACTGTTGTGCTTGTGAGTGTGATGTGTTTGATTGTTATCAAGAGATGTTTACGTTGCGATGTCCAATGTGTGTTAAAAAACACAGATGTGTCCAAAGAGAGTGTTGAAAAACATAGTTTAATTGGGGGTGTTGAGAACACTAGTTTGTGCCAGTAGAGAGATGTCCTTTACAACTACCAAGATTACTGACTCGAGTGTAAACTGAAGGTGTAATCAAAGTGGGGAATCATGCCCCCAAGTAATGAATGGATTGATGTCAAATATGTTGATAGTGAGTTGATGTGAGAAATCTCAGTAGTACCGTGACAGTAGGAAAATGCAGTGAGAATCACTGGTGACTGACGCGAGAAAGATTCTCAAGCATAAAGATCAATGTGAGATCTAGGCATCAACAGGCAGAATCAGTGAGAACCACTGGTGACTGATGAAAAGAGGAGAGAGACTCCAAAAGATAGGACAATATCCCCTAGACTAGGAACATGCCCCAGAGTGTGACCAGTTTCAACCCATGTGAAGTCAAGTAAAATATAAAAAATGACTGAGAGCAAATGCATGAGCGAGAAAACTAAAGCAGGAAAGCGAGAGAGCAAACTTCAAGATAGCCAAAGGATGTCATGATAGATAGAGCATTACAGAACATAAGGTGCATGTTTACCAGGTTTTCACCATCTTGGTAAAAATTCTATTTTTGCTACCATGACGCATGTTTACCAAGTTTTCATCAATGGCACATTTTCCTCTTTTTCTATTTTTTTGTATTTTGATTTTTATGATTTTTTTGGTATTATCAAGGCACCTATTTACGAGGTTTTAATCGGGATAATAGATACATCAAAGCACCTTTTTGCCAGGTTTTCACTAAGATGATCTTTTTTTTAGGACCTTTTGCAAATTTTAGGATTTTCCCTGAATAGAGTATGTACATGAGCATTAAGAAGACATCTTAACTGTAGAACTTCTTTAGATGAAGAGCATTGGTAGGCTCTTTGAGCTATTCCCCCTCTATGGTAGAGAACTGGTAAGTGCTAGACCCAAATACTACAGTGATAACATATGGACCAAGCCATTTTGGTTCAAATTTTCCTTTTTGGACCCGCTATTGTTGATTCTTTGGGTTCTCTCTTAGGACGAGATCACCCATTTGGAATTCTCTTGGTCTAACCTTCTTGTTGTAGATTTTAGATATTCTCTTTTGATATGCTTGGAGATGATCGAATGTCACTTTTTGACGTTCATCTAGTAGTTCAAGCTCTTGAAGCTGAGATATTATGATATCATCATCGGTAATGAGGCCCTTTAGAGAGACTCGCAAGGTAGGAATCTCATCCTCAATAGGAAGCACTACATCTGTACCATAAACTAGAGCAAAGGGTGTGGCCCCTGTTGGTGTCTATATACTGGTGCGGTTAGCCCATAAAGCCAGTTTAATCTAGAGATGCCAATCTTGTCTAGATTTGTGTAAGGTGCAGTGTAAAATCTTGAGAATAGTCTTATTTGAAGCTTCTGCCTGTCTATTACCCTGGGAGTAATATATAGAAGACCAATGCTGAATAATTCTAAACTTAGTGCATAAATTTGTTAGATCCTTGTTCTTGAATTTTCCCCCATTGTTAGTAATTATTGATGAGGGTACACCATATCTACAAATGATGTAGTTTAGTATAAACATGGCCACATACTTGCCATCAGCTATGATGACAGGCACTGCCTCGACCCACTTGGTGAAATAGTATGTAGCAGTAATGATGTATTTATGTCCCTTTGAAGAAGACGGATGTATCTAACCCACCAAGTCAAAGGCCCACTACTGAAATGGCCAAAAGCTAACAAAAGGAATGAGCTCCTTGGCAGGAGCATGTATCATATTTCCATGAAGCTGGCATTGTATGCAAGATTTAGCAAATTGTGTAGCTTCTTTCTCATATCTGGCCAATAGAAACTAGCTCTAATAAGTTTGTGAGCCAGTGTCAGGCCATTTGAGTGAGATCCATAGATGCCTTCATGCACCTCTACTAATACACACTTGGACTCATCAAGTTCTAAACACCTAAGGAGGGTACCATCTAAACCTCACCTATATAAGTCGTTAGCTATGATGACAAACCGTGAAGCACTATAGATTAAGTGATGTTTCTCATTTTGGGTGTAAGTGTCTAGAATGATCTAGTCATGAAGGTAGGAGTAAATATAGTGGTAGCAGGATGATTCATGTCCAATGACTGAACATATCATCTGGGATTCAGGGGAATTATAGGCAGGGTAGCATAACATCTCCACTAGGAATTCATGTCTGAAGTTATTTTCTAGCATTTGTAACATGGAAGCTAGAGTAGCCATGGCATCGACTGCTTTATTATCTACCCTTGGAATTTGTTGGAAAGTAATGTGTGCAAATTATTTGTTGAGATCATCAACCATCTTTTGTTTGGTAGATATCATTCACCTGATTGATAACCAACTATGAATCTCCAAATACCTTTAGCTCATCGACACGCCATTCAATAGAAATTTTTAATCCATTAATCAAGGCTTCATACTCAATAGTGTTATTTGTGCAAGGGAACAACATTTTGTAAGCCTTTGGTAATGAATACGGCTGAGGTGTAATGAACAAGATTCTGACACCTGACACCTGCTGGGTGAATGATCCATCAAAGAACATGGTCCATGACTGATGTGTGAGAAGCATGATGGACTCATCTGGGAACTCAATCCTTAATGGTTGATAGTCTGTAATAGGTGCCTTAGCCAATTGATCTGCAATTGCTTTCCCTTTGATCGCTTTTCTTTCCACATACTTAATGTCAAATTTACTAAGTATCATGACCCACTTAGCTAATCTACCCATGAGGACAACTTTGCCAAGTAAGTATTTTAATGGATCAATTTTTGCAATGAGCCTTATAATGTGAGAAAGCATGTAATGTCGTAACTTCTGGGAAGCGAACACCACCACTAAACAAGCTTTCTCAATGACTGAATGATTGATTTCATAAGAGACCAACGTTCTACTGATGTAATGTATTGCTATTTCTTTATTGTTTTGATCTTCTTGAGCCAATAGAGCACCTAGAGATGTTTCTATAGCTAAGATGTATAAGATTAATGGCTTCCCATGAATAGGAGGCATTAATATAGGTGGATTAGCCAATATTGTTTGATTTGTTGAAAACCTTGTTTACATTCTTTATTCCATTCATAGGTCACACCTTTATGTAGAGTTTTAGTAAATGGCTATGACTTGTTAGCTAGCTATGAGATGAAGCACCGGATAGACTGAAGCTAAACTTGAAGACCTCTAATTTGTGTGATATTGTAAGGTGGAGGCATTTCCATGATAGCTTGCACCTTTTTAGGATCCACCTTGATTCCTTTTGCAGAGATGATATAACCAAGCAATTTTCCCTAAGTTACTCCAAACGCACAATTATTAGGATTAAGATGTAGTCTAAACTTTTCCATATGATCCCATATAGGGCCTAGATCACTGAGATGTTCCTTCTTGTCCATGATTTTAGGAAGGGTGTCATCAAAATAATCCTCCATTGTTTTGTGCATCATGTCATGAAATATAGTAGTGACTACTCTCTGATACGTGGCTCCAACATTCTTGAGACCAAAAGGCATAACATTCCAGTAGAAAGTGCCCCATGCACAAGTAAAAGTAGTCTTTTCTTGATCCTCTAGTAAAATTTTGATTTGGTTGTAGCTAGAGAAGCCATCCATTAGGGAGTACATTTTGTATCCTACTATCATATACACAATCATATCAATGTTGGGTAGTGGAAAATCATCTTTTGGACATGCCTTATTTAAGTCCCTGAATTCTATGCAGACTCTGATAGATTTTTCATGCTTCAACACTAGAACTATGTTGGAGATCCATTCGGCATAGTCAATTGCTCTGATGAACCCAAAATTTAGAATTTTCTCTAGTTCTTCCTTGACAAGTAGAGCCACATGTGGATGCATTTATCTAAGTTTTTGCTTGACTAGTTTTACTCCAAGAGCTATTGACAGGTGATGTATGATAAGATCAAGATCTACACTAGGCATGTTAGAGTATGTCCATGCAAAGTTTACCTTTTTCTCCTTGAAGAAATCTGTGAATTCTTTGAGTTCTTTTGCAGACAATGATTTAGCCACATGAATAATGTGTGGATGTTCTTTTGTTCCCAAATTTACTAGCTGAGTCAGCTCAATTAGCACCGATGATCATTCCTAGAAATGACTCAAAAGCACATCAAGTATCTCATCCTCAGGTTCCTCGGAGAGGTTTTCACCTTTGGATACATCTATTCTTTTTACTTTTTTTTGGCTCTGACACTGCCACAATGTGGTTTTCACCATTAGAGTGCCTATTTTTTCTTCTTTTGATTTTATGACTAAGATACTTGATATTGGCCTTGGTCATGTTGACACTTTCTTCACTAGTGGAGGACGTTATAGGTTCAATAGTGTGAAGATAACATGCTAGATCATAGTCATTTTGGAAAGTGAGGAATTCATTGGATGAGGAAGGGGAATTCCAGTCTATTATCTTGGGGTGTTAGAGTGAGAGAGAAGTGATGGGTTCAAGTGCATTCACGGTATAATCATCAAAAGCATGGACTAGTAAGTTGAGACCTAGAGCAATCTTGTCCAAAGGTGTATTCAAATCCCTTTGACTCCTAGCGACCATAGTAGAAGACATGTTAACATTTATGGAATTAGACTCATTAGACATTTCACTAGACCCTTCACCTATGTTGAGAATATTTTCATAGGATCCTTCTCAAAAATTGTCAAACTCATATTCATGGGAATCTATGTCTAAACTCTGACTGGGATGTTTGCACCATGAAGGTTTGGGAGTTCTTGTGACACTAGCCTATTCTTACACAAAATACTCTTGAAACTATGATGGTATGTATCATTCACCTTGGAAACTAGGGTCTTGTGACATTTTCCATTGTTCGTATGTCACAGTAGTGAATGGAATAGTGACATTGGAGTCACTACTAGACTTGCCTATACTAGCATGTATTATGACATCATCTAGCTCAGAAAATAATGCTTCCATATCTGGAGGAATAGGATAAGGAAAGGAATCCTCATTGGATCTATCCTCTATGGTGTCAACTATAGCTGTGCCTTCAGGTTCTGGTGGAGAATCTGGTTTTGGCATAAATTTGTTAATCCCTAGATGGAACAGGATCTTCTTGAAGCCTAAACCAGTTGTGTCTTTTTTCTTTTGACCCATAGCTTTAATAGGTTCAACTAGACCATTATTGTTCATTCCTATTGGACCACTCCATTTGTATCCAAAGCATTTCATGATTTTAAGACCTTCATTATTGGGATCTAGTTCACGAGCTAGGGTAGTGTATTCAGATATGTCCTTTCCTTTGTAAATCTAAGGTTTAATAGCTCTTTCCTCATCTTCATCTTCTAATGGTGTTGAAGCCCATACAAAGGCACCATCATAAAATATTTTAGGAGGAGTAGAAGATTTATTATTCTCAAAAGGTCTCCCGTAAGAATGAGGAGATGGAGGTAGAGCTGCTAATGACAACACAGGTTCTATTTGATACCCCCCATGCCTATGTCTTTGATTTTTAAAGTCCATTCCATGTCTCTAAGCTTGGCCTCATAGATTTCTGTATATTCTCTATTAGCCAGGACAAAAATATCAGCCAACTGTGTGAACATATTACAAGAAGAGCCCATATTAGCAAGAACTATCACTTCTATGCCGTGGAAAGGAAACTTGATGCACTGATGATACATAGAGGGAACCGCTTGCATTTCATGGATCCACGGTCTTCCCAATATTATTTCATGAGAAAGAGGAATGTCCAGCACTTGACAAGTGATATCTCTTTCAACATGTCCAACCCAAATGGGTAGCTTAACTAAACCTTTAGACTTTCATTCTTCTTCACCATAGGCTTTGATAGTAATTTTCTTGTGTGAATCTATGAGATCTTCATCATAGCCTAGCTAAGTGAGCAAGTGAGTAGAGAAGATGTTGAGGCCAACACCATTATCATTAAGGATACAGCGGATGATTTTTTTTCCAATCATGACCTCTATATGCAAAGGAGCGTTATGTGGGTGGCTGATCGAATGGTCATCCTCTTCTGAGAAAGATAGATAGTGTGGTGAAGTCAAGTGACCCACCATAGATTAAAACTAATCAATATTAATTTCTTTGGGGATGTTAGCCTCTACGAGGGCTTTATCCAGAATCGACCTATGAGCAGGCGAGATCTTCAACAACTCAAAGATGGTTATTTGAGCGTTGGTTCTTTGCAGCTGGTCAAGAATGCTATAAATAGTAGTAGGAGGTGTGGGGACCAATTTCATGGTCTTGTTGGTAGTACCAACAATATCTTTATCTGTGGGTTGTTTTAGTGTGGATGTAGTAGTAGGAGGGTCAAGACCCTTGAGATTGATCTTAACGCGCAGGATCCGGTAACGATGTTTGCACAATCCTGAGATGATTCAGGTTCAATCAAGTGAGACCCAGGGCCTCTTAAGAAAAAAATGGTCTTAGGCTTAGGAGTATCCCTACTCCCTTTAATAGTAATCACATCACAATACTCAACTTTGACAGGTTCGATCATGTTGATGACATTGTCATAAGTGGTATGCATGTAGTTAACCTTGGCATTGTTGTTCTTAGTGTTGGAAGACTCACCTTTCTCATGATGAGGAAAGGGATATTTAAATGCCTAGTGATCTAAATTCTTATTATGTTTCTCCACAAAAATAACCTCATTATCAATCAGATCTTGGACCTTATGGTGCAACTGAAGACAAGTAGAAGTCTTATGACCCTTGTTCTGGTGATATTCACAGTATGCATTTTTGTTCCACCAATGGGGTCGTGGTTGCAGATCATATGGATGCTTGTCCAAAGGAGTGAGAATATGGGTTTGCCCCAAAGTCTTGTAAATAACATCAAGCAGTTCTCCCAAGGAAGTAAATTCATGCTTGGGTCAAGGGGCCCAAGGTTTGTTGCTAAAGAATCTAGAAGGTGGTTGAGTGTTTGTTGCAGCCTTTTCAGTAGTTTTGATCGCTTGTATGCTAGAAGTAAGATTGAAAACTAGTTTTGAAGGAGCTGGGGTCACATTATCAACCACTCCATCATTCACAATGTCCCTATTCTTATTGAAAAAATTTCCTTTATCTTTGTTGGAAGAGGAGGAACCTTGTTTTTTGTCTTTGTACAAAGTCAATTCACCTTTCTTAACCATAAACAACACTATCCTCATAGCTTGTTTAATCATGCTATCAAAATTGAGGGAACCTTGAAGCTATACCTAATACCCAAAATCAGGAGTGAGATTGTCCAAGAAGATGTCTAGTTTCTTAGATTCAAGTATTCTACGAGGGTACTTGGTGCAAAGCTGTCTCCATCTCTAGAGAAATGTCAAGAATGGCTCCCCTTGTCTTTGCTTGAGATTGCAAAGGTCCCTAATGTTGATAGGATGTTGTATGTTGCGAGAATAATGCTGGATAAAGAGATTTGTGATCTCGTCAAAAGTCTTAATGCTGGTGGGTAGTCGATAAAACCACTCCATGGCAGGTCCACCCAGACTTCAAGGAAAGAGACACATTAAATAAGTTTGATAATGAATGAACTCCATAGATAGAGCCCCAAATTCTCTCAAATGATCCTAAGGATCAGTGGTACCCAAATATTTATCATACTTAGGGAGTTCCACACCTTTGGGAAAAGGTGGCATATGAATACTCCTATCAAAAGGAAAAGGACAGATGCTCTTCATCATGAATTGTTGTGTGGGTTTGTCCTTATCCTTTAAAAGTTGGATAATTTGGTTTTACATATCTTGAGTCATCTTTTGCAATTTGGTAGTCTCAGTCTCTTCTTCTTTAGCCACAAGTGTTTCCACTTGGAAATTTGGGGGTAGCTTAACTCCTTGGTTTTCCAGATCTAGAAAATATTTCTCCTTATCTTCTACAAGGAGAATTTCCATCATCTTGATGAGAGCCTTATTAGATTTTGCAGCATCTATATCATTTTGAGTTATTGGCTCATCATCATTACCGAGGATCTCATAAATGCTTGGGATCTAATCTTGACTCTAGTCATGTGGACGAGGACGATGGTGATGTTGATCACCTAGTTGACCCTGATCATTTTGAGATTGGTCATGGACCTCGCTGTATTGACCTTGTAGGTAATTGAAAGGGCTTCCCATGTTGTTGATGTGGGATTGTGCTGTGTGTACAGCTTCAATGTGAGTGTGTGTATCGAGCTAAGAGTTCATGGCCAATGTAACTTTTGGCAGATCAAAGGGATCGATGGGTTTGGAAGGATCAATAGGACCAAAATGATTGGTATGATCAAAAGGATCAATAAGGTAGTGAGGATTGTCAATAGGCTCAACCCAAGTAGATGGCCCTCCAAAGGTTTTTTGATCTGAAAGAAATGGGTTCTATTGATCTTGAAATAAGGGATTATGGGATAGCTGGAACACTGGTTTCTGATTCAAACTGGGGTCTATACTGAATAGGGAGGAGGAACATGAGGATCCCTCTTGACTATCAGATTGAATAATAAGTTTGGAATGACCTCTTCCTTGATTACAAGGTTTACCTCTACCTATTCCAGAACCACAAATGGGAAATATGTTGTCACTTCTAGTCATAATAGGCATAGATGAAGATGAAATGAGAGAGAACTTAGGATCCAACTCAGAAATCTATCTCTAGAAATAGAAAAAAGGAGATAAAGGCTAGAATAGCCAAGATGTGAAATGCACCCAGCATGAATCATTGAGACTATGGAGAGAATAGTCAAGATGTGACTATAACGTCGCAAGGTATGAAAGCACAGAAAATTAGGATAGTGACAAAGAGACAAAACAAGTTTGAGCAAGAATCAGTTGGTTCACAACTCGGGACAATCAGTTTTAGACTGTAGACAACAAGGAAATAGGCAATCAGATCTCAGACAAAAATCAGATCAGGCAAAAAACTCATCAGTCAATAGGAAATAACTCATTATTTTAGGACACCAAAGGAAGGATTCACATTAGAAAGTGTTAGTTCACGTGAGGAAACTCATAACTCTACATGAGAACATGAAAGATCATGTGAGGAAGTGCTCAGTTTCTGGAATCTCATGCGAGAAAACTCTAGGTTTCGATAGATCAACTCAATTTTTGAGACAAAAAACAGATTTCAAGACATAGTCATGACTATTCTCTGACAAAATTTCTAGATTTAGGACAATTTTATGATAGTTCAGATCAGCAATCTCAATTTGAATATGACAAGCAATCGTTAACAAGCACAAAGTTTTGATCAAACAATAATGATGCAAGAAGTAGTCGCAAATAGTTCTACCAAGGACAAGGCAACTTGGCAGAATCATGGGAGTCTTTGTTTAATCATGATTGGATAGTTTAAGACTCAAAACAAACACTTAGTTATCCCTACAAAAAAAATGGTAGAGAAGACAAAATTCATGGCTCACTGACTTATGCGTATGTGCGCACCTCACACAGCAGTGTCACCCCCGAGAGGGTGCCCATGTTTTTGGTATTTTCAAGGATTTAGTAATATATTTTCAAAGGTTACCCTTAAAGCAGGGGCCAGCTTCATATACCACTTCAAGCATCTAGGTGCATACCTATGTTGAGAATCTAGGGGAGAGATTCTTCCCCCTCCCTACGCATAGATTATGTCTTCTTTCAGAGGTGATCCGGGTAGGCATCTAACTAAGAAAGTTTTTAGTGGGCTTCCATTCACAATAAACTTTGGTGTCTCTGATATAGGTCTAGGGCCTCGCAGCCACACCAACACTTGAAAGTCATACACTCCCGCAAGCAGGGCTGGGAGCGGCGCCGCTCAGTACAAAAGACAAGGATTTCTCAAGATGATAGTCAGAATCTTGAGAAAGAAGTTACCATGGTTTTGGAGTCTTTGGACTCAACAAAGAAGAATTTATTATAGTGAGGTGGAATCACTGGTGATAGGTGTGTAATCACTTTGGTTGTTCCTAGAGGTTCAACTTCAGACAGGCCCTCTAAAGGTGACACAAAACTTGGCTCGAATTCAAGGGTCAAATTTTATGATTCTCTCAAAGAGAGAAGAGCATACTTCTCTACCTCTTCACCTTACCCAAACATGCAAGATATATTCATCACCGAGATAACTCTCCTCCAACCTATTCACAAGCTTTTGGGTTTCTGATTCTCTCAAAGAGAGAAGAGCATAATCCCCTAACAAGTGAACGTGCTAAAGGTTTGTTAACTTTCCTTGCTTCCCTAGGTCTCCATCATGCGAGCAACATCTAGGTTTCAGATTCATCCATGGGCATCACTTCCATGTAATGAAGAGCCTATTCCTCTATTTTTCTATCAAGATTCCCAAGAAATTTTAACAAGGCCCTAGTTATACTATGTGATGAAAGTAATAAACAAGCACAATGTTTTTAGAATGATATTTGACAACCGTCCTGCAAGAAAACCATTAGCAAGTTTATGTCTTCATCAAGCAACCTGCAGCCCATTGTTATGTTATCAAAGAAATTAGAGAAATAAAAACAACATGTTAGAATAATCAGAAAAATAGTAACAATACTTGCCAAAAACTGTGAAATTTCAAAAACTGTCACCAAGTCTCACGCGAGGAAGTACAAGTCTTCCCGCAAGGAAGTGCAAGGCTTCGCGCAAGGAAGTGAAAAACTTAGCGTGGTATGCTCAGAATTATCATGTGAGAATCTGTACACATAGAAGTATGACCGTATGATAGAGTACAGAATTTTGTCAGAAATTTTTTTGAGATTGAGGTCAGAAATAAATTTTCTACCCCACGATGGGTTCCAAAATGTATGTGTCTGAATGTTGACCTCTAAATCAGGCACAACACAATATATTCATTGCTCAACCGTTGAATTGCGAAGATGAACATGAATTGTTCATTCCATAATATTGATTGAATCGACCTATTGCCTCCTATTTAGATGGGGTTTTTAAGTACTCTCAGAACAAGAGCCAACAACCATAGACCATTACTAAAATGGAGGATTTGAAAGCATTGAAAACTGAAATGAAGCTATTCTATATGAAAGATGCAATTATAATCTAAGAATAGAAATGCAAATTTTAATCTAAGAAGCTTGAAAGAAATAATAGAATTAAGCTATTTGATACAAAAGTAAACTAAATTAAGATAAAGATGCCATTAAACTAAATGAAATTATTCTAATATGCAATAAAAGATTAAAAATGTGAGAGAATTGAGACAAGAATTTTCTATAGTTTTGGTACTCTAAAATTGCTCTTCCCAAATGAAGGAAAGAAGGTCCATAATATAGAAAAGCCTGAAGAGAGGATGAAGAGTTTCTTGGAAAGAAATGGCCGACTCTTCATCTCAATGGAGGAAGGTGAGACAAAATTGAAGGAATTATTTAATTAAGTAAATGAATTATTGCCACATGAGTGACTTTTCATCTTGAATTATTGAATTTCAAGTGAGGATAATCCATTCAAATAACCAAATAATTATTTAATTCCTTTTGATGTGTATTAGCTAAACAGGGTGGAATTAATTTAATTTAAAAGCACTTAGGACTTTAGAATTAAATTAATTAATCATAGGGATTTTTAGCTAATAAACCTTGAAAATTTAGGAATTAAATATAGTGTAAGATTTATGCAAATTTAGGTTTTCTGCATTTGAGACTAAGTCAATTAAAGATAATTGTGAAGGAGAATTTGCCTAGTACAATAGGACTTCAATGATGAGAAAATGCACCAAAATTGATTAGAATTGTAAGGTGTCAATTTTGGGGTGTTACAATGGCATGAAATATTTTTTATGAGAAAATATGGGATTTCATATTTGACAATCATAGTAAGGAGATTATGTTTCTTGCAAATTAATTCAATCTTCTCCTTTCACATGGTTATTTAAGATTATTCCATACTCATTTTATTACTAGCAACAAGTTTTTGGGAGGATTTATTAAGAACTGTGGGATGCGTATTAAATATGAAGCCTACATTTAGATTACAAACCATAGACTTCTACATGGCATGGGTTCCAGGATGCATTGAACACAAGATAATCACAAAATATGTTGTAGGTAATCCTTTAGAAAATTTTCAATGCATTGTGATATGCCAATTTACATGACCTTTGCCAACCCCTCTCCGCCTACACCAAAATGGAAGCACTGGGAAATAAAGGATAAGGTCAGATATAAACGCTAAGGATGTTAGCTCATGGCCATAATATAAACTCTAAAATTTATTAAAGGAAAATGTTGCCATATCATTTTGTTTTAAATTGAAATCATTATATCTTATTCTGACTAATAAATTTAATTGTATAGTCAAAGTAACAAAGGAACCTAAAAAATGAACGACATATTAGTTTCACTCCTCTTTACTTAGAAACCCCTCATTTAATTCCCTCTAATATATTTATCACTGCTCCAAGAGCTTCAATCCTAACATTGTTTGTCCTATTCCTGGCAATCTTCCATTTCCCCAAAATTTCATTTAAAATAAAATCTCCCTAAAAAAGACATCAAGCATGAAAAATCAAATGATGATAATAGAAATTACTTTTCAGAAGAATGGTTATCTCGTACATCAATAAGAAATATCCCATTTCATTATTGAATTTATTATTTAATATTATTGTCACATTACTATAACTCATTATGAATTAAAGATGATTTGTTACATGAATATAATACTGATTTTGGTACTTTTAAATATTTTAATAATAGTTAATCAACTAACTAATCATTAAAAATAATGATTTATCATAATTAATGACATCCTAAAATACAATTAAACTATAGCTAGATTATGCTAAATTTTCATTAACAATAATAATTAATTGATACTTAAGATTATCATTAATTACATTTTTAATCCTAAAAATCTAAAGTTTTCATCTTTAATACACCGGCTCTGGTTTCTAAAAGTATAGTCCAAACCTTGGGCTTTCCATTAGAATTCCTTCCTTCCACTTATCTTAGCATCCCTTTCTTTATAGGTCATGTTAAGCCTTTTTACTGGGATAATGTGAATAATAGACTTAGATGCCGGTGTAACAACCCTAATTTGGTCTACCCTATTTTCCCTAAATGTGATCATACCCCTAATTATGTAAATCCAAATATTTAATTATAGGCATAATTCATCAAAATCAATTTAATCTCCTAAAATCAAAGTGATTTCGTCACTAACTCACATTAATTACCTTGGCCTATTTAAATCAAATCAACCCAATTAAATCCTTGGCTAAAGTAATTAATTAAAAGGAATTAAATAAAATCACTAAATACAACTCATCACTTGCACATGTAAAGTCAATCCATGAACCAATGAGCGTTCAATCACATGGATCACTCACATGGGTCACCAAAGATTCAATGCTCCCCTCTCCTCACAAGTTGATCTCAACCACTCATTTCTCAAATTCTTCCATAAAAGGATTAAATTTTGAGCTCAATAGGTTTCAAATTTTAGAATATTGAATGCATCCTTATGCTGTCATTTTATTTTCATACCTAATTAGACAATCTTCATTTGTGCTTCAATTGTATATTTTCATCATTTGCAAGCATGAATTGCATGATATTTAGTTTTATTTCTTAATAAATCTTCCATTCTAGGACTGCAAGTGTCAATGATTTAATCTAAGGGCAATTATATCTTAAATCATACTATTCTTAGATAGGAAGCAATATGTTGATTTCAATGGTTTCCTTATGTTTTTCAATTGATTTCCATATTTATAACCATTGATGAAATGACATATTGAAGTGTTGTGTTGCAGCTTGCAGGTGCATAATTCACACACACATTTCTGGCACATGTGTCATACTCAGAAACTGCAAAGTTTTGGATACCCTTTTGGTTGTTAAATCTACAACTTTTGTTGTTGTCAGTCAGCCTGATGTGGTTTCTCAATATAATTGGAAGTCTACCTTGCATGTCATTTAGGGTTGTCACAATTGGTCCAAAATCATGTCATCACATCACTCAACAAATCTTCTTGGTTCCCAGCTCACTATCAGGGCATTCTAACCCTCTAACGCTGGAATCAATCATTTCAAACAATCACACTTGCTTACCACAACTTGGACAAATGTATTTGGACAATTCAAAATTTCCTTTTGACCTAATTGGAACGCTTTTGACAAATTGAGACCTGGATTCATGGTTAACACAAGAAGTAAACAATACCTTGCTGACAATTCACAAAGACCTCCAAGATTACTTAAATTTCTACAAGGAGAGACATCTCAAATGAATCCCCTCTTTGATCAAGACTCACATGAAATGGATGAACCTAATCATTAATGGAGTTCTTCCTTTGAGTAATATGACCAAGAATGTGACTAAAGGGAAAGTCAAGAAGAGAGAAATCATAACCATCCTCTGTTTGATTCAGAAAGTGATGAAGATGTATTAGAAGAAGAATAGAATATAATCAAAAAAAGGATGAAGTTTCAAAGGACCTTGGAGAAAATCATTGGAGAAGACAAAGAAAAATACTTCCTTTACTTAGCTTCTCTTGGAGTTAAACTTCCTAAAGACTATGATGTTGAAAGATTGAGGGAAGAAGAAGTACAAGCACCTATATCCATACTCTCGAAACAACTATATCAAATGCAAATGGAACTTGTAGCACTTAAGAAAGAGAAGAATAAACCAACGAAGAAATACTCCTTGGAGCGCATATGTTTGTTTCCCTTTGACAAGAGCATAAACATGGTTCCATTTCCACCAAACATGGCATGACCCAAATATGAAAAATACATGGGAGAAACTGATCCACATGACCATGTAATAATTTTGTTCCCTAATCATAGAATACATGTATGAACTGACATACTTGATGAGACTATTTCCAGTAAGTCTAGGTGGAAATGCTATAGAATGGTTCTCTAAACTAACACCAAGTGTGCTAACATTTGAGGAGTTAATTCAAAGATTTGTCCAACATTACTCCTACAACATACAACACAATGTTACTAGGATGGATCTTTGCAACACAAAACAATGAATATATTAATCCTTCACACACTTTTTACAACAGTGGAGGATAATATTTGCAAGGTACTCAAGACCAATACCCTAATCTGAAAAGATGGAAATATTTGTAAACATCTTAGTACCTGAAATGAATGACACTCTACAAATGCAAGATTATCCTAGTTTTGATAGAATGATAAAGAGCTCTATTCATGTTGAAGAAGTTATGCTCAAGAAAGGAGAGATCACACTCTAAAGCGACAATAAATCCTCTAAAAACTATAACAACAAACCTAAATGGTGGAACAAAAACAAAAATGTTGTTAATGATGGAGTGGTTGAAGCCTTGAATGCAAATGCTAAACCAACTATTTTTTATCTCACAAACAGCCTACAAGAAAGAAAAGAAGCTAAGGTAACAATATCAATACCAAGAGAAAACACTAATACCAACAATAATAAGCCATGGACATCTAGACCACAATGAACATTTACTCCATTGGGAGAACCTCTTGAGATAGTTTTGAAGACTCTCTTGGATAACAAAATCATCACGATATCATAGTCAAAACCATGGGAACCAGAAGTAAAACCAAGGTAGTGGAATGATAATTCCTATTGTGAGTTCCATAATAATAAAGGACACAAGACTAATGGCTATGTTAAACTCGAACACGTTATACAAGATCTCATCAATGGAGGCAAGATCAAATTGGAAGGGCATACATCTAATGAGGATCACATGACATATAATAAAACATTTCTTAACTATGAAAAAAGGAGAAGCCTCCAAAGGAAAAGGAAATGAAATTAATTACACCTATTCCCATAATGATAATGTGATCAATATGCTAGACATAAAGAATGAATCAATCAATGTGATCACTATCAAAGGTGTTAATTCCTCATCCAAACAGGCAACACCATCTAAACCACCTATTGTCAAAATTCCTAAACCAGCAACATCAAAACAAACGGTTCCTATACCATCTGCTAACTATAACTTAGTAGACCAATTGCAAAAGACCTCGGCTCAAATATCTATATTTGAGTTATTAAAGATCTCTTCAGTGCATATGGAAATTCTTGAACAAGCCCTATATTCTACAAATGTTCCAAAATACATGGACATGGACAAGTTCCAAGAAATGGTCAATCACATATCCACTCCACATTACCTCTCCTTTTTAAAAGAAGATGACAAATCTTTGACTCATCCCCATAATCAACCCTTTCACATTGAAGTTTTGATCCATAAACATCATGTAAAACATGTATTAATAGATAAACACATAGGGTTGAACACATGTACTCTCAATCTGGTCAAAGCATTAGGATTTTTAAAACACACAATTGATTCAAGATGTAAGATAATCATCAAAGCTTATGATGAAGATGAAATATCATCCAAAGGACTAGTTGTTTTATCAATAAGAATAGGAACAATTAAATGCAATGTGATTTTTCAAGTTCTTGATCTACCATTGGCCTATAACATATTACTAGGAAGACCTTGGATACATGAAATACAAGCAATGTCATCTACTTACCACCAATGTATCACATTCCTACACAATGGGGTGGAAGTAACAATTCCTATTGATTCAAGCTATACTTGAAACAATGTTAAGGAAGATAGTATGGTTCCTCACAATAAGCAAGTTCCAAAAGAATTCCTATATGAAACCTCTAAATACATGGTGATGAGAAGCTTTGGAAAGATGCTAAAACTTGAAGAAACCAACATATGGGAATACAAACTAGACACGACACTATCATTGGCTAACATTCCTTTATCTACAAGATCATATGGGAAACCATCCCCCTCTTTCACACCTGCTAGATCAAAAGGAAAATGCATTCATGAACCAACCGACATGATTAGAGCCTCTAATTTTCAAGAAGGACAAAGAGAAGATAAAATAATCTTGGTTTGGCTCTATAAGGGAGAAAAGAGACAAAATAAAGTAAAACATGCGGAGATATCTCTCAAAAAATATGGAAAAGGTTACGACCTTCTTAAAAAAATGGGATACAAAGGGAAGGGAACTTTATGAGATAGAGGAAAAGGACTCATTGAGCCTATCCATATGGAATTTTGAGACACTAAAGAAAAAATAGGTTTAGATTTAAATAACCAATTAGAACACCCCACCTCAGGAGATGGGGTTCAATATTGTATAAATGAAGTGATGAAGAAGAGGAAGAGACATAATTTGTACCTTGGATATATGAAAGTTTACTACACTTTGGTACTGAGAACCCAGAATACCAAGGAGAATAGTATGTACCTACTTTTGGAGAAAAAATAGAGCATCATGTTCCTTGTTGTCACAAACCAACATCCAAGAAGTAGAAGAGGAAGAAGAAGACTCCTCAAAAGTTTAGAAAACAAAAGAATCACAAGAAGAAATCCCTCAACAACATGAAGAAGACATAAATAGAGAAGAGGAATCAAGTAGCTTGAAAAATCTTGAGGAATCCTCTCTTGTAAGACAACAACAAGATTCACATCGTAACTAGGGGAAATTAGTAATAGTTTCACATGTCCTAGATCTACCACACTTTGATCAAAAATGACTAATAGGGTACACAAGATAACTATTGTTGAGTTTTAAACCAATCTAATCACAATATCTCAGACTCACATGATTATTAATGCAATCATATGTCTGATACTACCATAGAAATTGAGGTAGATGTAATCCATAAATTTGTACCTTTATTGGAAAGAGGAGAAAGTTCTAACACTACCCATAATACCAATGTTTTCACATAAGTGGATGAGATGGTGATGCCTAGGATAATTGATGAAGACACTGGCATATTACTAGGACTAGAATAACTTCAAAGGATATAAGACATGAGTTCCAATATGATAAGGGAAGAAGGAGAAATCTCAAATGATGAGTCACTAGATTTAGGTCCGCATAACACTAATACCAACCCTAATAATGATGATTTGACTCTTAATGATCTAAATAATATAGAAGTCAACTTAACAAAACATGTCTTGTCATTTAATAGTTTTGATGCTTATGTGATGTTGTCCTTAAAACCTCTAAATCATTATCCTTGGTAAACCTTGACCTTATTGATTGGACAAACTCAGAACCTACTCCTATCATGAACTTTCCCAATGACTATACTTTGTCCTCTTATCTAGATTCTTGTGAACCTTATCCCTCTTCAACCAATGCAAGGAGTGTGACTATGACATAGGAGGATATCAAGTTGTTAGTCACAAATTAAAAAGTAAAAAGAAAAAAAGAATTGATGGTGAAAACCACATTGTGGCAGTATCAGATTCTGAAATAGTAAAAATTAAAGACATATCTGATGGTGAAAACTTCCCAGAGGTGCCAAAATATGAGATTATTGATATCATCCCTGAACACTTTCAAGAAAGATCTCTAGTACCGATAGAACCAACAGAACCAATTAATTTGGGCACAACAGAAGCTCCTTAATTTGTTCATCTGGCACAATCATTATTTGAAGAAGAAAAGATAGTTTACTAAGTTCCTCAAAGAGAAAAATATCAACTTTGCATGGTCTTATATGGATATACCTGGACTACATCTTGAGTTAATAATGCATCATTTATGAAGAAATTATATTTTTCCATTAGTATATGAAAAGGGAAAATAGTTTATGAACCATCGATTACACTTGCACCAAAAGACAGGTTTCAGTACAAACCAAAAGTGTTAAGTTTGAGAGAAACCTGACGACACAGTCTTACAGTGCAAACTGAAAATGTTGAAGAGGAAACTGATAGAGGAACCCGACGAGAAGATTACACTAAAAAACAACACAAAAAAAATAGAGGAACCCAACAGAGCAAGGGAACCTGATAGATAGTTCATAGAAGGAACACCGAAATACAAACTGACTGACAACAAAACAACTCGAGCATCAGACATCGAAAGTCAGTTATATCCTAGGAAATGTGGATCTGACTTTTATGTCAGATAAAACACTTATGTTTTATATTTAGAGTTTTGATTTGATTTAAAACAATTTCTTGAGGGACAAGCAAGATAATTGTAATTGTTTTAATCAGTCTAACTAGTTGAAAATATGCAAACTAGGAAATCAAGGTCAAGTTGTAAACCTTCGATCATAGAGTTATCTTTGTAATATGTGAAACTAAAATAGGTCAATCTATTATATAAATAGATGTGTAATAATTATTTTCAAGAGAGTGTGTGGATGATAGTAGACAAGGAGCACATCTATGGATCAAACTAAGAGTTTTAAGCAAGAATAAGAAAAGATGGATTAGGTTATCAAGAACTAGATTCAAGGCTACCGAGCAATAGAGGTATTGATCAATCACATTAGGTGATACATTTACATGTAATATTTAATGCATCTGTAATCATAAATTGAATATTAGATACACTTAGGTCATTGAGTATTTTTGTCTGCATTCTAACAAGTGTAGCAAATAGAAGAAATCCTTTCCAGAAAGGTGGATTTAACAATCCTTTGTAAATATCTTAACCAAGTGCACACTAAACAGTGTTGCTAAAGCTCTTAATAGAGTAGACCTTAACCAGTCTCTAGATAATACTCCTAATAGGTTAGATCATCAAAAGTGATCAAATTGTAAGCCTTAACTGACCTCTTCCAATCTGCAAATAGTGAATTTTTTGTGGGTGCCATCCCTACCATAGTTTTTACCTTCTAATAGGGATTTTCTGTGTTACCATATCTTTTTTTATGTGTCATTACATTTCCTGAATGTTTCTATGAATGTTTACGTGCTTATTCATTTTATGAATTGATATAACTTACACAAAGATAGGATAGGACAGATGGTTGGTAATACAATGGATTACATAAAGGATTAAGGTTAAAACAAATAAAAGTTTTAGAGGTACTGATTCACCCCACCCCTCTTAGTACACACTTCCCATTATTTCTAACAATTTATCTATATCTCCTGGAATTAAACCTGTCAAACAAAAACCAAGAAAGATACACCCACATGTGGCATTATTGGTAAAAGAATATCTAGAAAAACACTTAAAGGTTAGATTCATAAGGGTTGTTTCTTATGCAAGATGGATTTCTATAGTAGTACTAGTTTCTAAAATGGATAAGTCTATCATATTTGCATATACTTTAGGGACTTAAATAAGGTTTGTCCTAAATATGACTTTCCATTGCCAAATATTGATATTATTATAGACCTCATAGAAGGATATGTGATTTATTCACTCATGGATGAATTTTCATGCTATAACCAAATAAAGATTGTGCCTAAAGACCAGCAAAGGATAGCTTTTACATGCGCATGGGGAACATTTTTCTTTAATGTAATTCCATTTGGACTAAAGAATGTTGGAGCTACGTATCAACGAGGTATGAAAATGATCTTCCATGATATGATACACACGAACATGGAGGACTATGTGGATGATACCTTAGCTAAGTCAAAGATAAGAATAATTCATATTGAATACTTGAGGAAGATACTAGATCGAATGGAACAATTTTAGCTAAGGCTCAATCCAAAGAAATGTGCATTTGGAGTCATTTTGGGGAAGCTCTTAGGGTTTATTATGTCAGCTAAAGGAATTGAGGTGGACCCAGAAAAGTTAAAAGCAATAATGGAAATTTCACCTCCTCGTAACATTAGCCAAATGAGGACACTTCAAGGAAGATTACAGTCAATCAAAATATTTATGTCTTAACTAGTAGATAGAGTGCAACCTTTCACAAAATTGTTATATAAAGGAGTCACTTTCAAATGGGATGAACATTGTGAAAATAATTTCAAATAATTAAAGGATTATCTTTCTAACCCTCCTATTCTCATGGTGCCTATTCATGAAAATCCATTGCTACTGTATATTTCAGCTACAGCTACATCGCTTGGAGTATTGCTAGCCCAAGAGGATGAAAACAAGAAGGAAAGAGTGATTTATTATATCAACAGGACCTTGGTGGCTTATGAGCCCAACTATAGCATCATTGAAAAGGCTTTCTTGGTAGTTGTTTTTGCATCCTAGAATTTGAGACACTACATACGTTTGCATACAGTGAAAGTTATCGCAAAAATTGACCTTCTAAAATACTTCTTCAGTAAAAAAACATTGACAGAAAGACTAGAAAAATAGGTCTTGATGCTTAATGAATTTTATATCAAGTATGTAGATAGAAGGGCTATTAAAGAACAAGTGTTAGATGACCAGCTAGCTGATTCACCATTACTAGATGCAACACCTTTGACTATAGAGTTTCCAGATGAGACAATCATGCACTTAACAAAATAGCCTTGGAAGATGTATTTTGATGGTTCTTTCACACAACAAGGATCTGGAGTAGGGGTATTGTTTATCACTCCACAAGGCTACAAGATACCTAAGTCATATAAAATGATATTTTCATGCACCAACAATATCTTAGAATATGAAGCATTGGTAAATGGGCTCAAGCTAGCTATTGAATGGAAACTCATAGAGTTACATGTATATGGTGACTCTCAACTCATTATCAACCAAGTAAATGGAGATTATCAAGCAAAGGATGAGAATTTGATTCCTTACAAGTAGATGGTAGAAGAGTTGAAAAGGTACTTTGTTTTCATCACATTCCAAAAAATCCCAAGAATAGAAAATAGAGCTATAGATGGTATGTCAACGCTCACATCCATGTTACAACTAGAGGAACATCAATCCCGCTATGACTTCTTGGTGGAAGAATTATCCCTTCCCACATTTGATACACCTAAATTCAAATTTATTTGTGCCTTAAACGCCCAAGACCAATCTAGATATGTCAAAATAACTACATATCTTACAAATAAAACCTTACCTAATGATATGTCCTAAAATAAAAAATGTGCACTAATTAGGATAAAATCACATTACGTTCTCATTACTAATAACTTATATAGAAAAGGTCTTGACAGAGCACTACTTAGGTGTTTAGAACAATAAGAGTCTAACCATGCATTAAAAGAACTCCACAAAGGTGTATGTGAATTGCACTCGAATGTCTTTTCATTAGCTAAGAAACTTATAAGAGTTGGATACTATTGGCCTACAATGGAGAAAGATGCAGTACAATTTGCTAAAACATGCCAAAAATATAAAACACATGGAAACCTTATCCATGCTCCAACCAAAGAACTCATACCATTTATAAAAAATTGACCATTCCAACAATGGGCCTTTAATATAGTTGGAAATATTTATCCTAATTCTTCAAGTGGACACAAATACATAATCACAGCCACAGAGTATTTCACAAAGTGGGTCAAGGTAGTGCCACTAATCAAAGACACTGGAAAACAAGTTGCTATGTTCATCTTGAACTGCATCATTTGTAGGTATGGGATACCATCTTCTATTATAATAGACAATGGGGGGAAGCTCAAGAATCAAGATATCAAGGACCTTTGTACATAGTTTCACATCACCCAATATTTTTCTTCCATCTATTATCCTCAAGGTAATGGACAAGCTGAGGCTTCAAACAAGAATATTTTGAAAATACTACATAGAGTTGTGAGTAAATCTGGTAGAGACTAGTATTTTTAATTAAATCCAGCACTGTGGGCCTATAGAACAAGTATCCAAACACCAATAGGATCCATGCCATTTTCAATAGTCTATGGTGCAAAAGCATTGTTACCAATTGAGGTAGAAATTCCTTCTTTGCGAGTATCTCTCCAAGGTCTTGTCATAGATGAATAATACCGCATAGATAGGGTGCACACACTAGAATGTTGGAAAGTTGACTATATTGGAGTATATGAATCTATTTAGTGTTTTCATTATGGAAACAAAGTCATATGAAGTTTTGGAGTCAGCACACATTATCAGAAGATCAGAAATTGGCTAAGTATAGAAGACTAGACAGTTAGCAGAGTACCAGAAGAACAAAGCATTAGCGCACATGCATACAACTGAGTTAGGGAATTTTCCTTTCAGGATAATATTTTAAGTATGTATTAATTCTAATTCTAAGAGAGCATAATCATATCTAGAAGTATGAAGAAGTTATAGCAATATGAAGTGATTGAGACAGTAAAGGGAAGAACAGGACAGAGCAAGGAATAGACTGTTATAGTTTTGATTAGCGTGTGTTAATTTTTTATTCAAATGATATGTGACTTGGAAGATAATATTATGAGTATGTTTACATGCTAAGTCTAAGAGAGAATTATCAGATCTACAAGTATGAAGAAGATATAGCCAGTTAAAGAGGTACAGCCAATGAATGTCAGAACAAGACAGAGATCATGGAAAGAGCCGACAAAGATTGTTTTGGTACAGAAGTTGCACATATCCTCAGGACTTGCATATTTGGATTAGTGATTTTTAGTGATCTAATCATTTTTTGTTAAAGGTGCATGACTTGATTCATTCAGAGAAATAAGTTAGAGCTAATTTGGCGGAGTGGACTGTGTGAAGAGATGCATTTGTTTAGTTTGAGTAAAGCAGTCGTAACTGATGTTGCGTTCACTTAATGAAGGGTTTCATGATTATTTAATTGATAAAGATAGATGGTAAAAGGTTTCCTAAAGTTTACATGTTCGTTTCCTTTGAGTAAGTACTTATAGAAGGTCATTTGTGATTGGAAAAGTTGTGAAATCCAAAGATAAGAAAAGCAGAGCAGAGTGTTAAAGCAGCAAAGCTATATGTGTCATATGTTGATGATATAGATATTGAAGTAGAATATTTTAGAGTGTATTTAATATTTTTATAGTAGTTTACAAGAGGTTAAATCATCAGCACACAAAAGGAACTAATCAGACAAGCAGTGTCACAGTAGCAGTTCACCTTGCAGATACAGTGTGTATCGAAGACCCAGAAGGTTGTAGCCTTCACCATTTGAGCAATGTGCTCTTGGATAGTGAGTCCACCACCCCTAAAAAGTTTATTGTAAAAGACTCCTAATAGGTTCTAACACTTAACAAGTTCACTGTACTTCATGTATTGTAAAGACAACTCCTAACAAGGTTAAGGATCTTCTAATATGTTGGAAATATTCAGGATTAACCAAGTTACTGAGAGGGGAGGGGTGAATCAGTAACACTTAAAACTTTAAAGTATTTCTGCACTTTTATATTCTTTAACCATTCATTCATTTAATCTACTACAA
>MU224050.1:1614086-1625014 GCA_018584345.1 Thuja plicata | reverse complement strand
TGTTCACATTATTACAATCAAATGCCATTATAGGCCTTAAAACATTATAATTGAGTCCCTTGGACCCCTGAGAGATCCCACCATGCATCCTTGGTGTCATTATGGTCTTCATGTCTTTGGGTGCTCCTGCACCACAACTATGTGAAGCAATGCATCTATTCAATTTGAGTTGTGAGGTTCTAATTATGTTGCATGCTTGGTTTGGCTGACAAAAGAAGCATTGAGGGACTCCTTAAGCTGACAAATATCATATCTTTTGGAGAAGATACTTATAGTAGTTCATTTCAAGATCACCAAGTGTGAATGATAAGAACAGAGACAGAAAAAGGATAGAATAGAATGTTGATTGTTTTGTGATAGTAAAGCCACTTCATTCATCAATTAAAGATCTGTGTGAAGAAGCAGAGAGTGTATACATTTCATTGGAACTTATCAAGATAGAAAGTCTACTCAAACAATTCATTATCGTATATAGTGTATATCTGTTTTACTGAAGGTTTCATCCTTCATCATATTAGCAATGAGCTTTTGGATAGCTAGTCCTCACCCCTAATAGGGTTATTTGTAAAAGATTGCTAACAGGGTCTGACCCTTAACCAAGTCACTGTACTTAATGCATTATAAAGATAAACTCTTAACAGGGTTGTAAGATCTTCTAACAGGGATTATTATACTCAAGTACAATTCTTTGTGGGTGCTAATTCCCACTGGGGTTTTTACCTAGTTTGGTTTCCCCGTAACCAAAATTGTGGTGTTCTATTCTATGTTATCTTAAATGTGTATGTGCTTAATGATATTCTATAATTAATTGGGAAAAGAATTAAAATTTCTCATAACTAATTCACCCCCCAACTCTTAGTTATCCCTTGGGACTATTCCAACATCTTTAGATCTCTATTTAGTTGACCTTTGTTCGATCAAGTTCAAAGTCGATACTATCAATCTTAGTTCAATCAAGTTTGAGACTGATCTCATCAACTCTATTTCATTCAATCAAGTGTGAAATTATCAAAAATTATAAAGTCAACATTAGAAATTCTTTGAATCAATGTGTTGCTCGCACATCAATTCAAAGAGGAGCAAATGTAACCACCCTAACTTGGTCTACTCTAACTAGAGACCCTATTTTCCCTAAATGAGATCATAACTATAATTATGTCAATCCAACTATTTGATTATTGACATAATTCATAAAAATCAATTTAATCTCCTAAAATCAAATTGATTTCATCACTAACTCACATTAATTACCTTGGCCTATTTAAATCAAATCAACCCAATTAAATCCTCGGCTAAAGTAATTAATTACAAGAAATTAAATAAAATCTCTAAATACAACTCATCACTTGCAGATGGAAAGTCAATCCATGAACCAATGAGAGTTAACTCACATGGATCACCAAAGATTCAATCCTCACCTCTCCTCACAAGTTGATCTCAACCACTCATTTCTCATATTATTCCATAAAAGGATTGAATTTTGAGCTCAATAGGTTCCAAATTTTAGAATATTGAATGCATCTTTATGCTGTCATTTTTTTTCATAGCTAATTAGACAATCTTTAGTTGTGCTTCAATTGAATCTTTGCATCATTTCTAAGCATGAATTGCATGATATTTAGCTTCATTTCTTAATAAATATTCCATTCTAGTACTGAATATGTCAATGATTTAATGCATAATCTTAGGGCAATTATAACTTAAATCATACTCTTCTTAGATAGGAAGAAATATGTTGTTTTCAATGGTTTCCTTATGTTTTTCAATTGATTTCCATGTTTCTAACCATTGATGCAATAACATATTGAAGTTTTGTGTTGCAGCTTGTAGGGAGATAATTCACACACACAACAGGATCTCTGCCTAAAAGACTAGATGACTCACTTTATCTGGTAGAATTCTTTTAGTTAAGTTTGTCCTCTCAGCCATCCCAAATTACTATATTTTAGTACTCCAAGCTCCATAGTCAGTCATATCTCACTTTGAAAAAAATATTCATAACTTTATTTGGAGTGATAATTTGACTGAAGAAAAGAAGGTTCCATCGGTATCCCTTAGTACTTTAGCCCTTACTAAACCTGTTGGTGGTACTGGAATGCATGACCTCTCTATTATGAATAAGGATTTTGGTAGAAATATGGTATGGAACATGTATAAGTAGCCACATGCCCTTTGGTTTCACATTATGCAAACTAAGTACTTAGAATTATCTAATCCCTATCATATTTTTTCCATTTTGGACCCACCTAAGGGTTATTCTATATGGAACTTCTTGATATCTGCTAGAGATGTTGTCACTTAGTATTTATCTTGGCAAGTTTATAATCGTAAAGAGGTGGATTTTTTGTGTGACTCTTGGAATGGTTTCCTACCCTAGAGTACAAATGAGTTCTTGAGGGAAAGCATTCCTATTTTTTTAAGCACTGGGGCTCAAGACTATGTGACTACATTGCTGGAATTGAGCCTTTTTCTAACCAAGTCACTTGGAAGAACCCTTCTTCTCTTCCTTAGTTAATTCTTGGACTACTTTCATTTTTGATGGGGAGGACAAGTTGATTTGGCATCCTTCTAAGAATAGGAAATACTTAATTAGGGAGGGTTATAATTCTATTCAGCGAAGGGCACGACATATTTCCATTCAGAGAGCTTTCACCATTTTTGAGGACAATGTGGTTCTTCCCAAAACAAGGTTTTTCGCATGGCTTTCACTTCACAAGAGAATCCTCACTAGTGATAGGTTGGATAGGATAAATATTACACAATATTTTAACTGTGTTTTGTGTGGTATCTGTATTGAATCTCTAGATCACTTGCTTCTTCAGCGTGACTTTTCTTCCCAATGTTGGTACTATGTCCTCAATAAGATTTCCTTATCTCTTCCTTTGCTCAATTCTTTATGGGACCTTTTTCAGTCGTAGCTTCTATTATATTCATCCTCTCTGTTCTCTTGTATCTGGATAGTGAACCCCTCATCTGTCATTTGGTCAATTTGGTGGGAAAGGAATAAAATTATTTTTAGAAATTCATCATCTTCACTCTCAGATGTTCTTTCTCAATTGGAAAGGTCAGTCTCAGATGTTCTTTTCCCCATTAATTATAGAATATAATTAAGCACATACACATTTAAGATATAGGCCAAATAAATGATATAGGCAAAACAAATGAATGATACTAGATCTGGAAATTTGCAATTTTACTGGATGCGACAAGGGATTACTAGGATGCGATCTGAAACCCCAGATGCAACTCAAAATTAAATTGGCTATAACTATTACAAAAAGAGAAAAAAAAAAGAAACAGAAAGCATAAAAAGGTAGGTCTTGATGTACTCAATGGTTGTGCATAATGTGTTAGATGCTCATGACAATGTGCTAGATTGAATTGATGCCTCTCGACGAGGATCACCATCTTCTCTACAGAGCTCAAGAATTTACCAAGGATGAAAGTGAAAATGAATGAGTAAAAAGTGATTTTTGAGACTTCTATTGGCCTTTTTGTGCTAATTAGCTCTGAAACCCTCAACAGATAATAAAATTTCTATTTTTTTCTTCCCATATCAATCAAGAATGAAATCAAACACAAGAAAACTATTTTCAACAACATAGTGAAAATTTTGCGACAGTCTCCAAAAAATGCAAAATTGCTCTATATGTTCAAAAAATGATTTGCAGGCTTTATGCAATCAGTTTTTTAGGTTCTATATCAACAAATTCCACATCATTCATCAAAATCTTGGTCATACATCATTTTATCAGACTCAAAATTAATATTTTCAAGTAGTCAACTTGGTAAAATTATGTTTTCTCTTAACACACTTTTGCTTCATCTCATTTTCTAATTGATGCTTTCTTGATCCAATTGACCTATTCCATTCAACTGTCATTCTAAAGGGGGATTTTTTCCTATTTCCTTCAATTTTTTCCCAAGGGGGCATGATCACACTTAAAATCAATCAAATTCTTCCTCAAACAATAAAACTGATTTCATCATCAAAATACTAGGGGCATTGTAGTTTCCTTCGATCAAGTTGGGACTGTTGGATAGAAGGCTTCAATGCTAAACAAGCCAGATATCTATGGCTACAATCTCTCAAATCTTTATCAAGCTCTCAGCAGCTTTGTACTAACCTTCATTCAATCAATTTCAAACTTAGTATTGTCAATTCTTGTTCAATGAGGTTCAAAATTGATACCTCACAGCTCTCAGTAGCTTTGTACTGACCTTCATTTGATCAAATGCGGAGTCAGTATTATCAATTCTTGTTTGATTAAGTTCAAAATTGGTATCTTTTGTTGGAGATTTTCCTTTGTGCAAATAATTGACTGTATGTTTGTCATTGATGACAACATATAGTATACAGTAGTGAACTGTATTCACTTTTTAGTATGGATATGTAGAAGCCTTGTGTGGTTTTTTTTATGTTTCAGATATAGTTACTATACCATATACATACATGCAGATTCAGATGTTCAGTAACATTTGAGTTATGTTACACAGTTTGCCAGCCACAGTTTTAGAAGATTGTTTTCAGAAAGATGACAGTAATTTTATTGATTCTTTAGTTGTGTCTATCTATGGGATATGCATGTTCAGATTCATGTTTAGTTATGAGTCAAAGACAATTAACCAAAGGCGCTAATCATGTTTCATCCAAAACATGACATTTGGGTAATTTTGTTAGAGCCAACTATGTGAAAATATGCGTCTATTCATTTTGAGTTGTGCAGTTCTAATTATGTTGTGTGCTTGGTTTGGCTGACAAGAGAAGCATTGAAGGGACTCCTTAGGCCGACAAAGATCATATATTTTGGAGAAGATACTTATAGTATCTCATTTGAAGATCACCAAGTGTGAATGATAAGAACAGAGATAGAAAAAGGACATAATAGAATGTTGATTGTTTTGGGATAGTAAAGCCACTTCATTCATCAATTAAAGATCTGTGTGAAGAAGTAGAGAGTGTATACAATTCACTGGAACTTATCAAGACAGCGGGTCTACTCAAACGGTTCATTATCATATATAGTGTATATCTATTTTACTGAAGGTTGCAACCTTCACCATATTAGCAGTGAGCTTTTGGATAGTGAGTCCTCACACATAACAGGGTTATTTGTAAAAGACTCCTAACAGGGTCCGACCCTTAACCAGGTCACTATACTTAATGCATTATAAAGATAAACTCTTAACAGGGTTGTAAGATCTTCTAATAGGGATTATTATACTCAAGTATAGTTCTTTGTGGGTGTTAATTCCCACCAGGGTTTCTACCTAGTTTGGTTTCCCCATAACCAAAATTGTGGTGTTCTATTCTATGTTATCTTAAATGTGTATTTCCTTAATGATATTCTGTAATTAATTGGGAAAAGAACATCTGAGAGTGATCAAAATTGTTATGTTTGATCTAGATCTCGTTGCTAAATCCAAAAAGACATATAAGAGTGCTTCTAACCCTAGAAAATAAGAGTAAGAGATATACATTTTGTGAGAGAAGGGTTGTTGTTCTTGAGAGATGAATAGTAAGTCATTTTGAGAAGAAGCCTAGATCAAGTAGAATGACAAAGCACTAAAAAGCAGAGTAAAGACATATCAGATTGTGAGATCACAGAAGGTATTGGAAAGAGCAGATCTATCATCAGCATTTGAGTGCATAACGAAGTATTACTACTAGGAACATTCTAACAGGTGTATCAGGTGAAATCTCTTAACAAAGTGCTTCTAGCTGACCATTTTAAATCTCTTAGTAGAGTGCTTACTTTATTGTAAGTTGAAATCCTTTAACAAGGTAGATTGTAATGATCTTTAGTTCTTAACTGAACAGACCTTTAACCAGGTAGATTGCATGTTGCAATCAAAGTCTTGTAGCCCTAACAGGCACACTTTATTGCTGCCGTAGTGAATATTTTATGGGTGTCATCCCCACCCTAGTTTTACCTATTTGGGTTTCTGGGTTATTAAAATTTTTTGTTATGAGCTATAAATTTCATGTTATTGATGCTATCTGATGTTAGGTTAAATTCATAAATGTATGAATGTGGATCAATTTGTTTTAAGTGGTTAGGTTTTAAGATCTGATTCACCTCCCCTCCCCCCTCTCAGTATCTTGCTTTCCCCATTATTGTACTTCCAACAATTGGTATCAGAGCAGAGTTCACCTACAAAAGCTTTTAATCACTCTATGAGTAGAGATCTTGAGATGGAGGTTTACAAGTTGGGTAAAGTCATTGAGAATTAGAAGATCAAGATTCAGCTAGCATTACATCAGCTTGAGATAGCAAGACAAGAATGGATGAAATCATTGACAACTAGGAAAGATTTGGCCAAACAAATGAATGATACTCATTACTAGGAAGATGGCACTACAAATCTATTTTAGAATGGAGATTCTACTGAGAGCGATGCACTAATTGCAAATCTACTAGAAAAAAACAATGCACTGTGTGAAGAAGTCAGAAACTTGAAAAGAAAACAAGAAATGCAGACAGTAAGACTATGTGAAGTAGTGGAACAAAAGAAGAAAGCTAAAGATGACAAAGCTATGGTAGAAGAAGATAAAAGAGTGATAACTATCAGACTTGATGAAAGGACACATGATGTGCAAATGATGACAATCAATCAGGCTGACATGGAAAATCAACTACTACTTGCAAATCAAGAGATTAGTAGGAAAGATATGGAAATGATGAATATGAGATTTGAGAACAATCAATTGAAAGATGATTTGAGATCTGAGAAGGAACTTTATGAAATTTTGAATAAACCTAATGAAGCTTTGACTCATTTTGAGAATCTGATGGAAGCATCAAGGAGGACAAAGGATTCTTCTGGATTAGGTCACACTGAACCAAAGACATCTATTGAGAAAGGAGAATCATCTAAGAATGGTGAAAGGAGGAAGGAAAAGACAAAGCACAACAAGATTGTTTGCCACCACTGTGGAAAAACAGGTCATATAGAAAACATTTGCCGAAGCAAGAAAGGTAAGTCCAATCCTAAACCTAAGTTGAATGGTTACTATTTTAATTGCAAGAAATTTGGACATAAAGCACATGCATGTTGGGATGAAGCAAGTGATGCATCTCCCAAACCAAGATTTAATGGTTATTGTTACAAGTGTCAGAAACATGGTCATAAAGCACAAGACTATAGATCCAATGCTAAACAACAATGGACATCAAAGACACAAACAAAAGCATCTAGGAAAGGAAACACTTACAACTGGGATTATAATACAAGGTAGAGTTTTCATTACTGTGAAGAATATGGAAATGCACCTAAAGATTTCTTAAAGACACATTTCAGAGGGAAATATAAGAGTTGGATGAATGGAAGCTTAGTCTGTTTTAGTTATTTGAAGATAGGTCACACTAAGAGAGAGTGTAGAACAATAGTTCCTGCTCCTAATATTGAAGAAATAAGAGCACATATGAACCAGACATGGGTAAGGAAAATAGAGTTGAGCAACAGTGAATCCACTGAAGCCAAGGTCACCCAATCCAATGGGTTAGGTGATCCAATCTCTAACTGAGCAATAGAGGTATGTAAGGAACTGCATTTAAATTTCAAATCTTACATCAGTTCCTAATATGTAAATGTGCCAAAGTCCATATCTGCATATGTTAAGATGTACCAGCCAGACATGTTTGTGACAAGTTCCAAGAAGAGTTATCTACACTATAGGTGCCAAGTTGATTGGCCAAGTAAGTTGTGTGATGGTCGAGTATGGTAAGCTGAGTGGTATGCAAGTTGTGTTAGTCGGCCAATGACAGCTGGCTTGCACTAACCTAACGGGAAGAATATTTATTGCTTACTGTATAGTTAGAAAATGGAAGCACTTACATAGGATACTAGTTTAGCCTTCTGAGTGAGTGGTTTGCGGTCATGAAAAGAACCTCTGAATGGGTTCCTGATCTTGACATGGCTTCCCCCCTATTCTGCCTTTCTAACCTCCATTTCCTAACCTAAATTCTGCATTCTGGGTCTCAGACCTGTGATCCTAGGATCTAAGGATAGAGTCAACCTCCTAAGATAGGGTTGACCTCAACCCTACCCTAGGAAATGGTTGACCTTAACCCTATCCTAGGACAGGGCCGACCTCGACCTGTCCCAGGGTCCAAATCCTGGGAACTTTTGGTTTTCGGGATGTCGGTCTTCACAAAAAGTTTATTCCCGCTTCCAGGTCAGTTGTTTTGAGTTCCAAATTTTTTGATTCCTAAATTATATTTGATATGGGTCCTCTCCTATGGTTAAAGGCTTAAATGATGATTTAATTATCCTATGTAGGCCTCCTTAGAAGATTGTGCCCTAGTTTCATATAAAAGGGAGCTTTCTCTCTCATTTTCTCTAAGCATGAAAAACCATCATCAAGCATCATTACACAATTGAGAAAGATTTTCAAGTGCAATTCAAGAAAGCTAAGGAGAAATATTTCAAGCAAGCATCCATCCATTCTCAAGCATTCAAGCATCCATTTTCATAAAGGAGATCCATTGGAGGCCATTGAAGGATTCAAGCCAAAAAGTGCCCTTTTAGTGATCTCTCCATCCATCTTCTTCCAAAGCCCTTGTCAAAGTTCAAGAACCCATTCAAGACTTGGTGTTGGAGATCTACAAGCAAGAGATTGAAGACATCCTTCCATTCTACATTCCATGTTTTGAAGCATACTTGTGGATCCATGGATTCGAATCTGCCACAAGGACATAATAAGCAAGGTGAATTTATGTGTTTACTTTGTTTATCTCTACAATTTCAATTATATTATAAGGTTAATTTAAAAACCAGGGTTTGACCAAGGCAAACCCCTTTCCCCCAAAAAATAAACATTTTTCTTGTAGGTACAGGTTTAGGACTGTAAATCTGAGGCCAGATTTGGATACCCTTTTTGGATTTCTTTCAGACTATGCGAACAGGGACACTTTCAGAGTTGAGCTGATTGAGTTGGAAAAAGTGGTACAGGGTCAACCTTTTTCATAAGATGAAATCGAAATAGAAAAAAATTTATGGGTTTTATCTATCTCTCTATTCTGGTTCGGTATCAACTATCAGCATTTCCAGAAACAATCTACAGATCTCAGAAAATAGCAATCTTTGATCTGCCACTTTGTAAGGTTGGTACTTTCTCCTATTCTTTTCAATTACTATAATTAATCATATTAATCAATCAATTTATAGAATTTAAGATCCCCTTTCTTGGTCTCTTTTCAAATATTGGATTCATTTGTGTATTAACCCTTTGGGGTTGATCAAAGTTGGATCTCCTATTTGTGTATTTGAGGGTGAAAGAAAGGAGTATTTTATCTTCCCTTAATCAAAATCACAATTGCAATATACAATCAACACAAATAACAATAAACCACAATTTTCCTCCTTTACATTTTAGTAACATAACAATCAATCATCATCCATCATCAATCTTTATTTTTTATGTTACATTTTGGTGAACCCGCAATAGACAACTCTTTCTTTTTGGTGTTAGATTTGCATTATGTGTGTTAGATCTTGCATGTTCTTTCAAATTACATTTCAGTTACATAGATCTACAATTTTGTAAGTTCCTTTGCATGGTATTGGTGTATGAGCTTTACTACATCTAGTCCTACTTATAGTATCCCGGTTAGAAGAAGCCGTAGACTTATGGGTTCCTTTGATCCCGAGTCTTCCACTCCTTTCCTTAGGATTCCAGATGACAACTTCTTCCTTTACATTTTAGTAACATAACAATCAATCATCATCCATCATCAATCTTTATAACATCAGCCAAGATGGGGAAGGTTGACAACATGCTTCATTGGATCACCCTTTATGGTAGCCCTGTTTGTGTTTATATGTTGTAATGTGCTTCCCCTATAATGTGTTTCTAAATGTTTTTTAGATTATTTTATATGACCCTTGTTACTCTGTTGGTATAAGGTGATAAAAGAACCACAACTGTTGTTCAATTCTTCTATATGTATCTACATTCTTCTATATGTTGTTTCATGTTATGTTGTACTTGTGCTATTTTTTGTAATTGTTTTCCTTGTACAATATGCTTGGATTTGCGATATGGTAGCACTAATTCTTTTTGGTCTCTAGGTTGTGGTCCAAAAAGATTCCTCTTCGTAATTCTTAAGTTTCTTTCCTCCTTTTTGATTCTAGTTCTACTTTCTTTGGGGAATGATGTTAATTCATTTTCAATAATATCATATGTATATGTACATATTATCTTATGAACATACTAACCCCACATTAACTAAATCCCTTTTGTGTTCTTATGTATGTCTATGTTTTATTTCCTATGATTTTTCCACTTATTGGGGCATCTCGCAGTGGAAACTTAATCCATAGAGTTTCTTATGTTTCCGTTAAACTCATTGCTCCTGTTAAAGTGTTAGCAATGACTTTAATGTGGGGGCATACACTCTACTCACTTTTTGCACACACACACATTCAAAATAGTTTTCAAAAATATTTAAAACTTTTTCTCTTTATGGATTAAAAGAAACTAATCCTTAAAGCATGGTATTTAAGACTTTTTCCCTTTATGGATTAAAAGAAACTAATCCTTAAAGCATGGACATATTTTTACATTTTTTTAGGATCTCTTGATCCCTCCAGTTTAAATTTACATGGATCTCTTGATCCCACCAGTTTTCAATTTACAAATACTTTGATCCCTTTAAGAACGGATCTCCTTGATGGGTTGACTAGTGAGTAGCCACATTCACTAGGTGGTTCAACTCCATCTTTCTAGTTACACCTTTGTGTGGTTCACAATGGGAAATAAGTTCTCATTGGGCGAGATAATCACACTCTTTCTTCTCTAAGTGATGTCTCTCTTATCAAGATCTTAAGGATGATAAGGACTTGATTCCCTTGGGGGCTTGAGGGTTTCTTTATCCCTTTTGATTTTAATAAGATTGTCTTTTCTGTATGTTCTCCTTTACCAA
>MU224050.1:1578990-1613300 GCA_018584345.1 Thuja plicata | reverse complement strand
CCCTTTTAGTGATCTCTCCATCCATCTTCTTCCAAAGCCCTTGTCAAAGTTCAAGAACCCATTCAAGACTTGGTGTTGGAGATCTACAAGCAAGAGATTGAAGACATCCTTCCATTCTACATTCCATTTTTTGAAGCATACTTGTGGATCCACGAATTCGAATCCGCCACAAGGACATAATAAGCAAGGTGAATTTATGTGTTTACTTTGTTTATCTCTGCAATTTCAATTATATTATAAGGTTAATTCCAAAACCGGGGTTTGACCAAGGAAAAACCCCTTTCCCCTAACAAAATTTTTTTTTTCTTGTAGGTACAGGTTTGGGACTGTAAATTTGAGGCCAGATCTGGATACCCTTTTCAGATTTCTTTCAGACTGTGCGAATAGGGACACTTTCAGAGTTGAGCTGATCGAGTTGGGAAAAGTGGTACAGGGTCAACCTTTTTCATAAGACGACATCAAAATGGAAAAATATTTATGGGTTTTGTTCGTCTCTCTATTCCGGTTCAATATCAATTGTCAACATTTCTAGAAACAGTCTACAGATCTCAGAAAATAGCAATCTTTGATCTACCACTTTGTAAGGTTGGTACTTTCTCCTATTCTTTTCAATTACTGTCATTAATCAATTTACAAAATTTAAGATCCCCTTTCTTGGTCTCTTTCAAAATATTGGATTCATTTGTGTATTAACCCTTTGGGGTTGATCAAAGTTGGATCTCCTATTTGTGTATTTGAGGGTGAAAGAAATGAGCATCTTATCTTCCCTTAATGACAATCACAATTGCAATATACAATCAACACAAATAACAATAAACCACAATTTTCCTCCTTTACATTTTAGTAACATAACAATCAATCATCATCCATAATCAATCTTTATTTTTTATGTTACACTTACCTATCTTGACCTTTTGAGTCTATATAAGGACAAACAGTCTATTATTCATTTTACCTTCCAATTTTTAGCATTCACAGAGAGATCAAAGAAGTTGTAGAATTGATCTTAGTAAATTTTATTTCGATAATTTTGTTAGCGTGCCGTCGGCAACCCTAAGTTGAATAGTGTGAAGTATTACTTGCCGAGGTACCCTGTTCTTCATTATCGAACCCTAATTTTAGAGATTATGGCTACAAGTTCTTCTGCACCAGTCAAAGGAATGGAGGAGGAACTAAAACAAATAAAGCTAGTAAGGAGTGGTGCATGTGCACCACCAAACTTTCGAGCCATTCCTGAAAGCGCAATTTTAAGTAATCTGAATGGAGCTCTCTCATCAATCCCACCAAAGGTACTTATGATCCACGATGTTAGATCCTATTACATGGTTAAAATTGGCAAAGTGGGTGATAATGAATTGAGAAAATCCTACAAGTTATGCAAAAATGGAATTCTGAAAGATGAATTCAAGCATTTAGCCGACAAAGGGTTAACTCATACCCTATATTTTCTGCTAGACTTCAAGGATGAATGGATCAAGTTATTTCTAATCTGAGCTCATAATATGCATATATGGCTGGACAATGGACCAGTTAGGATCACAAAAGATATTATTCATTGAGTAACTAGATATCCTGTTATCAGTGGTAAACGAACAATGAGAGATCAAAGTAAAGAAGAGATAGCAGCTAACACTGGAGCTATCTGGAATAACAAAGGTATGACTATCTCTACAATTGAAGATTTAGAACTTGACTTTGGAGTGAGAGTGATTTCACACAAGTTATATCAGTCAAGCCAACTAGATAGTGTTCCCTACACAATCATTGACCAAGCATGGAAGATAGTCAAGAAGAATCACACCTACAACCTTTCCGAGCTACAATTGACACAACTAGCTAATAACTTACTACCTATCAGAAAAGTTAAAAGCTCATCATGTAAGTTTGGCTCTTTTCTAGTTTGTATATTATTCTATGTACAGAAGTCATTTCCTACACTGGGAAATATTGTTTGGAAGAAGGATAGAACTATTACTGTATATATTAGTGAATGTATTCAGCAATTAGGCAATAACTTCAATAGTATTATGGGAAAATAGTTTGTGGAATTCAAAAAGAGAATGAGGTTGAGGACTAGAATTTCAAGTTCACTTGTGGAAAATAACTATGAAGAGATATGTTTCCTACTTGATACAGAATACACTTACATTCAGGCTATGACACCTAGGGTATCATGGCTGGAGCCATTTCCGTATGAAGTAAACATCGATGAAACATTAGTAGCTATTACAACACTCCTAGCAGAGGAGATTGATACTAAAGAAAAAATATTCAGAAATTATGATGAAGCTAAGGCAAAGATATCTATGAATCTTAAGGCAGGAACCATGGAGAGAAATAGGAGAAAGATTGTGAAAAAATTGTAAAAGATGGTTGGATTTCCGAGTGATGAGGAGCTAGAGGATGCACCTCTAGACATATCTACTAGACAAGGAGAAGATGTATCTGAAGAAAAAGAAGTAGAAGTCATTGAATCTGAAGAAGAGATTACTGTTAAGGAAAAAGGTAAGAAACCATTAGTAGCCAAGGTAACCAAGCTGAGTAAAGAAAAACCTATAGTTACCCCTCTCATTGCAAATTGTCCAAGGACAAGGGCATTTGCTATGACATCACTAGTAGAGAAAACAAAAGTCTATGTAAAGAAGGTTGGAGAGAGTAGTTCTGGATCGAAGACAAAATTTACAACAAAGGCTGTGTTGAGCCTACAAGTTAAGAGACCAAGAAGGAAATTGCATTTAGATCTAGAAAGTGATGAAGACAAGACTGAAACTGATGAACCTGACAACATACCAACAACACCAGTCAAGAGACCCACAAATATTAATGAGGTATGTGAGAATTGGAGAAATTCTATAGGGTTATCTAGTTTTAACTTTATCAAGTATGAAAAATTGAAGGTAGAAGATAAACATAAGGTTCAAGAAGCTCTTCTAGATATGATGTGTAATTTCAAGTTAGCTCCTATAGTGATAGCAAACAAAGTGCTGAGTGAGTTATATGAGTTTCTATCTGGAAAATGTGAATTTGCACTCACAACTGAGAGACAGATAAGAGAAGGCACATTAGCTCAAGTCATTCCTGAGATGACTGAGAAACAAAGAGAAAAATTTGTTGAAAAATATAAGCATAAATTCATACCTAAATAGAGAGGTTATGCTATCTTGAAAAATGATATTGAAGGGATAGTACAGCAAAGTACTAGGATTTGGATGGAAATCTTTGGATTGATTGCTCCAAAAGAGAAAAGGACTGATGAAGGAACATCTAAGCCAAAGGCCAAAGAAATTGAATCCACCCCTACACCATAGAAATCAATAGTTCAAATTACTACTGAGCCTGACAAGACTGGAGCAGAAGCATAATGACAAACAGAGATAGTTAACACTATTGATTTGACAATTGACAGTCCAATTGATGTGATAATTGATGACTCTAGCAATTTGGATGCCAAGGGTCAGGACGAGTCGAGAGACTTAACTATAGAATCACCTATTAAGAAAATTGAGGCTAAAGGAGAGAAGAGTACAGAGGAAGATGAAGAGAGAACTCAAAAGGAACCTGAGGAGAAAGATGCTCAAAAAGAAGCAGAAAAGGAGAAAACAAATGAACAAAGGGTAATTACACATTATTCACCTATTTTAGAGGTTGTGAAATCAGTTCTCGATAGTAGTGAGGAGATAAGGGATACTAAAAATGAGCCTAAAGAACAAGAGGCAGTGCAATTGTTGGTTGATCTACCACACTCTGCATCATCAACTCCCACTAGACTTAAAGCAGGAGGCATGCCTGATCAGCAGACAATTTTGGCTTAACTGAAAGATGCAATGGTGACTACTACTAAAAGTGGAAAATGTATTGTAGAAACAAAGCTGAATAGTAGCTCACCTGAATTTAAGAGGAGGAAATTTATGAGGAAGAAGTCTCCGATTCTTGATGTCACATTAGATGAAGTTATTGTGATTCCACCTTGGGATCCCAATGTTTTGTCTTATAAACAAATTGAGACTCTTCAAGAGCTACTCAAGAGAAAGAAAAGATAGGAGGAAATGAAAAGAGAGAAGAAGCAAAAGCAAGTGTTACATGACATCAAAGACATATTTGTAAAATATTTTGACATGGAAGATGAAAACCCTCAAGCCCCTATTCTTGAACAGTTAGTTCATATTGTGCAAAAGGTAAATGATGACAACATTGAAACCAATAAAAATATATTGCAATGGTCTGAGAGGAAATTCAAGAACAAAGTACTAGCAAAAATATCATGAGAGATTGTGGTAAAACAGGTTAAACTTTCTTCTCTTGTAGAAATTTTGGAGGTAGTTGCAACTAATGTTTATTCTTTGTATAAGAAGTTATGTGATGTTGAATTCTTCACAAAGGATAATCTATAGGCCTTAGATAAATTGCAATTAGACTTAAAGTCAACTGGAAGTTCACTGAGTATGGATGCTAGCACTAGCTCCTTACATTTTAACAGATTGAATCATGCACAAAGGAGGATAGCCAAGCTCATGGCTAAAGATGGTCAGATTAGGACCAAATTGATTACTATTTAGACAAGCCTGATACCTCATTTGGAGGTCATTCAAAAAGAACTTTCATCTGCAAATGAATTAGTTAAGAGAGATTCTCATCTGTCCACTGTAGAAAGTTTAGTAAGTCTACCTGCCAAGATAGAAGTCAAAATAGAGGTTATGAGATTTGTTAAGGACAGTTGGGACACTGCTTTTGCGTCCACCTTACAACTTCATAAATATTTTTTGGGCAAGTATAACTTGAACCCACCTGCAATCAGTGAAAAAAACAAGGGGGAATCTGACAAGACTGACAAGGATACAGCATAAGGAGGTCAGTACAAGGTATCAATGTAAATATTTTTTTTGGTAGGCATGTATACTTTGTAAATTTTTGTGTGTAGTATGATGTACATTCCTAGGGAGAGTACACTGTGTACTTAGGCAACATTTTGGATGGAATGAATTGAAATGATAAGTGTGTTTTTGCCACTAATATCAAAGGGGGAGATTGTCAATCCCTAAGTTTTGTTGATGATTAGTGACCTACACTTACTCATTTACTTAGGCAATTTTAGTTGGTTATCATTGTGGTCAAGCTAAACATTCAAGGCCGAGTAACATTGTTGAGAAATTTTTAGGTTTCTAAGTTACATCATGCCGAGCCAAGTAGAATATTAAGTGCTGAGTGACAGAGATGTTAAGTGGCGAGCAGAATAGTTTTTGCATACATGTCAGAATTGATTCAAACTTTTATGTAAAATTTTTAGGCTAACTTGTATGAGATTTGGGCTGACATTTGTATGCATTTAATATTTTTCTACTAAGTTAATTGCGTATTTAATTGTTTTATACTATGCATGGCATGGAGCCAATCAGGAAATCAGAATGCATTGGAAGCATAAACTATAGATCTTGATTATTGATCTAGATCTTGCTATCAGATCTGAAAAGACATATAAGAGTGCTTCTAACCCTAGAAAATAAGAGTGAGAAATATACAGTTTGTGAGAGAAGGGTTGTTGTTCTTGAGAGATGAACAGTAAGTCATTTTGAGAAGAAGCCTAGATCAAGCAGAATGACAAAGCTTGATATAGCATTTTCTACCAAATATTATAAAATATTTCACAATAGGTGTATGATCAAACCATAATTCATAAGGGGTTTTATTTGTACCTTCTTTTATTTTAATTCTATTTAGTATGTACACAATAGTGCCAATTTATTCTCTCTAATGAACATGTGATACATTTCCTTCTAGCAACATAGTCCTAACAACATCTAATATAGATCTATTTCTTCACTCTACTATCCCATTCTGTTGTGGAGTTCTAGGAGCTGAAGTCTGTCTATGTATTCCATTTTCTTCATGATATGTGTTAAACAGTTGTGATGTAAATTCTCCTCCTCTATCTGATCTCAAACATTTCATATTTAAACTAGATCCATTCTCAACTTTTTCTTTGAACAAATTTAATTTGTCAAATGCCTCATATTTCTCTCTCAAATATGTAACCCACATCATTCTAGAAAATTTATCAATAAAGAGTATAAAATACCTTTCACCATAGTATGATGTTGTTCTTGTAGGGCCACATAGATCTGTATGCACCAGAACCAACTTCCCTTTTGTTGAATAGGTTTTGTTCTTGAAAGTTCTTCTAGTGTGTTTTCCCATAACACATTCTCTACACATAGTGTTAGATGGCCTAACAATTTTAGGTATATCTCTTACTTCTTTTGTCATACTTGCCTTCACAATGTTCTCAAAATTAACATGACAAAATATTTTGTGCCATAACTAGCTGTCATCAATCTTTGCAATAAAACAAGTAGCTTCAGATGTGTTTAGTTCAATTACATTACCTCTAGATTTAGTACCAAATGCTATCAAGTCTCCTATTTTACTCTTGATAGAACATTTCCCATTGATGAAGTGCAGTCGATAACCCTTTTCCACTAGTTGTCTAACACTCAACAAATTATGCTTGAGTCCATCAACAAGTAGTACATTGTAAGTGTTGTCTTACCATCCAATGAGATAGATCCAATCCCAATAATAATTTTAGGAGTATTGTCACCAAATCTAACAACACCACCATCATGCTTCTTCAAACTTAAAAATTTATTTTTATCTCTAGTCATATGATGTGAACAACTACTATCTATGACCCATTCAAATTTCTTTTCAA
This sequence comes from Thuja plicata, assembly GCA_018584345.1. NCBI lineage: Eukaryota > Viridiplantae > Streptophyta > Pinopsida > Cupressales > Cupressaceae > Thuja > Thuja plicata. The sequence goes on along the minus strand of MU224050.1, from coordinate 1,606,594 downwards.
CTCGAGATATTAATGTTTTTTCCTCATGCATAGGTTCACCATCCTTAATAGAAATGAATCCAATTTCATCAAAGTTACCATCCTCATCATCATATATTCCTTCACTAGCATAATAGCATTCCTTATCCTTTGAGAACTTAGACTTGAAAAAATTAGGTTTGTTCTTTGGAATTATTGTAGGACATCTAGATGCAAAATGATCGATCTTATTACATGAAAAAAATTTCAAAGGTAATTTGCCTTCAACTTACCCTTACCTCTCTTTTCTCTTCTGGAAATCATTGCAACAATTTCATCTAGCTTCCTTTCTTCTTCTTGTATTTGTTCCCATTCATCAGCATAGGCTCCAAGTTCTTCTCTTAGATCATTACTACTTGTGCTTGCATTTCCAGCTAAGGTCTTCTTTTTCTTGTGCATGGTTGCTTTGAATGCTGACTCAAATTTAGGTAAAGTGTCTGCCAATTCTGTGGCCTCAAATGTAGTTAATTTTCCAATTAAGATCTATCTGGTGAAGTTTGGTGTCAAAGGTATGATCTCCTCTATAGCCTAAACCTTGGTTCTGTATGCAGATGTCAAAGATCTTAGTATCTTTACAATTACTTCTTCATTGTAAGTTCCTCCAAAGTTCCTAATACCAGTCACCACCTTAGTAATTCTTTGTGCATATGCTCTAATTTTCTCATCTTCTTTCATCTTTAATGATTCCATCTTTGTCTTCTAGTTATGTAACTTTGCATGCTTTGTGAATTTGTCTCCAACATATAGTGCTTCCAGTCTTGACCAGATTTCATGTGCAGAGTCCAAGTCCTTTACTTTAGTGAATTCTCTTTCTGATAGAGTGCTTATTAGGGATTCCCTTGCAACCATATTACATGAAAATAGCTTCTTTTGATCATCAGTGGCCTTATCTAATTCATCCTTAGTTGCTAACTTTTCTTTATTCTTTGTGATCATCCAGTAGTCAAGTCCTAGACACATCAAATGTGTTCTCATCTTGTTCTACCAACTGTCAAAGTTTTCAGGATCAAACTTCAAACTATCCTTCCTATAGTAAGTCATCTTCAAAATCACCTCAAGCTGTTAAAATTTCTCTCTGAGGACCAATAGCTCTGATACCAATTTTTAGGAATAACACTCCACAAGACAACTGAGAGGGGGGGTGAATTAGTTGTAGTATAGATTATTAAACTTTAAACTTTATTAACCATATCACCAAATGTAAATAATAACACAGTAATAGACAACACAATAACACAAGGTTTGTTGACGAGGAAACCCTATTAAAGGTAAAACCCCAGTGGGAATTAACACTCACAAATAATGTACTAAGAGTATAGTATGCCTGTTTAAAGATATTAGCCCTATTAGGAGCTTGTTACAACATTACAATACAGAGTCCCTGTTAGGAGATAGACCTAGTTAGGATTCAAAGGAAATAGTAGGCTCACTACCAAGGCACACTTCCCAAAGAAGGTTAAAGTCACCCTCAAGGATTTACAATCCGCATTAAGTGTATACAGAAAATACACAATACAGTGAACTATTTGATAACAACTATCTTTGCTTGATTAGTTCCAATGAAGTATCAACATTGCTCTCTATCCAATAGTCAAGCTTCATAGCTTCACAAATCTCTGCTCTTCTCTTTCACTACCACACTTTTCACAAATAAAATGATCACTCATATATACCCTTTTACAATAATACATTAGGTCGGCCAGCTAAGCTTTCCTAATAGATAATTAACTAGGTCGGCCAATTAAGGATTCCCATCATACAAATAATTACATAATCCCTTTCTAAGATACACATGGTACTTATAACAAGTATACAACATTTACAATTCATCACAAATACTTCCAGATCCGCAATCAACTCTCATAATTAATTTCCACATCTTACAAGTCTGAAGTCAGCCAGGAAATAGGTCTTCTCCAGAACACACGCCATAGCTGACATCATCAGTACCCAAATAGAAATCAAACTCAACCATTTCAATATCATATGTTGGCTCTCTATCAGTAAGTTCACTAGTTCTAAAACATCTTCCCCAGTAAGATATACCTGAAACACAAAGACCTTCTCTGTCTAGAATCACAGTTGTAGTCCAAAAAAATAGTCTTCACCAAATGAATTGTAACCTCAACATAATGTAGCATAAATTCAAGTGACCTTAGGAGTAAGGTTAGGACACAACCTTCTACATAAATCCAAATTTGATCCTTCTAAATCATTCATACAGTGTCTGCACACTTGTTCCAGTTAAGTAGTCTGTCTGTCTTCTCCATAGAAATATATGTTGACATCAGTGACAAAACATGAATATCAATAGCATGATCAGTAACCAAAACTGATATCATCCAACATTTTTAGGGTTAGATGAAAAATAAATTTTTAAGTGCTTTGGACCCAATTTACACCTTGGCTGGCCGTGGGTTCCTTTGGATTCATGCAGATCCATGTGGGATCCTTGAGGATCGTAGTTTTCTCCTCCTGGTCCCTGTGGGATTCAGGTAGGCTCCTGATTTGGACCTGTGGGTCTGGCTGGATCTGTGTATCACAAATTTATCTGGACCCACAGGTCCAAATCTGGACCCTACCCAAATCCAGCATGGGCCGAGAGGAGAATCTAGACCCAGATTGGACCCAAACCTAGATCCGGGGTTGAGGGTCCGAATCCGGTAACTCAGTTCTAAACTCTTTAGAGGGAGGGATGAATCACCTTCATAAAAATAGATATAATGTATCATTGTCACAAAAGTTTTCACCCTTTCCTAGATGGTCATTCGCAACTTAGGAAATAATGTGAAACATGGAAACAATCTCTCAATGTGGGACTTCCTTAGTGAGATTGAATCTCTAGAGAAGGTCATCTTCCTTTACAATCCAGATGCACCTAAATTATTTCTTTTGAGGAAAAGGGAGAAGGATTGCATGAAAGGAAAATACAAAAAGGGAAAAGGGGTGATACACTAGATTGAATATTTGATCTACTATTTCTAATGATTGCACTTAGGTTCAACAGAACTCACAAAACTGCACTACTTCTTGTACATATTAGCCTGAGCACAAGAATGATAGTCATGAATCAATATAATTAGGAAAGGAATACATATATTCACTTAACAAGATTAACCTACTGAGATTGACATAATCACACAAGGTTTTAGATGATGAACTGCGTCCAAATAATAAGTTATAAAGACTACACGAGCTATTTAGATTAGAAATAGGTAAAACAACAATAATTTCTATTGAAACAAGGCAAAAGCATTTATAGAAGAGAATTCTGCAAAAAGATTAGAAAAAGAGAGACTTGCAAAATGTAAAAAAATTTATTTTATAGGGTTCAAGCATAACCTAGATTTTACATGAAGTTCAAACCCTCAACTAGGGTTGAGTTATAGAAGAATCATGAAGATTTGAAGAAATTTGATCCTCAAACCAGTAAAATAAACTAGAAGTGATAGAAAGAGGGGGAAAATAAATGCCTCTACAACAAGAATAGACATTTGTAATAAATATGGCCTCATAAGTTGTCAATCTATACCCAGATGGTGTGTAGATCTTTTGAGAGATATTGCAAGTAGGAAGAAAGATCAAATTATGAGTTAATGGCATTGTTTAAATCTAGGAAGTGGCTGGGAGTAGATGAAAATCAAATGATCGTATTTTGAGAAGTGGCCATTATCCTTTTAAAATATTCAAACTTCTCTTATGTCACAGGTCAAAGGGCGTTGACCTAGGAGAAACCATCATCAATGAAAGAAGACCCAACCTTGCAAAAAATTGCTTAAATTCAAGTGTGAGTTTTCATGTGTAAATAGAGTGGTAAATTTTCCCAATTACCTTTTTCCTTCATTTTGAACTCATGCGCAGGTGCCACATGTCCACCAAGATGAACAATGGATGATCTTCACAAAAACCCTTTTCTCTGTGCCCAAATCTCATGCCTAAGAATCATGTATCCCCACTCACATCCCAATGTCAAGCCTTTGGATCTAATGAGGAGGTCCAAAAGAATTTTTAGAATTTGACAATAGTTCCGGAAGGAACTCATTTTTCTTTCCTTGCTTCATTTTAAAATTTTGACCCTTATCTTCAAAATATAATGTTGTTGTGGGAACTCTTTAATTTTGTCTTTTCAATTGTGTGTTGGAAACCAAAGAGAGTTATGTAAGTTTCTTCAGAACTCAAAGATAGTTGTGGAAGGGCATCAAACACTTGAAAGCCTGACAGACTAAAAAAAGACTAAGGCACAAAAAAATTTTAAAGACTTTTTTGGAATGCCTTAGACAATTTAACCTGTATTTTTTCATCCTGATTTCTGCAACCCAGTCTTGATATGAAATATGATGGGGACAAAAAATTGTCAAAGTTTATGGTGACTCAAAGGGGGCACAAGCCTGCTATGTGTTAATATCAGTAGCTTGGGAATCCATTGGGAATGGAGTCATTGACGAACTAAAGTGAACCTGCATCCTCCTATAATTGAACAAAACAAAACTTTTTTTCTCTACAAGAAAAAATATTGTGCTCACTACACTTCTTTGAAAGCTAAAAATAACTAATCTACTATCTACAATAATTTACAACAAAAGTATTAAACAAAACCATTGACTAGTTTGTCAAAGTAGCTACCCTTCCTAATCAATTTCTTATTTCTTTCATGCACTTGGGAAACTAGGCAATGAAATAAGAATAGAAAGAATATTTCAGCTTGCTAGAAAACCATCTCAATATTGAAAATAACAAAGATGTCAAGCACTAGAACATTCTTAGGCCTTGAGAAAGGCTTGATGAACTATACCTGAATGAATGTTTGAATATTTTAAGTTGATGATCAACAAGCTGTAGAAAGTTAATGCAAGACATTAAATCAGTTAATGCATTGTATTTTCATTGATGTCAACTTGATATAATTTGGTTGGTTATATACATATTGTCAAAGAATTCAAAGAACCAAAGAGATAAAGGTTATGTTATCAGTAATGCATAAAAGTTTAGTATACACCAATTTATAACAAACACCGATAGATAGTGCACACCGACAGATAGAGAACCCTGAGAGAAGAGTCACAGTGATACCTGAGAAAGATACCCAAGCAAGCATTATCAAGAAGAACCTATGTGATACCTGAGAAAAACTAAATGTAATAGTTTTTCCCAACGGATACCCCGACAGACAGAGATGCTTGAGCACAGCTAAAGTCAAGACCAAGAAAACAAGGACTTAAACACCAATAAGAACTGAAGTTTAGAAATGACAAAAGACTTAGCTGGCAGGAGCTAAATATGGAGTTAACTGATTGATTACATTTTTTTCATCAACTAGTTAAAAGTTGGAGATAAGCTAGAGATTAAAGCTATTTTTATTCTAGTTATCAAGGAGAAAAATGCGGGATAAAACTAAAGCAAGATTTAAATCAAGAATGGTGGGATTTGCGGATCACGTAAAGAACAAGAAAGACAAGGACTTAGAAATGGTGAAATTATGTCTATAAAAGAGACAAGCTAATTTATTATGAATTAGGGGGAGAAAAGTAAAGGATGTTGAAGAGAATACTGGTGAAGAAAAGAAGTCTTCATACAGTCGTGATCAAACAAGCTGAAGAATAGAGTTAAAAGATTTCTGTGGACACAAAGCAATAGAGAAGCAAAAACATCACGGAATAGAAAGAAGTGGAGCAAAGGAACATAAAAGAAACATTGATCAGAAAGGTATTATGAGCTTACAATAGATCTAAACATCTGCAAGTTTAAGTTGTATATATGAACAAATCATATATTGTTTCAGTTTAACCATTGATTCAGAAAATCTCTTAACAGAGTGGGATTTAACTATCCTTTATATATTGAGATACATCCCAAGGAGTATCAAAAAGTTTCTCATGAAGATAGCATAGTGAAATGCCAAATACCAAGTGACAAACTATTATATTTAAATCCTCTAACAAGGTCGCACTTAAAAGTGTGTTTGTAACCTTTAACAGGGTTGGCTCTTCACCGAGCTCACTTCTGAAGACTAAAAATTTTGGGTTACAGGTCCCATGTGGTTTTTCCCTTAACAGGGTTTCCATGTTAAAAGTCCATGTGTCAAATGTGTATATGGTTCATTTCTTTGATTTTTTTCTTTACACATTACTAAAATAGGATTGATCGGTAAACACTAAGTTATTTATTGTATTTTGGTAAAGGCTAGACTACTATTTGGTAAAGCTTAAGAAAAAGGATTAACAGTGTATTCTGAGCAGTAGTTATTTGATAAGATTATTTAAAGGATTACATCTTGTAGGAATGAAGATAACTAGAGGTTAATATATGTGGTATAAAGTTTTGGGTTTATTTATTGGATTAATTTTTGAGGCCACTGATTCACCNCCCCTCCCCCCCCCCTCTCAGCTATTCTAACAAGGCTGACTTGCTCTTTCTTGTGATACCCACCCTCATGTTCTAAAGTAAACTTAACCAGGGACAAATTGCTGATCTGGTGTAGAACTAGATGCCTTATGAGGCATCCTCTTGATGGAAATGGGTCTAAGAGATCAATCTTGACCTCACTATTGTACTTTGTAAATTCAATATCCTAGTGGTTTGAATGTGGCTTTGATGGTGTAGTTGGTAGTGTGTGTGCTTCGTATTATTGCTTCTTATGTTCTTCAATTGGAGAAGATGGTGGTCCAAGATAAATTGAAGAGAAGATGGCGTTGATTTCTTTAAGAAAATCATCATCATTGTCAATCTCTTCCATGTATATTATAGTGATATGGATAGGCTAAAAGGAAGCCTCATACAAATCAACACACTCTTCTTCAAGAATAGGAGTATCCTTGAAATTTGCTTGTATTTTATTCATGTCATGAGAGACCTCCTTTTGTATCAAATCATGTTGTACTCCTATGATTTGTAGAGAGGTCTCTATTGGTACAACTTACTCAATATCCTCTTTCAGAGGCTCTCTTTCTTATAGCAGGGAAGATCTAGGAGATGTTGGCTTGATATCAGTAAATGATGTTTCAAGTGTATAAAAATCAATCTCCCTCATGTCAAGAAAATTTCCCATGTCACAATATCCCTCATGATTGGTTAAAGAAGAAATAAACTCTTCTTCTTGGATTGTTTTCTCTGTTTTAGGATTATGCATAGATTAAGGAGAAACCTCATGCATACCCATGTGTATATCTTAAAGGACAGGGTTTTCCTTGGGAGTCTCAAATTCATCCCCTAAAAGAAAATAGGGGAGCTCTTTAAATAATAGAACATGGTCCTTTATTTCTTCTTTGGTCTCAGTTTGTAGAGAGCTCTTTTTTTGTACAACATTCTCAATATCCTTTTGAAAGAGTTCCTCCTTCTCCTCCCAGAGATGGGTAGGATTTGGGACTGTAACAATCGGACAAGGGGCTCTGAAGCTTGGAATGGAAATTTTTGGAGGAGGAGATACCTCTACTATAGATTATTGCAAGATATTATGTTTTTCATGTCTGAAGCTAGTAAACTTATGCCTAGGAGCCTCAGATGCTTGTATTTGAACAAGATTGAGCTTCACTTCTTCATCTACATTTGCAGCTAATCTTCTTGCAATATCCTCATCAAACTTCCTCTATTTTATTTCTCTTTCCAAATTATCTTTGAGATAAGTCTGGTGATCCTCCTCCTTGTATCTTTTTCAAGCCTCCATAAAACTTGGTATACCTCATATACCATATCACACACTTGTATATCATGTTCCCACTGCTCCTTGATTCTAGCCAACTCATTTTACCAAATGACTATGAGAATTTCAATATAAGAATATCCCCCATTGTCTGGACATAGTTTTAGATTATTGAAATACTAAAAATTACAACCTAGGACACAAAATGCAAAGCCAACATTGTTTATACAGTCAAAAGTCTCTCTTATTCTTGGATTGGCAATATTATTGTGAGCACCTTCTAAAGATTGAGCAAGGACATATGGGGCAACACTAGGCTTTAGCTCTGATTGAGATGGAAAAAATGAGAGTGTAGGCATAGAATTCTCATGATATGGGGGAAAATGGGAGGCATCTCTATTAAAAGAATCCATGTTAAGGCCTTAAAATAAATATTTTCATAGAAAACCTGAAGAAACACAAAAGACAAGATGACTTGTTACATACCAACACTGTTACTACTTGAAACTAGTATATTTCCACTTGGATTCACCATGGTGTTTAAAAAAACTACCTCTAAAGGCTTATAACACTAAGGAAACACCCAAATTATCAATGAATAACATTTCAATTGGCTAACCAGTGGACTTATTAAATCAATCTATTTATGTCCCATCGGGCATGCCAAAAATTGTTGTCACAAAAGTTTGCACCCTTTCCTAGATGGTGGTTAGCGACCTAGGAAACCTTGTGAAACATGGAAAAAATCTCTCAATGTGGGAATTTCATAATGAGGTTGAATCTCTAGAGAAGACCAGCTTCCTTTACAATCTAGATGCACCTAAACTATTGATTTTGAGGAAAAGTGAGAAGGATTGTATGAAAGGAAAATACAGAAAGGGAAAAGGGGTGATACACTAGACTGAATATTTGATCTATTATTTCTAATGATTACACTTAGCTTGAATAGAAATCACAAAACTACACTACTTATTGTATTTATCAACCTTAGCACAAAAATGAAAGTCAAGAATAAATACAATTAGGAAAGGAATATAGATATGTTTTTATGCCCTACCCTAGAACCCATGAGAACTTAACCTAAATTTACATCAAGTTGATCTAATAATTTTTTTAAAAACATTAAACAATATAGATGCAGAAGCAAGTACAACATAAGATAACATTATACCAAAGTACATTACTTTAAGTAACATTTCTAAGGATTACAAGATGTATTGTTACTTAAAGGGTAACTAATCTACAAAGAACAACCATAACAAAATCACATGATATATCATATGTTCATGTAAACCCAAATCAAAGTATGATCTAGCTCTTACTTATTAATAATGAAAAGTACATGAATCATAAAGTATACTAACATGTATAGAAAAAATTAACAACAAGATACAATCATTACTAGCATAAGAAAAGATAAGATTAATATGGTATAGATGATACATCATGGTATACAAGCTAATACAACTTCCACTATACATGTCGCAGGGATAAAAGTAATGAATCAAGTACGCATACATATCCTAAATTAATGTCACTATTAAATAAAATAAAATAAAATAAAAGATATAAATTTCATGAGGATAGTAAGAAAGTCTCCAAGAAATGAACAACAAGATAGAAGCAGCATCAAGGATCATCCTAGCATAAAGTCATGAACGTCGAATCTCAATGGTAATAAGAATCACTACCACTTGACCTCGTGAAACCAAAGGTCCTCTCCCACCATTCTAAGGAGATAACACCAGGCCCCACTCAAAAAAACAACCAAACAAGAAAGACTAATGAAAAGGTACACTAGATAAAATGGTAATAAAATGATTACAAGGTTTTAAGAATAAACAATTAAGAGAGAAAACAAGTGTACAAAATACTCACATAGGAACCTAGACCACATACAGGGAAGTATCATCACATAATTCCACTCTTGAGTTACCCTAGTAGCCCCTCTAGGCCCTGGCCCCCAAGTGACTCAATATGGCTAAGTAATCCTTTCATACAGATAAGGATCCTAACTATGTTAGACCTCAATCAAGCATCTTCTCTCACTCCCATCCTAACCTATACTAGCACTCAAGGTATGGGAAAGAACACAAAATTATCTTATTAATGTTTCTCTCCTAATAAATTTATTAATTCATCACTTATTAGGTCACTTAAAATGAGTTACCCTAGTAGCCTCTTTGGGCCCTGGCCCCCATTCCAAGCTACTTCCACTCTATACTCCTAGATAACCTACCCTAATTCTCCTAGCAAAAGAAACAAGGAGAAGACAAAACCAAATCCATAAAAGACTTCTCGTAAAACATCAAGTCATGAAAATCACCAATGAAAATTCTAGAACATAACAAAGAATAATACATCCTACAAGGATTTAGATCATACATCCCATACTTGACATCATTGATTTAGGAGCATGTTGGTATCTTTGCAATCTTTCACCAAACAAAAAAACTTTATTTTATGTTGATCAATCTAGTGTTTCTGGTGCCAATCGATCTGTAGTTCACTTTTTGAGTTGTGATCACTTCTGTGTGTTCTTTGCATTATGCTAGATCATTTTCTATGATCACACCTCATTTGGATTCATTGTGTAAGATTTATTGTAGATTCTTTACAGGACTGTATTGTTCTTCATGTTACCGATCAGAGGTTGGGTTTCTGATCTTTTTCTTGATCTTCCAGTTGGTTTTCTCAAATAGGTCATGCCAGCTCATTATTACATTTGAGGCTGACTTATTTTTTTAATTGCATCTCTTATTGTGTTTATTGGAGGTTTCTCTAGTTTTTTGGGGTCTTGACCTAATTGTTGTAACATTTTTTCTGATTCTTGGAAATTGTGATCTTTTCTAGGTCAACCAATGATTGTAAATGTTATTTAAGCTTATGGACTTGTTCCTATGGGATAAGAGAGTTTTCATAAGATTATCTAGTGCAACTTGGCTCAGTTTTGTAAGAGATTTATGAACTTATCAGACATGTATGTATGGCATGTGAGACTGCATGTTGTAAATCTATTATAATTGGTTCGCTGATGATAATTGAAGGCCGGTCTCTCATTTTCTCATTATTAGCTTATTTTTATTATCATTTTGTTATGTTGTGTTGGCTGCAAGGATCAGACTGCTATTTTGAGGTTTCTCCATCCTTGACTACATCAAATGGTATTAGAGAAAGGTTTTTCATCCTTAGGGTTTTCTTGTGGAGTGGCAGTTGAAATAAATTGACCTATGGCGACTGTGGATTGTAAAGATGGCTAGGAGAAATACTAGAGAAGGAGCATGACATGTAGATCCACCTATTTCAGACTTGTTAAGGAAAATATTTGCAAGATTAGAAGAAGTAGAGAGATTAGAATGAAGTAGTAGAACGCGATAACTAGGAAACACCATCTGATTTGAATAAAGGAGAGAAAAGATTCATTAGGGCACTGACTAATGTTAATCGGAGACCTCATTTCAGCCCACCTTATTATCATGTTAACCTAGATTCTGATGAGTTGATAAATTGGATTATAGAGATGGATAAGTATTTTGAGCTTGAAGGGACCAATAAAGAAAGGAAGGTGAATTATGCTTGTACCAAGTTGAAAGGACATGCATCCCTATGGTGGGAACATCTGCATAAAGATTGACAAAGAAGAGGTAAAATAAATCTTTTTTGGTTGAGGACTATCAAGCAAGATTTTTTAGAAAGTTGTAGAACTTGAAGAAAAGAGATTTAAGTCTTAAGGGTTACACTGAGGAGTTATACAAGTTGAACATCTGAGATAGTCATGTAGATGATGAAGCTGAACAATTTTCTTGCTACCATAATGGTTTGAGGATATACATACAAGATGAAGTCATTCTAGTGCATATTACAGGTGTGGAAGAGACTTACATGTGGGCCTTGAAGGTTGAAGAGAAGATAAACAGAAGGCATGAGCAAAGACAAAGAGGTAGAGGTGGAAGATTTCAAAGAGGTAGAGGTAGATCTACTATAGATCAGAGTTAACATGAGCCTAAAGTTAAGGACACCAATCGGTATAGGAGGAATTTCAAGGGTTCCTATTAGAATGAAGGGAAAGGAAGTGGTGAAAGAAGGAAGCTCAGTGGCACTTGTTTCAAATGTGGTGAAACGGGGCATAGAGCCTTTGAATTTAGACAAGGCAACTCTGAGAAGAAAGAAGACAACAATATGACAATAATATTTTTTGATGAAGAGTCTATCGATTCAATGAAAATAATCAAGAAGAGGAAGGAGCAACCCTATTGACTAGGAGGATCATATGTCATGGATAATAAGAGAAGGAGTCTATACAGAGGAATAATTTGTTTAAGATACGATGTAAGGTGCAGAACAAGGTGTGTAATGTTGTCATAGACAGTGGTAGTTCTGAAAATCTTTCTTTGGAGGAGTTAGTTGGCAAAGTGAAGTTGTGAAGGATGAAACATCCTAAACCCTATCAGATTTCATGGATTAGAGATGAACATAAGGTACTAGTAAGTGAACAATGCCTAGTTAAATTCAAGATTGAGAATTATTATGATGAGGTTTTGTGTGATATTATATCTATGGATGTGTGTCATGTCTTTTTGGGTAGACCATGACAGTATGATAGGATAGCCATACATGATTGTAGGAGGAATGTTTATACTATTGTTTTTAATGGGATGAAACAAAAATTTTTACCTTTAGAGGAACCTCTTAAGAGTGAAGTATGTACCAATGCAAGAATCTATTTTGTAGATGGAAGGAAGTTTTTGGATGGCATGAAGCATAATAATGTGTGTTTTTCTTTAGTGCCTAAGGAGTCTATGAAGAATGTTGGTGGAGGACCACCTAAGGCTTGGAAGGCTACCAGGGGGTCACATGGATGACCTTAAACATTTCAAGACTAAAAGGACCTAAAAGTTTTAAGAGCATTGTAATTTGGGTCATTAGTGACTATGAGAAATAATGAAATGAAATGTATTGGGAAATGTCTTGATGGTCCTAGTGAGGAAAACAAGACCAAATTAATGTAATATGGAAATATGATGCAAATATAAGTCAATTAGGGTCTAGAATTATTTTAGTAGGTAAAATAGATTCTAGGTATTGAATCCATAAATTTTGCATAAGTTTTAAGCATTAAAAAATACCAAAAACACAAGTTAATAATTCAAATATTTGAATATTAATGGCTAGTTGTGTTTTGGTGGGAAATTACATTTACGAGTCTTAAACACTTTGTAATCACTTCCAACCACTTTGGATCAGTTTTGGAAGTTGGAAATTTGTCTATAAACTCCCAGGAATGATTGGGAAAGCATATGGACAGATTGAAAAATGGATTGTACGACCTGTAGGCTAGAAATGCAATAAAATTCATAGTTTCTTGCATATTTTGATCTCTTATTGTACTTATTTCATGTTTCAATCATTTATGTACATTAAAGGATGTATTTAAAAATTTTTTTATCCATCTTAGAAGTATTTCATTCTAAAGTTTTACTTCATATAGTCAAAGTGTTGTAGATAGTCATTTTCACATTGTTTTCTTAAGCAAAATGGTGTAACCAACCCCTTTCTCTTCTAAGTGTGACTTGGGGATGAATTTATGACATGTATCATATGTAATTATCCATACTAGTGCAAGAATAAGATAGATAATGCATATGATCATCCAGTTGGGAAAGTTGGAGTGCTTGGGTGCATGAAAATGCATGGAATTTGATGCCATAAGTGTAGCAGCGGGAGATCTGACTTAAGGAAGAAATTTTTTGTATGTGAAAAGAAACATTAAATTTCAAATTAATGGTTAATCTAGAAGGAGAAGTTCTGGAAGTGAGTTTTGGGTCATTTTCTAGAAGGCCCTAGTTTTTAGACCCATTTGGTGAGGGATTTGGAGTTTGACCATTTGGTCAGATTATGGGTGAAAACCAATACCATAATCCTTTTATTTGATACATAAATAGGGTTTTATAAAATTTATAGTGTCTGGGGATAATTATTTTTGGTAGTTGCTTTGTAAAGTGGCCCAATTAGGCCTAGTGGAAATATTGGAGCCAGCAATTTTATGCATAGTTGGTCCAAAAGAGTAATATCCCATTTTCACATATGTTGTGTAACTTCCAAATGGGTATCTCAATCCATAATTTAATTTTCAAGTTTTTTGGAAATTCTAATCCAAAAGTCCAAAAATTAGGAAAAATAGGGCTACTAGGGAGGGTTGCTTGGGTTTTTGGCTTGTTTGGAGAAATCTGATCAAAGGGTGTAAAGGGAACTTAGAACCTATCTAGAAAATTTGATCTAGTGAAATTAAGGCCTTTATTAGACTTATTTTGAGTCTTGAACCATTTGAAGTCAATTAAGCCCATATGATTAAGTGGAATCCCTTGGGTACATTGTGAAACCTTGGGGTTGTTATCCAAAGGTGTTTTGTCTTGTTGTCCAAGGGTTGGAAGTCTCCATGTCTCTACATCAATTGGTATCAGAGAAAGGAAGTATATCCTTTCAAGTTGAATATTTAAGATGGATTTGACAAGAAGTGAAAGAGAATTGGTCAAGGCATTGAGACAATACTTCGATGATGGAAAGAAACAAAGAGAAAGAATGAAAAGAGAAGAAAAAAGAAGGAAGAAGAAAGAACAAGAGGAAATTATAAGAAGGATTGGAGAGGCTTTGGAAAAGCATCAAAATAAGCTAGAGTGGATTGGATCACTCCTTGACCAAGCAGAAGATGAAGAAGATGAAGATGAGCAACATATTGCACATGAAGAAGTGGATGAACCTAAGGGAAAAGAGGCTCTACAATATGAATCAGACGTTGAAGTTGAATTTGCTGGTGGTTGCAACAGTGAATCAAGTTTGAGGGGCATGAATACAGAGAAATTATTCAGGTAGGGGCAGCACAATGTCCTTTGGTGTTATAATAGGACAAACAACATGGTAGCATGGCTAGAGAGGAAGCCAAGATGACTAGTGAGTTGTTTGTATGCCTAGGTGAATGGTATGATGGTGAAAACCAACAAGAGAGGGCAGTAGGTGAGGAAGAACCTAATTGTGGGGTCATTGGTGATACATAGAAGGTAGTCATGAATGTCGAAGAAGACTTGGAATTCCAAGAGGAGAGGCATGTGATTCAAGATGCATTGGTATCAATGGGAAGATAATTCAAGTTTGAATACAATGAAGAGTTGCAAATGGCAGCAATGGTCTCATGGCATGAGACTAAGGATAGAGTGAAGATTGGTGATCAGGAATTGCTCTACATTTTTCCCATGGGAGGAAAACCAAGAGAAAAGATGAAAGAGTACATTGTGAGGCAACAACAAGAGAAGATGCCATGGATCATTAATGGTGATCTTTTCAAACCAAAGGTGAAAATCAAATAGTTTTTTTTGCTGACATTGTTTTATTTGCAGGTTTCCAAGAGGACTTGGAAAGATTTTAAAGTTGAGGAGTATGGTGCAAGAGCACCTAAGGCTTGGAAGGCTACCAGGGGGTCACATGGATTACCTTAAACATTTGAATACTACAAGGACCTAAAAGTCTAAGAGAATTTTAATTTGGTCCATTAGTCCTTATGAGAAATAATGAAATGAAATGTATTGGCAAATGTCCTGATGGTCCTCGAGAGGACCACAAGACCAAATTAATGTAATATGGAAATATGATGCCATGATAAGTCAATTAGGGTCTAGATTTATCTTATTTGGTCAAATAGAACCTAGGAATTGAATCCATAAAGTTTTCGTAAGTTTTAAGCATTAAAAAAATGCCAAAAATGCAAGTTAATAATTCAAATATTTGAATATTAATGGCTAGTTGTGTTTTGGTGGTAAATTGCATTTACGAGTCTTAAACACTTTGTAATGACTTCCAACCACTTTGGATCAGTTGTGGAAGTTGGAAACTTGTCTATAAACTCCTATGAATAATTTGGAAATTAGATGGACAGATTTGAGAAGGGATTATACGACTTATAGGCTGGAAACACAATAAAATTCATAGTTTCTTGCATATTTCGATCTCTTATTGTACTTATTTCATTTTTTGATCATTTTTGTGCATTATAGTATGTATTTTAATTTGTTTTGATCCATCTTAGAGGGATTTCATTTTGAATTTTTTTTTCATATAGTCAAAGTGTTGTAGATAGCCATTTTCACATTGTTTTCTTAAAAAAAATGGTGTAACCATCCCCTTTCTGTTCTAATCATCACTTGGGAATGGATTTATGATATGTATGATATGTAATTATGCATACTAGTGTAGTAATAAGATAGAGAATGCAGATGATCATCCATTTGGGCAAGTTAGAGTGCTTGGGTGCATGAAAATGCATGGAATTTGATACCATAAGTGTAGCAGTAGGAAATCTTACTTAAGGAGGGCATGTTTTTGTGTGAAATAGAAAAATTAAATGTCCAATTAATGGTGAATCTAGAAGCAAAAGTTATGGAAGTGAGTTTTGGATTGTTTTCTAGAAGGTCCTAGTTTTTGGAGCCATTTGGTGAGGGATTTGGAGTTTGACCATTTGGGAAGATTATGGGGCAAAAAATACCATAATCCTTTGATTTAAGACATAAATAGGGACTGATGAAATTTATATTGTCTGGGGATAAGTATTTTTGGTAGTTTCTTTGTAAAGTGGCCCAATTACACCTAGTGGAAATACTGAAGTCGGCAATTTTATGCTTAGTTGGTCCAAAAGAGTAATTTTCCATTTTCACATATGTTGTGTAACTTCCAAATGGGTATCTAAACCCACAATTTAGTTTTCAAGTGTGTTGGAAAGTCTAGTCCAAAAGTCCAAAAATCAGGAAAAATAGGGCTACTTGGGAGGGTTGCTTGGGTTTTTGGCTTGTTTGGAGAAATCTGATCAAAGGGTGTAAAGGGAACTTAGAACCTGTCTAGAAAAGTTTATATTGTGGTATTAAGGCCTTAAGTAGACTTATTTTGAGTCTTGAACCATTTGAATTCAATTAAGCCCATATGAGTAAGTGGAATCCCTTGGGTACATTGTGAAACCTTGGGGTTGTTATACAAAGGTGTAGAGTCTTGTTGTCCAAGGGTTAGAAGTCTCCAAGCCTCTACATAAAATTTTTTGGTAGAAGAAAATCCTAAGTAAATTTTTATATTGTTGAGTGAGTATGCCGACATCATATCTAATAATGTACCTGATGGATTACCACCGGTAAGAAGTATTAGTCATTGCATGGATTTGATACCAGGAGCTAGTTTACCAAATAAAGAAGCATATAAGATGACACCAACAAAGGATGAATAACTCAATAGGAAAGTGTAAGATGTTTTGTATATAGGGTTGATCAGAGAAATTTTGAGTCCATGTGTAGTACCTGTTGTATTAGCACCTAAGAAAGATGGACAATGGAGGATGTGTACTGATTCAAGAGTCGTTAATCAAATTATAATTAAGTATTAGTTTCCTTTATCAAGGATGGATGATTTGATGGATTGTTTGAGTAAATCTAAGTATTTCACCAAGATTGATTTGAAGAGAGGATATCATCACATTAGAATCAAAGAAGGTATTGAGTGAAAGACTACATTTAAGATAAATGAAGGATTGTATAAGTGGTTGGTAATGCCTTTTGGATTGTCTAATGCACCTATTACTTTTATGAGACTGATGAATGAATTTCAAAAGAGATTCTTGGGTAAGAATTTCATTGTTTATTTGGATGATATCTTTATTTTTGGTAAGAGAAAAGAAGAACATATGATGCATGTTAGACAAGTATTGCATAGGTCGAGAGAAGAAAAGTTGTTGATAAACATCAAGAAGTGTACTTTCATGAAAGAAGAGATGGTATACTTGGGATTTGTAATATCTACTGAGGGATTGAAGATGGATCATGAGAAATTGAAATCCATTATTGAGTGGAGTACACTTGAGAGTGTTGGATAAGTAAGATCTTTTTGTGGGTTAGCTAGTTTATATCAAAAGTTCATCAGACACTTTAGTTCAATCTGTGGACTGATGGATGCGACTATGAGAGGAGATAAAAAGGAGTTCAAATGGACACATCAAGCACACAAAAATTTTGAGTTTTTGAATCAAAATATTAAAGGTGAGTAAACAACCGATATTATCTTTAACTGATTTCAATAAGGTATTTCAAGGAGACTGTGATGCTAGTGGAAATGCAATTGGAGCTGTTTTGACTCAACAAGAGAGACCTGTTGATTATTTCAGTGAGAAGTTGAATGATGCTAAAAGAATATATTTAGTGTATGACCAGGAATTTTATGTCATAATTTAATCTTTGATGACTTAGAGACATTACTTTTTACCTACGAAGTTTGTACTATTTACCAATCATCAAGCATTGAAGTATCTGGGTAGCCAAGGTAAGTTGAATCAAAGACATATGAGATGGGTTGATTTTATACATATCTATACATTTATGTTGAAACATAAGAGTGGTATGGAAAATAAATTTTATGATTCTTTGAGTAGAAGAAGGACTTTGTTAACTAAGATGAAGATTGCAGTATTGGTTTTCAATGAATTTCAGACCTTGTATAAGGAAGATCTAGACTATATTGAAAGACTTGTCAAGAACCTTTTGTTGCTAATAGAAGTAAGTGGTTAGAATATTTCATTCAAGATGTAAAGTTTTTTATAGGTAATCAATTATGTATAAATAGGAGTTTCATGAGAGATAATCTAATTAAGGAGAGACATAGTGAAGGTTTAGTAGGACATTTTGGCATTGATAAGCAGTAGCTTTGGTGAGTTAGAATTACTTTTGGCCACAAGTTTAGAAGGATGTGAGGGAATTTGTAGAGAGTTGTAAGGTATGTCATTTTGTGAAAGGAAGTAGTCAGAATGTGGGGTTGCATACACCTTTGACAATATGAGTCAGACCTTGGGAGGATATTAGAATTGATTTTGTGCTTGGATTGTCTAGAACACAGAGAGGTTATGAATTAATTTTTGTGGTTGTAGATAGATTTTCTAAGATGGAACATTTTATTCCTTGTAAGAAGACTACCAATGCAGTGCATTTATCTGGTTTTTTTTTCAAGGAGATTGTGAGATTACATGGATTACCTGAGAGGACTGTATTAGACATGGGCAGTAGATTTGTTGGTTATTTTTGGAGGAAACTTTGGAAGAAGTTGAAAGTTGATTTGAAGTTTAGTTCTACTTTTCATCCACAAAGTGATGGACAGACAAAAGTTGTGAATAGGAGATTGGGAAACTTGTTGAGATGTTTGGTTGGAGATAAGCCTAATAGTTGGTATTTATTTTTACCATAGGAAGAGTTTGCATATAAAAATTAAGTAAATAGGAGTATAGGGAAGACACCATTTCAAGTGGTTAGTAATTTTAATCCTAAAATAATAATAGAATTAAGGGATATTTGTCGTGAAGTTAAGAAGAGAGCTAAAGGGGAGGATTTTTCTCAGGTTATGAAGTCATTACTGATGAACTAAAACTGATTAAATGCTTGAAGATGTTAAGTTGATGATCATCGAGCTACAGAAAGTTAATGCAAGACATTAAATCAGTTAATGTATCATACTGTCATTGATGTCAACTTGATATAATCTAATTGGCTATATACATAGTGTCAAAGAATTCAAAGAACCAGAGGGATAAAGGTTATGCTATCAGTAATGCATAAAAGTTTAGTATGCACTAAGTGACAAAAAACATGGATAGATAGTTCACCCTAAGAGGAAAGTCATAGTGATACACGAACAAGAGACTCGAGTAAGCATTACCGATGAGAAGAACCACAATGTTACCTGATAGTTAGACAACCTCGATGGACAAACAACCTCGATGGACAGAGATGCTTGAGGATAGCTGAAGTCTAGACCGAGCTAACAAAGAGTTATACACTGAAAAGAACTAAAGTTCAAAAATGAAAAAAGACTTAGCTGCAAGGAGCTAAATATGGACTTAACTGATTGATAACATTATTTTCATCAACAAGTTAAAAGCTAGAGATAAGCGTGAGTTCTAAATATGTTTTATTCCAGTTTTCAAAGAGAGATCTATGGGATAAATCTAAAGTAAATATTTAAAGAAAGAAAGGCAAGAATTGAATATCATGCCAAGAAAAAGAAAGTCAAGGACTTAGAAATGGTGAAATCATGTCTATAAGGAGACAAGATAATTCATTATGAATTAGGGGTGAATAGAGAAGAAGATGCTGAAGAGAATACTGGTGAAGGAAGACTTCATACAGTTTTGATCAATCAAGCTAAAGAATAGAGCTAAAGATTTATGTGGACACTGAGCAACAGAGAAGCACAACATCACTAATAAAAAAGAAGTGGAGAAAAGGTATTGAAAGGAAACATTAAAAAAAAAGGTATTATGAGCTTACAATAGATCTGAACATCTGCAATATTAAGTTGTTTATATGAACAGATCATATTCTATTTCAGTTTAACCATTGATTAAGAAAGTCTCTTAACTGAGCAGGACTTAACAATTCTTTATATATTGATATACATCCCAAGGAGAATCAAATGGTTAATTCATGAAAATAGAATAGTGAAATGCCAGATAACAAGTCATTAACTATTAGTGATAAATCCTCTAACAAGGTCGCACTTAACAGTGTGTTTGTAACCTTTAATAGGGTTGGCTCTTCATCGAGCTCACTTTAGAAGAGTGAAAATTTTGGGTTACCGGTCCCAAGTGGTTTTTCCCTTAATAGGGTTTCCACATTAAAATCCATGTGTCAATGTGTTTATGAGTCATTATTTTAGTGTTTTTCTTTACACATAACTAATCTGGATTGATGAGTAAGCATTAAGTTATTTACTGCATTTCACTAAAAGCTAGAAAAGGATAGATTGCTATTTGGTAAATATTAAGAATAAGGTTTAACAATGAACTCCAAACAGTAGTTATTTCATAAGATTATTTTCAGGAATACATCTTGTAGGACTGAAGATAACTAGAGGCTTATAATTATAGTAATAATTTTTTGGGATAATTTATTAGAATATTTTTTAGGCCACTGATTCACACCCCCCCCCTCTTAGTTATTCTAATAATTGGTATCAAATCTTGTGTGCTAAGAAGGAAGGTTTCAAGACCTAAGTAAAATATCACAAGATGAGAAAACGGGATGTGCCTAAGTTGAACAAGGACAACTTTGCATCATGGAAAAGAAAGATAAGATTCCACCTATCAGGTATTGGAAATAATGTTACTCAATACTTGGATACTAAATATGTGTTCCCTACAGGACCTCACACACTTGATCAATTGAGAGAAAAGCATGATCACAATTCTATGATGATAGAACTTGCTTCCTCACTCTCTGATGATGAATTTGAAGATGTCAAGACATGCACCTCTGCAAAGAAAATGTGGGACAAATTGAAGCTAGTACATGGAGGAGACGCAACTCTACTAAGAGCTAAGGCAGGAAGCCTAAGAGGTAAATTTGATGACCTATAAATGAAAGAAGGAGAAAATATCACTTAGTACATCTACCCAATCAAAGAGGTAGTCAATTATATCCAAGGAGTTGGTGGTGTACTTGAAGAAGAAACAGTGGTAAGTAAAATCTTAAGAACCTTGATGCATGTTTATGTTATTGGAGTATCTTCTATACAAGAAATGACAGCATTAGAAAATAGCAATGTCACTCTATATATTTTGGTTGGTAGACTTATTTCATTTGAGATTGATAACTTTGATA
This sequence comes from Thuja plicata, assembly GCA_018584345.1. Taxonomy (NCBI): domain Eukaryota; kingdom Viridiplantae; phylum Streptophyta; class Pinopsida; order Cupressales; family Cupressaceae; genus Thuja; species Thuja plicata. The sequence goes on along the minus strand of MU224050.1, from coordinate 1,585,270 downwards.
ATAGTGTCTTACCATCTATTGAGTCTGCATTCAAATATTCTTTGAAAATAAGTAAGTCAAGTCATAAACATACTATGAGAAACGATAGTGAAAGTGATAGTGATGACCAAGGACTTGATGAGATTTAAGCAATAATGGCTAGAATATTACAGAGAGGAAAAGGTAGATACAAAGGTAAATTACCACTTGTATGTTTTAATTGTAAATAGATTGGACACTTTGCTGCTAGATGTCCTAAGAAAAGAAAAGAAGACAAAAGTAATGAAAAATCATATAAAAAGAAGTTTGATAGAAGTGATAATAGAGATTACCGAAGCAACCGATAATCTGATAGAAGAGATACCAGAGACTAAAAGGACAAAGAAAAGAGAGCTTGTTACCTTGCTGAGAACAACGCTAGATATACTGACATGAAATCTGATGAAGACATTGAGATGGTATTTGTGGCTATGAAGGATGATTCAAATGAAGAGGAAAGGTATGTTGAGATTGCACTCATATCTAAGGTTAGTAAGAATGATGTCTGGATTACAGGTAGTGGTTGCACTCACCACATGACTAGTGATCAGGAAAATTTTGAAACTTTTGAATATTATAATGGTGGATCAATAAGAATGGGTAATGACTCACCTTGTCCAGTTGAAGGTAAAGGAACTATAATGCTAAATAACCTAATCAAATATGAAAATGCATACTGGGTAAAAGGACTTAACTATAATCTATTGAGTGTTTTTGTAATGCCCCGCCAGGGAACCCTAGAGAACTTAACCTGAAATTGACACTAAGTTCACAAAACAATTTTTTTTTAAAATGTTTACAAACAATAATGATAACAATGCGGAAGCAACACAATGAAGTACATGGCATACATGAATTACAACTCATACATCATTAACATTTCTTAAGGGTTCCTTGACATAGAATTCATTAAGCACAATAATCTATGATTAACAAATATAAAGAACTGACATAAAGGTTACATAATCTAAAACCAATAACATACATCTCATAATAAAGATTACATAAACATCTAATACCATAAGGTATGCTACCTAATCAACATCCACTGCATAAGTCGCAGGGTATGTAATAATACATAATGAACGATACAATGCATCCTCCAAAAGATGCTAACCAATATACATATGGTACAAAACACAACTCAAGTAACTGAGCAAGTCTCCAAAAGACTAGGAAAATGAAACTACAACAAGGAACATCCAAGCATGAAGAAGAATCCATCAGAATCTCAATGGTAATAAGAATCACTACCACCCGACCACGTAGAACCAAAGGTCCACTCCCACCATGCTGAGGAGATAGTAACAGGCCCATCACATGGGGTATACAACAAGAACGCAAACAAGGTACACATGACCTCATACTCTAATGCAAAGGAAGCTCCTAGAAGAATCTAAACCATAACAAGGAATACTAAACAATACCAGAGGTACTGACACATGTAGGATAACCTAAGATGTATATAGGAAGGTGTCATCATGTATGTCTGACCCTTGAGTTAAGTCCTAGCAATCCCTTAATGGATTTTGGCATCCAAGTGACCATACACGGCATTAATGACCTTTCAAACAGACAAGATCACTAATGATGCTCGAACCCACACCTCGAAAGGGGGCAAGCATTATCTCATCCTCCATGTTAGCCCATATTAGCACTCAAGCATGGGTGAGGCATTAATCTTATTAGTTTAACCTAGTGCATCCTAATTAGATTAATTATGTTATCACTTGTTACCACTACTTACAATAAGCAAATCCTAGCAGCCACTTGTGGGCTCCGGTACTTATTGCAAGCCACCTCCTATTATACAACTAGGTAACCTACCCTAGGTTCAAAAAAAAAGTAACAAAAAGATATATCATAAATAAGTCAAATCACATCATGCCCATTCAGGTGCACATAGGTTCTCAATAACCATAAAACATCCACAGTGTCCTCACAAGACCAAACAATACATCATAACTGAATTAGGTTGGGTCTCAGGAAATCAGGACTATGACATCTTCATAAACACAAACTAACATCACCTTAAAATACCATGTAGAAAGTACAATCCCAAACCTCTAGTTTTAAGTCCTAGGGCCATCTAATCCCAACCGATACCTGAAAACATGATAGCATGAAAGAATACAGAATTCATTTAAACATGCACCCAAAATACAACATGGTGTAATCAAAACAAATATTCATAACACATTTAAGACAATTACAGTGTTAACATAAGGGTAAAAAAATTTATAATCCCTAATCATGCAAATTCGTTCATCTAATTAAGATTACTATTAAGGAATAATTAAATCATTAATGAAGTCACAAAATAGGTACAATATAGGAAAATTTATAAAACACCACGTACATAAATTAACCTATTCAAACAATTACTAATTTTGAGTATAATTATATCAGTAAGGAAATACATTTTAATTGGCATTAATACTAACTCCATACTACTATTTTCATTTCCACAATTAAATAACTTTCTAATTGTGAAATCTCTCAAAATAAATATCTCATTAATATTGATAATTAATTTCATTAAATAAATCCATTTATATTAACTACCAGTTAATAATCACCTATTCGTAAAACCTTAAATGACATACCCATTAAACTAAGGCTTTACAATATATTTAAAATAACATTAAATAATTAAAATATATATACATCATATATTTAAATAAATTACAACATATTTAATATATATATATATATCATCTAAACTAATTTAAACATAATTTAATAATAATTTAAAACTAATTTAATTTAATAATACTAATTTAAAATAAATTAAAACTGAATAAAATAAAATTAAAAAATAAATTTTATAACATATATAAAAAATAAAGTAATGGGGGGTCCTCCTGGCCCCCACGCTACCTTACAACCCACGTCGGCCTCCCTTATAAAAGGAGAGGCACGACAGTACCGTCGTCCGGCACCGACTGCCGTGCTGGCAGCTTCGACTGTCACGCCAGTAGTCTCGGCTGCTGAACTAGCTCGTACACCGTGCGTAGGGGAGGGGGAGTTGGTGGCCCCCACCTCCTCATCACTATTTAATATTTTTTTAAAATAAATTTTGTTTTATTTAAAACAACTATTTTTTTTTAAAATCAGTTTTAGTTTTTTTTTAATATTAATTCCGAAAACAGAATATCAAAAAGAAAGACTTTATTTTTTGTCTTTTTCCTTTTTTAGGACTAGTGTAAATTAATTTTTTTAACTCTGTATTTTTACAGAGAGCCTATTTTTTTCAAACAATAATTTTTGTTTCCATAGCTATTAATTTTTTTTTCAAGCAATAATTTAATTTCCTCTATAGTCCTAACTATAGGGAATTTAATTTTTCCCATTTAAGGGCTTTCCACAAGGTTTCTACCAACAAAATTTTGACAACATTTCCTTACTAGGTTAATATATATTTTTCAAATGAAATCATCAATACACATAATAAACAAACAAGGAATGACCACGCAAAGGATCCTAGCTTTTTGGATGCATGGAAGATGGGGTTCTGAAAGCTAGAATTGAAATGAACAAGACCCTACCTCAATAACTGATGGGAGATACACAATACAAAAATCCAAGCAAGAAGAATTCCCCAATTATGCTCTAAAACCAAGCACACACCAAAGCTCTCCAAAATCTCCAAAACCTATTAATACAAAATGAAACCTCAATTCCCTCCTAATGGGATTCAATTTCCCCTAAACATGCAAACCCTCATGACAATACATTCAATTAACTCCTAAAATGACTCCACCCAAAATTGAAAGAAAATAACAATTAATTAATTAAAATATCTTTTAATTCCACAACTCAACTTTGAATACTGCAATCTAGTTGAAAGCTTTGAGTTTGAAAATATTTTTCAACCAAATCTTGACATGTAATTAATAAAATATTAATTTAAATAACTTAAATATTTAAAGCACAATAATCCATGCAACTTAATATGCAATAATTGCACTTTAATTAACCTTTCAATTAAACATAGGTATTTAATTTAATTTTTAATTAATTAAATACCCATATTTAATAATTAATTACAACAATATTCAATTAAATAAATAACATGATTTAACACCCACATAATCACATCAAGCACTTGAAATTGAAAACAAGCAAAAATCAAACATGCACTAGGAAAGGGATACATGAATTCCTATCAACTATACAAATTTGGTAAGGTAGCCAATATGGATACTTGTCCACTAACTATGACAATTAGGTTTAGGATAGTATTTGGACCTGAAAACTATCTTCCCTCTCTTACCATTGAGATATTGCGATAGGGCACGCTCACTCCTGCCAATTTAGGGAAGACGTGGCCCGGTACCTACAAACTTGTCATCACAAAGATGAACATGCATGCATATATATAACATGACAAACAATGGTTGAGACTAGGTTATCGTGTGGATCTCACTGAAGAAAGTAACTAAAACTCTATCCCATTCCATACCAGGCACATCAAATAGTAATGAAAACATACAATGATCCATGTGCATGTAAATCTAAGGTCAGTATTGTCAAAAAACCATAATAGAAATGAAATCCTAACATGTACATAAGCATCATAAAATAACCCTAAATCACATATACACAGAAGATACAACATGATAATAATGGATCAATAACATACTGAAATGTATACATAAGTATCCTTAAGATCAACTGAAATAACCACACATACATCAAAATGCCTAAAAGAGTTTGGCATCCAAAAACTGAAAAGCAACCTAAGAGGTGGGTATTACATCCTCCTCCCCTAAAACTAGGCTTACTCCTGGAAGCCTGCAACAAAGATAAATAAATCAATGTCTCATCATAGAACATCTAATCCAAGTCGTGAAAGACTCAAAGTGTGGGTCCCATAGGACCCTTCCCAAGTCTCTGATTCGAACACTGAGGATCAGTCCCCACTGTAGGAATCTGAAAACTAACTGTTGGACCTCTACTCATAGCCCCACTCACAAGAGCATGATACACAGGTGGAGGATGATCAAATGTTGCATACGCTCCGTGAGACATACCAACATTAAACCAATAACATCAAAAGAAAACAAATAATCTTAAAGTGATGGTTTTAAATACATCAGAGTTTTATGTCTATGTTTGTTTCAAGTTTTAAAATAAAAAGACAACTAATGGGCATACATATTTACTAGAGCTCCCGGTGTATAAACGTGGGCTATGATACCAAGTGTAATGCCTTGCCAGGGAACCCAGGAGAACTTAACCTACACTTGACACTGAGTTCACAGAACAATTTTTTTTTTAAATGTTTACAAACAATAATGATAACAATGCGGAAGCAACACAATGAAGTACATGACATACATGAATTAAAACTCATACATGATTAACATTTCTCAAGGGTTCCTTGACGTAGAATTACTTAAGAATAATAATCTATGATTAAAAAAATAAAGAACTGACATAAAGGTTACATAATCTGAAACAAATAACATACATCTCATAATAAAGATTAAATAAACATTTGATACCATAAGGTATACTACCTAATCAACATCCATTGCACAATTCGCAGGGTATGTAATAATACATAATGAACAATACAATGCATCCTCCAAAGGATGCTAACCTATATATACATATGGTACAAAACACAACTCAAGTAACTGAGTAAGTCTCCAAAAGACTAGGAAGATGAAACTACAACAAGGAACATCCAAGCATGAAGAAGAATCCGTCAGAATCTCAATGGTAATAAGAATCACTACCACCCAACCACATAGAACCAAAGGTCCACTCCCACCATGCTGAGGAGATAGTAACAGGACCATCACATGGGGTATACAAAAAGAACACAAACAAGGTACACATGACCTCATACTCCAATGCAAAGGAAGCTCCTAGAAGCACTCTAAACCATAACAGGGAATACTAAACAACACCAGAGGTACTGACACATGTAGGATAACCTAAGCTATATACAGGAAGGTGTCATCATGTATGTGTGACCCTTGAGTTAAGTCCTAGAAATCCCTTAATGGATTACGACACCCAAGTGACCATACACAGCATCAATGACCTTTCAAACAGACAAGATCACTAATGATGCCTGAACCCACACCTTGAAAGGGGGCAAGCATCATCTCATCCTCCATATTAGCCTATATTAGCGCTCAAGCATGGGTGAGGCATTAATCTTATTAGTTTAATCTAGTGCATCCTAATTAGATTAATTATGTTATCACTTGTTACCACTACTTACAATAAGCAAATCCTAGCAGCC
>MU224050.1:1560691-1578940 GCA_018584345.1 Thuja plicata | reverse complement strand
ATTATGTTATCACTTGTTACCACTACTTACAATAAGCAAATCCTAGCAGCCACTTGTGGGCTCTGGTACTTATTGCAAGCCACCTCCTACTATACAACTAGGTAACCTACCCTAGGTTCACAAAAGAGTAACAAAAAAATATATCATAAGTCAAATCACATCATGCCCATTCAGGTGCAAATAGGTTCTCAATAACCATAAAACATCCACAGTGTCCTCATAAGACCAAACAATACATCATAACTGAATTAGGTTGGGTCTCAGGAAATTAGGGCTATGACATCATCATAAACAAAAACTAACATCACCTTAAAATACCATGTAGAAAGTACAATCCCAAACCTCTAGTTTTAAGTCCTAGGGCCATCTAAACCCAACTGATATCCGAAAACATGATAGCATGAAAGAATACACAATTCATTTAAACACACACCCAAAACACAACATGGTGTAATCAAATCATATTCAGAACACATTTAAGACAATTACATTGTTAACATAAGGATAAACAAATTTATAATCCCTAATCATGCAAATTCATTCATCCAATTAAGATTACTATTCAGGAATAATTAAATCTGTAATGAAGTCACAAAATAGGTACAATATAGGAAAATTTTTTTTCTATTAAGATAGTTTAGTAATAACATACAATTTAACATTTTGAATCAAGTATTTGCATAGCATAACCCCCATAAAATATAAACTTACAAAATTGGGGGAGTGACCTTATAATTCTATCTTAAAACTATCCTATTCAGAGTATGTATTATCTTCTTTCGGAGTCTTTACATCATATTACAAAATATTAAAGTTCTGATAATGCTACTAATCCCACCCATCATTCTAGGTGTCATTGTCCCTTGGGACCCATGAGTTTTCTTATAGATATTCTTGTGTTCCAGCTAGGATTTCTTCATTTTGTTCTATTTGTAAAATGGTGTCATTCCCTTGGTCTGGTGTGCCTATTCTGGTGTTACGCAGCATAGTATTCAGTTCATCAACTTCTATTGGAGCTAGGAAGCTTTGGTTCTCTGCAACATACCTAGTAGCCTACACTTCATCTTTATGTATCAACAAGCTACCTTCCTACATCAAGATCATGAATCTTCTCTTTGGTATGTTTAGAGCCTGGGAGACCTATGACATGGTATTAAAATGGGTGAGTTTAAAATTAAACTCAGTAAGTTTCCTTTTCTCTTGTTGAAATTTCTCTCTATTTTTGTCCTTCCAAAGAGTCCACAAAACTTTGTTAGTAAGAGTAAACCAAAAATAATTGAGCTTTGAATCAAAAATTTCCACATATTTGGCAAGAATTTCACTCCATGATATACCAGGTTTGCAGTTCCATAAGGAAGGAGATCCCAAAAAAATAGCCCAGACTTTGCAAGCATATAAACATTCAAAAAAAAGGTGTTCAAAAGACTCCATAGAGTTGCAAATACTACACATAAAAGGGGTAAGACCAATAGAAGACAAGACATGGCCCACAGTAAGTTTCTTTAACAACAAAAGCCATCTAAAACAATTCTTTTAGGTTCTATTTTACCCTTCCAAAATAATCAAAGACAAAAAACCAATCAAAAAAGGGATTGACATTTCTCCAACACTAGGTCACCCGTGCACTGATGGAGGAGTCCTTTTTAATAAGATGATACAATTGTTTAGTAGATGCTGAATTCAGTGTGCTACCATCACTCCATTTACATTTTCTTAAAAATAAATCTGAATCAATAATGTTCCTCGTCCCTGTGTTGTTTATTGCTTTACAAATTAGGGTATAAGTCTTTTTTTGGGATTGAGGGATAGTAAAATTATTACTTATATACTCCCACAACCCCAAATGCTCATCATTCAAAATATCCTATAACAGTGATAATCCTTTTTCATTCCAATTTCTTGTAGAGCAGCTCTGAGTAAGAGCTAGAGGTTTGTCATTAAGATACACCCGCCACCAAATAGAATGATCCTTAATAATATAATATGGAGGACCACCAATAGCATTCCTATCTGGAATGTTTTCGCGCACCTGAGTAGGAATGAAAAAAATTTGATCCAAAAAGCTTGAGTTTGCAATCACCCATCATAATATCACAAATTGGTACCTTCTTCCAATGTTTTCCTTTTCTAATGACATATTTTTCTATGTTGTTTCTGATAAGGATTTTCCATGGTTCATTAACCCATAGATATTTAATGATCCATTTAGCTGCCAAAGCTATCCCATGTGTTTTAATATCTTTTAGCCCCAATCCACCATTCTTCCTTTCCTGGTAGCACCGGTCCCATCTCACATAATGCCTCAGCCTGTTCCCTCTGCCATCTAACCACAAGAAATATCTGAGGATTTTCTCAAGCATACTAACCTAGGAGTTGGCAAACATCCAAGTTGATGCATAATATACATGATGTGTAGAGAGGAGTTTTTGCACCACTTGGATCCTACCAGTAATAGAGAGTGATTGTGATTGCCATTTAATATGCTTCTTGTTAATCTTCCCATATATCCATTCCCACATGCTATTTGTACTAGGTTCTACTGAAAAGGGGATACTGAGATATCTGACTATCTTTTGAGGCCCTTCCCATTGCCATCCTTTGTTTGTTAACCAGCAGGGGGGTCATCTGTCCATCCCAATATAGTAGACTTGTGGGGAGAAACTTTAGATCCTGATACCTCATGGAATAACTCAAGTATGTCTACTGTGATGTAAAAATTCTCTTCTGTTAACTCTAAGAATAAAGTTGTGTCATCTACAAACTGGGCATTGATAAGACTCTCCTTGTTTGGAAGAGATATGCCTTTTACTAGAGGTCCCAAACTCTGAGCTCTAAGAATATAATACAAGGCATCAACTGCAATAAAAAACAATGAGGGTGCAATAGGGCACCCTTGTCTAATGGATCTCTGCAACTTAATGGGTTCTCATAAAAGTCCATTCACATCAATAACTGTGGAGGAGTCTTTAAATAAGATTTTAATCCATTTACAGTGATGACATATAACTGATTAAATGGTTGACTATATTAAGTTGAAGATAATGCAAGACATTAAATCAGTTAATGGTTTGTATTGTCATTGATGTCAACTTGATATCTTCTGTATGGTCATATACATAATGCAAAGACTTCAGAGAATCAATGGAATAAAGATTATGCTTTCAGCAATGCATAAAAGTAAAGTATTCACTAAGTGACATAATACACCGATGGAGTGCACACCATCAGTAAAGACAAATATAAAGTCACAGTGATGCCTGATGAGCAGAAGACAGTATTGCCCGATGAAGCAGAATCAAAGGATGTCCAATGAGCTAAAAACATTGTTTCCCAATGAGAAAGATCCAATGATGCCCGACGGATTAACTTCATGTAGTCCTGATCAATCAAGTTGAGGGAGAGCTAAAGAATTATGCAGACACCAACAGACAGAAAGCATAGCATCATAGAGTAGAAAGAATTAAGTACAAAGGAATTGTATTGATACTTTGATCAGAAAGATATTGTAAGTAAATAGATCTGAAAATATGCAATTCAGTTGCATTAGAAACAGGTCATTTTGTTTCAGTTTAACCATTGAAGCATTAAGTCTCTTAATAGAGCAAGACTTAACGCTATTTTTTTTATGAGGTATATCCTAATATATTACTAGAAGGTTGACTCATAATAGTAACACCGGTCTTACCTAAAGCCTATTGATAGTCTAAGAAGGAGGCTGATTCAAGCATGGTAGTAAGATTTGCATAAAGCCTATTTTCAGTCATGAGACTAATTCAAGGATGGTAGCGTAGATGCTAGATACTTAGTGACAACCTATGTATTGAAAATCCTCTAACAAGGTCACACTTAACAGTGTTTTTGTAACCTTTGACAGGGTTGGCTCCTAACAGGGCTCACTTCAGAAGAGTGAAAATTTGGGGTACCAATCCCAGTGGTTTTTTTCCCTTAATAGGGTTTCCACATTAAAATCCTTGTGTTATATGTGTATGGTTCATTACTTTATTGTTTTACATTCTACATATGCATTTATGGATTGACTGGCATACTTTGCATATTTACTGAGTATCGGTAAATATAGTTTTCTGCTTATCGGTTATCAAAGAGAATAAGGACAAACAAGGTAAACCGACAGACAGTTATTTGTTTCAAGTATTTCAAAGGCATGCATCTTGTTGGGACTTAATAATTTGAGAAGTATTGATTGGTGGAATAAAGTTTAAATTGGATAAATTTATGAGACCACTGATTCACCCCCCCCCCCCCTCTTAGTTATTACTAACATTACAATAGTATTCAGGAAAACCAAATNAAATTGGATAAATTTATGAGACCACTGATTCCCCCCCCCCCCCCCTCTTAGTTATTACTAACATTACAATAGTATTCAGGAAAACCAAATGCTTTTAGCATTCCTACCACAAACAACCATTCAATTCTGTCATAGGCTTTTTCAAAGTCTAATAGTATCATAGCCACCTATTTCCCCTTTGACCTTGCCCAGTTCATTGCCTCCCAACTGGTAACTAAATTCTCTAGTATGTATCTACCTTGAATCAATCCAATTTGGGTGTTGGAGATGAAGTTACATAATAGAGGTGCAATTCTCCAAGCTAATACTTTTGCAATGATCTTATAAGAGAGCTTTAACAATGTTATGGGCCTCCAATTTTTAACAAGACTTTTGTCTCCATCTTTGGGTAAGAGCTTAACCGCTCCTCTATTGATGGAATCTCCCAGAGTCTCTCTGTCCAAAGTAGCTTCATATACATTCATTATCTCACTTACTATCCAATCATTTCTCTTCTTGTAGAATTCTACTAGAAGACCATCCAACCCAGGGGCTTTACCATTAGGAAAGGAATCACTAGCTGATTCAAATTCTTCTGCTAAAATGTGTAAACCTAGGTATGAACCATTATGTTCAGATATTTTCTTGGGGATTAACTTGAGGCAATTGTTTAATGCATTATCACTGTCTAAGGAAAACTCTGAGGAAAATAGCTTACTATAAAACTAGTGGAATGCCTCTTCAATGTCTGCTAGATTGTTTGTGATACCTTCTTCTACTTGAATTTCTTTAATACAATCTCTTTTGTGTTTCTCTCTGATAATGTTAAAGAAATATCTAGATCCTTTGTCTCCCTCGCTAATCCAATTCATCCTAGCTCTTATTTTTTGAGCCTATTTTTTATATCTCTGTATCATTCTTAGGTTATGTTTCATGTTTGCTAATTGCACTTCTATCTCTAGGTCAAAACCCTTCCTCTAGATATGTTTCTCTATATTATTCAGATTAGACTGCCAAAAGGTCTCTTCTCTATTCCTATCCATAGCCTTCGTAGTACCTATAATTTGGAATATACTCTTCCAAGATTTAACCATATGATCCCAAGTGTCAATAGGGTTCATCCTAGGATTACAGAGTTTAGTCAACTGGGTAACCATCTCAATTGCCTCGAGATTCTCAGAATCTTCCAAAAGGGATACATTGAGCTTAAAGATTTATTATTCATTCCACCATCTCTTGTCTCCCCAATCCTATCAAACCTGATGGTGGCTTGGATAGGAGAATGATCTAAAATAGAAGTCGGATAAACCATCACTAGGGCATGACTGCCTTCAGACATAAAAGAGAAAGCAGTAGCATCCCCATAAAATTTGTCCAGTCTACAATAGACCCTCTACTTTCCCTTTTGATTATTACACCATGTAAACCATATATCCTAAAACTTTTTTTACTTATTTTCCATGGGGTCAACAATATTAAACTTTCTTTTGAACTTATGCCAGAAAAACATCTCACTTCCTTTCCACACATGGTCCAACCCACCTAGTTTATCAGTCCTATGCTCAACCATATTAAAGTCCCCCACAAAAATATAGGGGTTATTAGGAAGCTATTTTACACACCAATCCCACATCTCTGCTCTTTCCCTATGGTCATTGGCTGCATAAATGTTACAAATCCCAAACTCCTCTTGCTCAATTTTTAGAATAACCCATATAATTCTCTTACATGGAGAGCATCCATGACTGACAATCTGATCTACCAATTTATTATTTTTGATTAAGGTAAAAATAGGTTTTGAAAGGTACCTGAAACCTTTCACAAAAGGAGATTAGATATAATCAATGAGAACCCTTACAAACATGATATGCCTGCTACGAGAAAAAGAGTAGGACCTAAACAAACAACCCAAAACCTGATGAAGCAAAAAACTAGACAAAAAAAGATAGTTACCAGAAAAACTACCAGCAAACCATCCAGTGCAACAAGCTACTTAATGTATTTTTTCATAGGCTTCCTCAGCCTCTTTCTACATGTTTTCCATCAAGTCAATAGACTCCTTCAGCTTTAGCATCTTGTTAGGGATTTCTGGAACTTTTCTTTTGATAGCTCTACGAGTTCTAGAGTTCGAGTCCCGACTCTCAATATCACCTTCCACCGTGAAATTTGTTCTTTCCAGTAGACTCATTTCCAAGTAGGCGTATAAAGATTTGAGATTCTGGACAAAAACTTTCAGCCCTTCATTACTATGTTTGAGAATGATATTTATCATGTGCCCATTATGACTGATCTGGGCTTTCATCTCATTGTACTTTTATTCCATTATTTCATTAACCTTAACAGTAAGGTCATCATCTTTATTTTTGTTATTTACCTTATTCTTCACCTCCTTCTCCATTTCCACCATTCTGGAATTAAGAGGCACCATAGCTTCTTGCATGTTCTTGAGGTGCAGTTTCATCATATTTATTTCCTCCCCAATCCACTTCTCCATGTTAGCCCCATAGTTCTCTGTACTTTTTAGGATTCGCTCATCAGCCTTGAAACCCATCATTTTGTAGTCTAAACCAAGTTTTTTTTTTTTTTCTTTTTACTTTCTTTCCTCAGGCTTCTATTCTTCTCCATTTCTGTTTCTTGATTCTCCTCCTCCTCTTTTTCTTTTTCATTCTTTCCTTCTTCGTTCTCCCTGTTTTCATCTTCCTCATTCTTCTTGAGGTTTTCCACTTCCTTCTCCCTATTCTCATCTTCCTCATATATATTAATGTCTTCCGCAACTATGTTATCATCCTCATTATTGGAGTCCTCATCGTCTTAGGCCTAGTTCATCTTGGGGTTTCCCGAATCAGCCTCATTTATCTCCAGCTCTTCCATTTTATCCTCATCCTAATTTTTTTCCTCTTCAATGCTCTGGGTGTTAGGGCTTCCCTCTGACTCTTCCTTGAAGATCTCCTTTTTCTTGATCTTTATGTTAACCCTCTTCTTAGTTTTCACTTTCTTGATATCCTAGTTCAACTTTCTGAAATTCCCTGTGACCCATTTATTGTTGATGAGGATAGAAACCCCACCTTTACCCCTCTCATGGTTAGAGTGGAATCCTATGGCTCTATCCCACCATAATTTAAGTATAGTATGTGCTTGGAACCCTAAAACTTTTATCTCCTGCAAGAAAATAATGTCTTTGCCTACTAACTGATTACACCATCTCCTAACAATATATTTTCTAGCAGCCATCTCAAGACCTCTGACATTCCAGCTATGGATTTGTAGCATGATGATTATCTCAGGTGGGGCTTTGTACTCTTGCACAAATGGTTAAAATAGTCAGGCAAGTTGATCTTGCCTTTGGTCCTATTGGACATGGAATTCCTATCTCTAGTTTTCCTTTTTTGACGAACCACTTCGGTAAACTACTGGTCCTTATTAAAGGAAACCAATTGCAAAGACTCAGATGAGACAACACATTCTAGTCTAGGAGAGGGTTGGTTTTTACAAGAATTCTTAATGGCTACAGCCCTCTGATTAACAGTAACTAGGGCTAATTGTTGGGCATTATACTTGGTGGGGGGTGCCAGGTCACTTTATTCATTAACAAGGGGGAGGCCACTTGAAGGATGGGAATCTAAGGTTGAGGGGCTTTCACTCCTCTTAGTATTCTTAGCATGAACAACTTCAAAGTCTTCAGCAAACAATGGGTTAGACAAATAAGCAAACATATTATGGTCTACAATATCCACATTCATATCAGAGCTATCACCCAAGATTTAAGGTTCCTCTAGAAATTGATCCATCGACTCTTTCAGTGGATTAGGAACAACGTTAACATGATTTTTAGATTTTTCATTATTACCATCATAAATTTCATTCAAAATCTTAGAATTATTATCTTTTGTTGCATTACTATTCGAGTTCTGGACGATATTGAACTTCCCTTTCTGAGTATGTTTTAGTGCGGGGCAATCCTTTTTAGAATGCCCATTACATCTACAATGAAAACAAGAATTAAGGTTTCCGAGCATTGAGACCTCCCAACAAAGAACATCTCCATCAAATTCTAGAAAAATACATTCTGGAAAGTCTACTTTCGGTGATAGGGCTACCAAAACCCTTGCATTGAGATGAGGTAACATAACCCTAGATTATTCAATTTGCAGAACATTCCCTACAGGTTTTAACATTTGGGAAATAAATGGCCAGAATTCAATATTCAAATTCTTTATTTCTACCCAATTTGGGGTCGACTTGGCCACCACATTCTCTATATTTCCTTTGGGGGACCGAGGATAAACTTTAAACAATGAGTGGCCGACATTCCAAAATTTCTTGTTTAGTACTCTTTCTTCCATATTACGATTTTTTAACAATATAACAAACAACCCTTTTTGTATCATTCTACAGTAGGTAACAAAAATCCCCAAATTTTTCCCCCACATAGAGGCCAACCAATCATCAAAGAATTTTTAGGATGGCAAAGAATCCTTGTCCAAGCAAATAAAAAAAATTGCAATGCTTTTCAACCTACTCTGCTCAGATTTAATGGCACTTACCATATCCTCATTTGGCGAAAGAGAGATATTTTTCAAGCCTAGAGAAGGAGACTTACCCTTTCCTCCTTTGCCTTCGCCATCCTCTGCACTTCTTCCACCACTTCGTCCACCTCCATCGGTTGTGGCCTATCCCATACTAACTGCTTCTACATCTACCATCCTTCTGCTGAAGACTCCATCAAATCCTGTGCTAGCTGAGAAAACAGGAGAGCTCTCAGCCACCACCTACTTGTTTGACAGTTTATCATTTGGTAAATCAATGTTAATACCTTCTGCAATGACGTCGTATTTATCATTAATACCACTTGCCTCTACATTGTCCTTAATAATTTTTCCTTTACTCTGCGGGAGATCACCATTATTATTCGGCCCTCCCATCACATGCGCGACCCAGGCGGGGGAAGGGGAAACCCCAAAAACCAAATAAAAACTGAGGGCACAAAGAAGTCATACACCCAAAAACAAAAATGAAAGCAAGGATAACACGAAGACACATAACAAGATGACACGAAAAATGAGGGAAAAACATATAAAAGGCCTCAACACGAATCCACATACAAACATAAGCAAACGTCAGAGAAAAAATATTTGTAGAGTGCCATCTTTCTTTTCCCCAAAAGTTCCACAATATAGGAAAATTTATAAAACACCACATACATAAATTAACCTATTCAAAAAATTACTAATTTTGACTATAATTATATCAGTAAGGAAATACAATTTAATTGGCATTAATACTAACTCCATACTACTATTTTCATTTCCACAATTAAATAAATTTCTTATTGTGAAATCTCTCAAAATAAATATCTCATTAATATTGATAAATAATTTCATTAAATAAATCCCTTTGTATTAACTACCAATTAATAATCACCTGTTCATAAAACCTTAAATGACATACCCATTAAACTAAGGCTTTACAACATATTTAAAAATAACATTAAATAATTAAAACATATATACATCATATATTTAAATAAATTAAAACATATTTTATATATATATCTAAACTATATTAAATATCATCTAAATTAATTTAAACATAATTTAATAATAATTTAAAACTAATTTAATTTAATAATACTAATTTAAAATAAATTAAAACTAAATTAAATAAAATTAAAAACTAAATTTTATAACATATATAAAAAACAAAGTAATGGGGGTGGTCCCTGTGGCCCCCACCCTACCTTACAACCTGCGTCAGCCTCCCTTATAAAAGGAGAGGCATGACAGTACTGTCGGCCGGTGCCGACAGCTTCGGCTGTCACGCCGGCAATCTCGGTTGTCAAGCCGGCTCGTATGTCATGCATAGGGGAGGGGGGGAGTTGGTGGCCCCCACCTCCTCATCACTATTTAATATATTTTTTTTAAATAAATTTTGTTTTATTTAAAACAACTATTTTTTTTTTAAAACGAGTTTTAATTTTTTTTTTAATATTAATTCCGAAAACAGAATATCAAAAAGAAAGACTAATTTTTTTTTATCTTTTTTCCTTTTTTAGGACTAGTGTAAATTAATTTTTTTAACTCTGTATTTTTACAGAGAGCCTATTTTTTTCAAACAATAATTTTTGTTTCCATAGCTATTAATTTTTTTTTCAAGCAATAATTTAATTTCCTCTATAGTCCTAACTATAGGGAATTTAATTTTTCCCATTTAAGGGCTTTCCACAAGGTTTCTACCAACGAAATTTCAATAGCATTTCCTTACTAGGTTAATATATATTTTTCAAATAAAATCATCAAAAGACATAATAAACAAACAAGGAATGACCATTCAAAGGATCCTAGCTTTTCGGATGCATGGAAGATGGGAATCCGAAAGCTAGAATTGACATGAACAAGACCCTAACTCAATAACTGATGGGAGATACACAATGCAAAAATGCAAGCAAGAAGAATTCTCCAATTATGCTCCAAAACCAAGCACACACCAAAGCTCTCCAAAATCTCCAAAACCTGTTAATACAAAATGAAACTCCAATTCCCTCCTAATGGGATTCAATTTCCCCTAAACATGCAAACCCTCATGACAACACATTCAGTTAACTCCTAAAATGATTCCACCCAAAATTGAAAGAAAATAACAATTAATTAATTAAAATATCTTTTAATTTCAAAACTCAACTTTGAATCCTACAATCTAGTTGAAAGCTTTGAGTTTGAAAATATTTTTTCAACCAAATCTTGCACATGTAATTTATAAAATATTAATTTAAATAACTTAAATATTTAAAGGACAATAATCCATGCAACTTAATATTTAATTATTTAATAAGGCATAAAAGCATATTCACTCTAATTTTCAATTAATTATTTAATTAAATATTTATAATCAATAATTGCACTTTAATTAACCTTTCAATTAAACATAGGTATTTAATTTAATTTTCAATTAATTAAATACCCTATATTTAATAATTAATTGCAATAATATTCAATTAAATAAATAACATGATTTAACACCCACATAATCACATCAAGCACCTGAAATTGAACACAAGCAAAAATCAAACATGCACTAGGAAAGGGATACACGAATTCCTATCAACTATACGAATTCGGTAAGGTAGCCAATACAAATACTTGTCCACTAACTAGGACAATTAGGTTCATGATAGGATTTCGACCTAAAAACTATCTCCCCTCTCTTACCATTGAGATATTGCGATAGGGCATGCTCACTCCTGCCAATTCAGGGAAGATGTGGCCCGATACCTACAAACTTGTCATCACAAAGATGAACATACATGCATATATATAGCATGGCAAACAATGGTTGAGACCAGGTTATCGTGTGGATCTTGCCGAAGCAAGTAACCACAAAGCTATCCCATACCATACCAAGCACATCAAACAGTAATGAAAACATACAATGATCTATGTGCATGTAAATCTAAGGTCAGTATTGTCAGAAAACCACAATCAAAATGAAATCCTAACATATACATAAGCATCATAAAATAACCCTAAATCACATATACACAGAAGATACAACATGATAATAATGGATCAATAACATACTATAATGTAATCATAAGTATCCTTAAGATCAACTGAAATAACCACACATACATCAAAATGCCTAAAAGAGTTCAACATCCAAAAATTAAAAACCAACCTAAGAGGTGGGTATTACAGTTTCATAGCTAAATAACACAGGTTAGCGAGTTGCATTTGAGAAAAAAAAAAGGGCAAAGATCTTTAATGAATCAGGAAGGTTTATCGAAACTGGTGAACAAACAAAAGGTAATTTATTGTATCTTGATGATATAAACACTACTTTTTTAATGGATAGAAACGAAGACATATGGTTGTGGCATAAAAGATTATGTCATGTTAATTTTGTCAACATGATTAGGATAAGAAATAAAACGAAAGTAAGAGGCTTACTGAGTATGTCAAAGCCCAATTATATCATGTGTAAGAATTGTCAAAAAGCTAAAATGACAAAGTCTAGTTTCAAGAGAAAAACCTACACATCTAATGCTATTCTAGAATTAGTCCATACTGATCTATGTGGACCCATGTGAACTAAGAGTTACTATGGAGATAGATATTTCATTCTATTTGTAGATAATTATTCTAGAATGATGATAGTTATGTTCTTAAAAGAGAAATTAGAAGCATTCAAGATGTTTAAATGGTATAAACCTATTGTAGAAAAATAAAGTGGTAAGGAACTAAAATGCTTAAGATCAGATAGAGGAGGAGAATTTATTTCAGATGAATTCACTAACTTTTGTAATGAGCATGAAATTAAAAGACAAGTTTCTGCACCAAGAACACCATGAAAAAATGGGATTGCTGAAAGAAGAAATAGATCCATTGTTGATTGTGCAAGAACATTGATGATTGAGAAAGGCATCACTCAAACATTCTGGAGGGAAGTTGTCAGTACTGCTATCTACACATTGAACAAAGTACAATTGAAGAAAGACACCAAGAAAATGCCTTATGAGATATGGTATGGATACACACCAAATGTAAGTTACTTCAAAAATTTTGTAATTCAATGTTGTATTTTGAAAGATGATAGAAATAGAAATCTTGACTCTAAAAGTGAGGAAGGAATCTTTCTAGGGTATTCCACCAAGAGCAAGGCTTATAAATGTCTTAACAAGTCCTCTAACAAAATCAATGAAAGTGTAAATGTCAGAATAGATGAATATGCAGAGAAAAATGATGAGGAAAGAAGAAAAGAACTAGAAAAATACAACAAGTTTGTTTACAATGAATAACCTGACAGTTTGTCCTAGAAACAATGTATCTCTCCTGAGCAACAGAACATTGCACCCGAGCATCAGCCTGCAAAAATCAAAAATTAGGAAAATTATCAAAATGATGTTCTGAGTGATGGAGATTAGAATGAAGGTCAATATAATGATCAGAATGATGAAAAATGAGTTGAATTGGTAGTTTCCAAGTATTTCAAAAGACACCATCCATAGAATCAGATGATAGGAGACAAAAAGGTTGGAATGAGAACATGAAGTAAGTCACTAAATACTAGATGTTTAGTTTTGTTATTTTGAGCCTAAATCTGTTAATACCGCACTTGAGAATGAAGAATGGGTCAGTGCTATGAATGAAGAGATAGAAGAGATTGAGAAGAACAAAACATGGACATTAGTACCTAGACCAGATGACGAGAATGTCATTTGTACCAAATGGATATTCAGAAACAAGATGAATGAGAATGGAGAAGTCACAAGAAACAAATCAAGATTAGTATGCAAAGGGTATGCACATGAAGAAGGTATTGACTATGGAGAAACCTTTGCAACCGTTGCTAGACTAGGAGTAAGAATTTTACTTGCTTATGTTGCATTCAAAGGATTCAAGGTATACCAAATGGATGTCAAATCTGCATTCCTAGATTGAATACTAGAAGAAGAGGTATACCTTGAACAACCAGAAGGGTTTGTTGATCCTAACAAGAGAAACATGGTTTTTGACTACATAAAGCCTTGTATGGATTGAAATAAGCACCTAGAGCCTAGTATGAAAGACTTCACTCCTATCTCATAAGTATTGGATTTGTAAGAACAAGTGAAAATAGCAATCTGTATTTAAAAGAAGATATTGATGATAACATTTTGACTGCTGAAATATTTGTTGATGATATCATATTTGAGGGTAATGATATGTTATGCAAATAATGTGCTAACAAAATGAGCAAAGAGTTTGAAATGTCAATGTTTAGGGAGATCAAATTCTTTCTTGGTCTACAGATTCTTCAACAAGATGCAGGTGTATATATATATATATATATATATATATATATATCAAGGAAGTGCTGAAGATATTCAAGATGGAATATTCCAAACTAGTTGGAACACCTATGAAAACCATATTCAAGATGATAAAGGAAGATAAGTTAAATGAGGTAAATCAGACCTTCTATAGATCAATGAATGGAAAAATAATGTATGTTATTCATACTAGACTAGATATAGCACATGCAGTTGGAATAGTTGCAAGATTCTTTGCTAATCCCAAAGAATCACACATGACTATTGTCAAAATAATTCTGAGATATCTAAAGAACACCGAGGACTATGGCTTATGCTATAAAAGAGAAGGAAAATTTGAGCTTCAAGTCTATACAGATGCTGATTGGGATGGAAACTTAGATAATAGAAAGAGCACAACTGGAGGAGAATTATTCATGGGTGACATACTTGTCACATGAATAAGTAAGAAGCAAGGATGCATCTCACAATCTACTGTAGAAGAAGAATATGTGGTTGTTTCTGCAAATTTCTTGAACATTGCATGGATCAAACAATTGCTAGAAGGTATGAATAAGAAATTTCTTGAACCAGTGATTATCTATTGTGAGAAAACTAGTGATTATCTATTGTGATAATACTAGTGCAATAAAAATTTCTAAGAATCCTGTCATGCATGCTAAGACTAAGCATATTGCAATCATGTATCATTACTTAAAAGAAAAAGTTAAAGAGAAAGAGGTTATACAAGAATATGTTCAATCCAAGGAACAATTAGCTGACATATTCATAAAGCCATTGCCTAAAGATACATTTGAGTACCTGAGAAAGAGACTAGGGGTCCGACCCTTGTCTATTAGTCAGTAAGATCACTAGGAGGTTGCATCAGTGTACACCTAGTCAGAAGATCATTCATGTTGATGCAGGAAAAGAGATGGACTCCAAAGATACATCAGTACATAGAGAGGTACATATCTACACCAAACACCAGAGTCATTGTATTGTTGATGGATAGGGAAATTCAAGGAGTATATTATAAAAAGGAGGAAGGATATACTTTGGCATTATTGTCAAAGGGATAGATGACTTGAAAAGAATTGATAGAGATGTAATGTGTAAGGGAGATAATATCCAAAGGTAGAGATTACATATGAAATATCCATCATGACTATCAAAAGGGAGAGAAGTATCATAAGGGAGAGATGACTTAAGGGAGTGTTGACTTAATGGAGAGAAGTATTCTATATTGCTATCAAAAGGAAAAATAGATGATCAAGGAGAGGAACAGTCAAAGGGAGAGACAACATCAAAAGAATAGATTCTACAACATAGGGAGAGACGGAATCAGAAGCTACTACATCTATCCAGTGAAGGGATTGAAGATTGAAGAAATTACTCTGCAAGAAAAAAATCTAAGCTAGAAGATCTTACTGAGAGCCATACATTTGTATTGGTTATAGAATAATAAGATTGGTAGATTGATGAACTACAACTGATATATTTCATATTTTATTAGTAGTAATGTAGTGTGTTTCCATCAATGCCAAAAGGAGAGATTGATGAACTATAACTAATTAAATGCTTGAAGATGTTAAGTTGATGATCACTAAGCTACAGAAAGTTAATGTAATACATTAAATTAGTTAATGTATTGTATGTTCATTGATGTCAACTTGATATAATCTAATTGGTTATATACATAGTGTCAAAGACTTCAAAGAACCAAAGAGATAAAGTTTATGCTATCAATAATGCATAAAAGTTTAGTATGTACTAAGTGACAATAAATACTGACGGATAGTTCACCCTGATGGATAGAGAACCCCAAGAGGAAAGTCACAGTGATACCCAAGCAAGAAACCTAAGAAAGCATTACCGATGAGCAAAACCACAGTGTTACCTGATGGTTAGACAACCCCGACATAAAGACAACCATGAGGAATAGAGATACCCGAGGACAATTGAAGTCTAGACCAAGCTAACAAAGAGTTAAACACCGAAAAGAGCTGAAGTTCAGAAACAAAAAAAGACTTAGCTGGCACGAGCTAAATATGGAGTTACTTGGTTGATAACATTGTTTTCATCAACAAGTTAAAAGCCAGAGATAAACATGAGTTGTAAATTTGTTTTATTCTAGTTGTCAAAGAGAGATCTATGGGATAAAACTAAAGTAAAGCTTTAAAGTAAGAAAGAAAAGAATTGTAGATCACGCCAAGAACAAGAAAGTCAAGGACTTTGAAATTGTGAAATTATTTCTATAAAGAGACAAGATAATTCATTATGAATCAGGGGTGAATAGAGAAGAAGATGCTGAAGAGAATACTGGTTAAGGAAGACTTCATACAGTCCTGATCAATCAAGCTAAAGAATAGAGCTAAAGATTTCTACGAACACCAAGAAATAGAGAAGCATGGGATCACCAAGAAGAAAAAAGTGGAGAAAAAGTATTGAAACAAAACATTGATCAGAAAGGTAGTATGAGCTTATAATAGATCTGAACATCTGCAAGATTAAGTTGTTTATATGAACATATCATATATTGTCTCAGTTTAACCATTGATTCATAAATTCTCTTAACCGAGTAGGACTTAACAATCCTTTATATATTGAAATACATTCCAAGGAGTATCAAAAGGTTAATTCATGAAGATAACATAGTGAAATGCCAAATATCAAGTGATTAATTTTTAGTGATAAATCCTTTAACAAGGTCGCACTTAATAGTGTGTGTGTAATCTTTAATACTGTTGGCTCTTCACCGAGCTCACTTTAGAAGAGTAAATTTTGGGTTACAGTCCCAAGTGGTTTTTCCCTTAATAGGGTTTCCACATTAAAAATCCATGTGTCAATGTGTTTATGAGTCATTACTTTAATGTTTTGCTTTACACATAACTAATCTGGATTGATCAGTAAGCATTAAGTTATTTACTGCATTTTAGTAAAAGATAGAAAAGGATAGACTGCTATTTGGTAATGATTAAGAATAAGGTTTAAGAGTGAACTTTGAGTAGTAGTTATTTGATAAGATTATTTCAAGGCATACATCTTGTAGGACTGAAGATGAATAGAGGCTTATAATTGTGGCTATAAGTTTTTGGGATAATTTATTGGAATATTTTTTAGGCCACTAATTCACCCTCCCCCCTACCCCCCTCTCAGTTATTCTAACAATTACATGAAGGAGTGAGACATGATTTGGAGGAAATGAATCAAGTTTATAAGAGGAGAGAAAACATGAAGAGGAGACATAAGGAATTTCAAGAGGGAGATGAATTTATGGTATACTTGCAAAAGGGTATATTTCTAGTTGGTACTTATAACAAGTTGAAGATGAAGAAGTTTGGTCCTTGTAGGATCTTGAGGAGATTTGATTCAGGGAATGCTTATGAAGTGGAATTACTAGAGGATATGGATATATTGTCAATTTTCAATGTTGCTAATTTATATGAGTATCATGAGTCATATTTTAGTAGCAGTGGAGGATCAGATGGTTAACAATAGTATCCTAAGAAGCGGATGGATCAGATATACATGATTTTGGATAGTAGAGTTGGTCGAGTTACAAGAGGTAAGCAGTATATGGAATATCTAGTCAAGTGAAAGGACACACTAGTTGAGGATTCATCATGGATTTCTCATGTTGATGTTGACCTATTTGATTTTACAATTTACCCCACAAAGTGAGAGACTCACTTTTCAATTACCCTGGGTGTATGGTGCAGGAGCATCTTGTGATCTATGGGATAAGAAAGTTTTCATAAGATTATCTAGTGCATGTTGGCTAGGGATTGTAAGAGTTTTTTTATCCAATCAGGCATGTATGTTTGGCACGTGAGATTGTATTTTGCAGATCTATTGTAATTAGTTCACCGATCATAATTGAAGGTTGATCTATTATTTTATCATTGTTGTCTTATTGTTCTTGTCATTTATGTTGTGTTTTGTTGGATGCAAGGATCAGATAGATATTTTGGGGTTTCTCCATCCTTGACTACATCAATCTCAATAACTCAATAACCAAATACACATGGTTACCATATCACAAGATCAATGGTCATCAAACATCAATAACATCTCTCTCCAAATATGGAGTAAAACATAATTAAAAAGACCATCATACATAGCATAAAACAATCACCGTAGAACAAATGAGGTAACCAGGAGAACAAATCAAAAC
>MU224050.1:1529859-1560432 GCA_018584345.1 Thuja plicata | reverse complement strand
AAATGAGACTCCAATAAGGGAAATACAACAACATAGAGCTTATCAAGAAATCCTTTAATAATAATGCGGTTGGCTACAATTACTAATCATCTTAAATTATCATAAGGAATATTCTACTTTAAGTGAATGTTAGAATATAAATTAATTTTAATTAATTATAGTCTAAAGTCTCGATTGAATACACCATTTAAATGAATCATATGGAAAAGATTTAAATAATTCTATATATAAAAATTATATATATATATATATAGATATATATATATACATATATATATACATATATATACATACATATATACATATATATACATATATATATACACACATATATATATGTATATATATATATATACACACACACACACACATATATATATATATATATATATATGTAGATATATGTATATACATGTATATATATATATATGTATATATATGTATATATATATGTATATATATATATATACATATATATACATATATATATATATACATTTTATATACATGTCTGTCATCTCCCCTCTCTTACCATTGAGATATTATGATAGGGCACACTCATCCTAGCAATTCAAGAAAGTCAATGCCCGGTACGTGCAAACCTGTCATCACAAAGATGAAACATATGCATGCATATAATATAACAGACAATAGTTGGGATCAGTGCCGTGTGGACCTTGCAAGAGCAAGTAGCTATGAATCCAGTCCATACCACATCAAACACACCAAACAAAAATATAAAACATACAAATGATTCATGTGCATACAAAGGTTGTGTTAGTATTGTTAGTAAATCCATGGATATAATGACATCATAAACATAAATGGTAGCAGACAAGTGGGCATTACATATTCACTTAACAAGATTAATTGATTGAGATTGACATAAACACAAAAGGCTATAGATGATGAAATACACCCAAATAATAAGGTAGAAAGACTACATGGGCTATTTGGATTGGAAATCGGTAAAATAGCAGTAATTTCTATTGAAACAATGCAAAATCATTTATAGAAGGAATTATGCAAAAAGACTAGATAAAGAGATCCTTAAAAAATGTACAAACTTTTCTTTTATAGGGTTTAAGCATAACCCAGATTTTACATGAAGTTCAAACACTCAACTTGGGTTGAGTTACAGAAGAATCATGAAGATTAGAAGAAATCCTATCCTCGGACCAGAAAACCCAACTAGAAGTGATAGAAATAGGGTGAAATTAAATGCATTTGCAACAAGAAGAGATGTCTATAATAACTATGGCCTCAAAAGTTATCAATATGTACCTAGATAGCATGTAGATCTTTTGAGAGATATTGTAAGTAGGAAGAAAGATCATATTTTGAGTTAATAGTGTTGTTTAAATCTAGGAAGTAGATGGGAGAAGATGAAATTTGAATGCTCTTGTTTTGAGAAGTGGTCATTTTCCTTTTGAAATATTCAAACTTCTCTTACAACTCAGGTCAAATGGTGTTGACCTAGGAGAAACTGCCACCGATGAAAGAAGACCCCAAACTTTCACAAAGTAGTGTAAATTTGAGTGCAAGTTTCCATGTGTCAACACAGTGGGAAATTTTCCTGTTTACCTCTTTCCTTCATTCTGAATGCACACACAAGCACAATTTTTCCACCAAGATGTACGACAGATGATCTTCACAAGAACCCTTTTGTTTTTGCCCAAATCTTGTGCTTGAGCACCACATGTCCCCTCATTTCAGCAAGACCCAAAGATGTCTTGCCAAAACACTTTTCATATCACCCCTCATAGACCAATGTTAGGCCTTCAAATTCAATGAGGAGTTCCATAAGCATTGTCATAGTTCGACAATAGTTCTAAAAGGAACTCATTTTTCTTCGCTTGCTTCATTTTAAAAGTTCCACCCTTATCTCTGAAATCTGATGTTGGCATGGTAACTCTTTAGTTTTGTCTTTTTAGCTACACCTCAAAAACCAAAGAAAGTTCCAGAAGTATCTTCAGAACCCAAAGACAGTTCTGGAAGGATGTTAAAAACCTGAAAGCCTGATAGACTTAAAAAAGACTAAGGCATATAAATTTTTAAAAGACATTTTTGGAATTCCTTAGATGATTTCATCTCAATTTTTTCATCCCAATTTATGCAACCCAGCCTTGATCTGAAATCTGATGGGGATAAAAAATGGTCAACATGTAACATATACCCTTCATTGTTTTAAAGGAGAACAAAAGACATAAAGTAACTAAGACATAAAGTGTAATGTTAAAATCTTAACCATGGGAAGCACCTAGATAGATCCAAATAAAATCAAATATTTTCCTAAGAACATAAGAATTTCTATGAAATAAAATACCATGTGTTGGATGATATCAGATTTGGGTACTACTTATGTTGTTGATATTCATGTTTTTTCACTGATGTCAACATATGTTTCTATTAAGAGTACAGACTGGTTTCTAGACTGTAACTGTGATGCTTGATAGAGAAGGTATCTATGTTTTGGGTATATCTTATAGGAAAAGATATTTTAAGTGATGTGAGCTTATTGAATGAAAGAGGACATATTGAGGAATGTTGGGTATTTATCGATTGTTGTGAGAATGTTGGTGACATCAGCTGTGGCGTGTATTCTGGAGGAGACCTATTTGGTAGCCAAATTCATAGATGTAGTGTGTATTATGAATTGTGAGCATGAATTGTAGATCTTGGAATATAACTAATATACTGTAATGGTTTTTTACTTGTGTTAGGTACCTTGTGTATCTTACCAAGGGGTTAAATAATTATTTGTATATTGGAAAGCCTTAATTAGCCGACCTAATAAATTGTTTATATATTGGGAAAGCTTTATTGGCTGACCTCATGAATTATTGTAAAAGGGTATATATGAGAGATATTTTCTTTTGGAAAGATGTCGTAGAGATTGAAAAGGTAGAGAAGTGTGGAAGTTGCAAGGCTTGTTTGGTTGCAAGATGTAGAGCAGAGTTTTTTATTATTATTCTTCATCAGAACTGACCAAGCAAAGATAGTTGCTATCAGACCGTTCATTGGATTTTATATTTATGATATACACTTGTTTAGATTGTTAATCCTTAAGGCTGGCTTTAACCTTCTTTAGCCAGTGAGCCCACTATTACTCTTGACTCCTAACAGGGTATGTCCTTTAATAAGGACTATGTGCTGTAATGTTGTAACAAGCTCCTAACAAGGCTAAAGCATTTAACAGGGATACTATACTCTCAGTACATCATTTGTGGGTGCTAATTACCACCAAGGTTTTACCTTTAATAGGGTTTCCTCAACAATAATTATTGTGTTCTTGCACTGGCATTTACTGTGTTATCACTTGCATTGTTATTTTGGTTTATGAAGTTTAAAAATTGAATAATATATATCACAACGGATTCACCCCCCCTCTCATTTGTCTTGTGGACTTTTATTCCTAACAATTGGTATCAAAGCTACTGGTCCTTAGAGAGAAAGCTTAAAATCTTGAGGTGATCCTGAAGACGACCTACTACAGGAAAGATAGCCTGAAATTTGATCCTAAAAACTTTGACAGTTGGAAAAAAAAGATGAGAACGCATTTTATATGTTTGGGAATTGACTACTGGATGATCATGAAAAAGAAAGAAAAGATAGAAACCAAGGATGAATTGGAGAAGGCTAATGAAGATGATAAGAAGATATTTTCATGGAATATGGTTGCAAGGGAATCTTTGATCAATGCACTTTCTGAAGGTGAATTCATAGAAGAAAAAGACTTGGATTCTACACATGAGATTTGGACAAGATTAGAAGCATTGTATATAGGAGATAAGTTTACTAAATAGGCAAAGCTACAAAAATAGAAGACAAAAATAGAATCAATGAAGATGAGAGAAGATGAGAAAATTAGGGCATATGCATAGAGAATTACTCAAGTGGTTACTGGCATTAGAAACTTTGGAGGTACTTACAGTGAGGAAGAAGTGATTGCAAAGATACTTAGATATTTGACACCTATTTACAAAACTAAAGTACAAACTATAAAGGAGATTATACCTTTGACACCAAACTTTAATAAATAGATATTGATCAGAAAGCTAACTAATTTTGAGGCTATAGAATTGGGAGATTCTTTACCTAAAGTTGAGTCAACATTTAATGCTATTGTCCATAGAAATAAAAAGACCTTATCTAGAAATGTGAACACCGGCAATGGTGACTGAGAGAAGAGCTTGGGGACTATGTTGATGATTGTGAACAAATACAAGAGGAAGAAAGAAAGCTAGATGAAGTGGTAGCACTAATTTATAGAAGATAAAAGAGAGGTAATGACAAATTTGAAGGCAAGTTACCTTTGAAATGTTTTTCATGTAATAAGATTGGTCATTTTGCATCTCGGTGTCCTACAAGGGTTCCAAAGCACAAACCTGAGTTTTTCAAATCTAAGTATTCAAAAGATGAGGAATGTTATTATGCAAGTGAAGGTGTATCTGATGATGATGCAGACTATGATGAAATTGGATTTATTTTTATTAAGGATTATGAACCATTGCATGAAGAAAAAGCCTTAGTATCCTGTGTTGAAAATAAATTTGAATGGGTTATAGATAGTGGTTATTTACATCGTATGACTGGAGATAAAAACAAGTTTGTGAGTCTGAAAAGATATGATGGTGGTGTTGTTAGATTTGGTGATAATGCTCCTAATCTTATCATTGGATTTGGATCTATTTATCTAGATGGAAAGACTAATACTGACAATGTACTGCTTGTTGATGGACTTAACCATATTCTGTTGAGTGTTGGGCAGTTAGTGGACAGAGGTTATCAATTGAAATTTATTGATGGGAAATTTTCTATTAGAAGTAAAATAGGAGACTTGATTGCATCTAATACAAAATCTAGAGGTGATGTATTTGAATTTAAAACATATGAAGCTTCTTGTTTTATTACAAAAGTTGATGACAGTTGGTTATGGCATATAAGATTTTGTCATGTTAACTTTGATAACATTGTAAAGGTGAGTATGAAAAATGTTGTAAGAGATTTACCTAAGATTGGGAAACCATATAACACTATGTGTAGAGAGTATGTTATGGGGATGTCGACTAGAAGTACTTCTAAAAGAAAATATTATTTGGAAAAAGGGAAGTTGGATATGGTGCATACAGATCTGTGTGGTCCTACAAGAACAAGATCTTATTATTATGAAAGGTACTTTATAATTTTTGTTGATGACCTTTCTAGAATGATGTGGGTTATATATTTGAGAGAGAAATCTAAATCATTTGACAATTTCAAGTTATTCAAAGAAAAAGTTGAGAATGAATCTGGTTTGAAGATAAAATGTTTGAGATCAGACAGAGGTGGAGAGTTTACATAATACTTATTTAATACCTACTATGAAGAACATGGAATATACAGATAGACATCAGCTCCTAGGACACCACAACAAAATGAGATAGTAGAGAAAAGAAACAAAACTATATTAGATTCTGCAAGGACTATCCTGCTAGAAGGAAATGTGTCACATGTTCATTGGAGATAATTTTTGGTACTGCTATGTACACCTTGAACATAATTCAGATCAGAGAAGGTACAAGTAAGACTCCTTATGAATTATGGTTTGATCATACACCTACTATAAAATATTTTAGAATATTTGGAAGTAAATGTTATATCAAAAGAGATGATGAGATAGGGAAGTTTGATGCTAGAAGAGATGAAGGAATCTTTCTTGGTTATTCTAATAAGAGAAAAGCATATAAATGTTTCAATCTGAGATAGAGGAAGTTGATTTAAAGTGCCAATGTGATGATAGATAAAAATTTTCAGATTCAGGAAAGAATATATGACTGTGGTAAGATTACAGAGATGAAAGAGGTCACTGGTGAACCTGAAGAACCTTTGATGGCTGATAATGAGATTGAAGAGGAATTAATTAAGGCTACTGAGACTCCTAAGACTTGGAGGTATGTTAAGAACAATCATCCTTAAGATCAAATTATTGGTGATGTAAGTAAAGGTATGATGACTAGATCTAGAACTAGAGATGAAATTTGTTTGATTTCTCAAGTTGAACCAAAAACTACTGATGAAGAATGTAGAGATGAATCATGGACTAAAGATATGAAAGAAGAACTTGAACATATAAAGAAAAAAAACACTTTGGAATTTGTTCCAAGACCTAAGAAAAAAATGTGATAGGAACTAAATGGGTTTTCAGAAATAAGATGGATGAGGAAGGAACAGTGGTAAGAAACAAGGCTAGACTCATTTGTAAAGGCTACTCGCAACAAGAAGGTATAGACTATGAAGAAACATTTGCTCATGTTTCTAGGTTGGAAGATGTGAGATTATTTATTTCTTATGTTGCATATAAAGACTTTAAAGTATCAGATGGATGTGAAATCAGCATTCTTGAATGGATATTTGGAAGAAGAAGTATACATTGAACAAACTAATGGATTTCATTTGACAGAAAATGAAGACATGGTTTATAAGCTGAAGAAAGCATTGTATGGACTGAGACAAGCACTGAGAGCATGGTATCCAAGACTGGATAAGTATCTACTTCATCTTGGTTTTAGAAAAGGTAATGCAGACAATAATTTATAATTAAGAACTAATGAAGATGGAATATTAATCATAGAAGTTTTTGTTGATGATATCATTTTTGGAGGCAATGATAAGATGAGTAAGAAGTTCTCTAAAGAAATAGAAAATTAATTTGAGATGTCAATGATTGGTGAAATGAAATTCTTTCTTGGTTTTCAAATCAATTAGAGTAAGAATGGTATTTTTATATCTCAGACCAAGTATCTTAAGGAAATGTTGAAGAAGTTTGGAATGGAAGATTGTAAACCTGTTGGAATACCTATGGTGAATGGTTACAAACTGACTAGTAATGATGAGACTCAAAGTGTTTTTGAGACAAAGTACAAATCTATGATTGGTGCTTACTATATTTAACTCACACTAGACCATATATTACCATTGCAGTTGGAATTATTGCAAGATATCAGGTAGATCCTAATGAGACACACCTTGTTGCTCTGAAAAGAATTTTTAGATACTTGAAAGGGACAACAGAATATGGATTATGGTATGAAAAATTAGCTGAGTTTATTTTTTAGGCTTATACTGATGTTGATTGGGAAGGTAATGTGGATGATAGAAAAAGCACAAGTGGTGGTGCATTTTTCCTTGGGAAAAGGTTAGTTTCTTGGTTAAGTAAGAAGCAGGACTGTATTGCTCAATCTACTGCTGAATTAGAGTATGTTGTTGTTGTAGTAAATTGCACACAAGTTGTTTGGATGAAACAAATGCTAAAGGAAATTGGAATATTTTTTGAAGAGCCAGTGGTTATCCATTGTGATAACACTAGCATAGTGAATATGTCAAAGAATCCTAGAATGCATTCAAAAACTAAACACATTTCTATTAAGTATCATTTCTTGAGGGAGAAGGTAGCAGAGAAAGAGTTTAAACTAGATTATATTAGCACAAAGGAATAGATAGCAGATATATTTACAAAACCTTTGCAAAAAGATGCTTTCGAGTATCTCAAAAGAATGCTCGAGGTTAGAGCCCCTCCTTGTGAAAATTACTTGATGCAAGGTATGCATCAGTCCAGTGGCTTTCAGAACTATATCACTTTCCAGACTTGACGTATGGATTTACTGCTCAGGGGGAGTAATTGCTAGAATACTGGTGCACTTGGGTGATTTTACACCTAATTATTGGAGACGTGAAGATTTGAAAAAAAATCTACAGTAGATCAAAGAAGACTTATGGCACCCTTTGCCATTGTTGCCAAAGGGGAAAATATTTTATGTGAAAATCCCTACTGTTTTGGGGAGATTTGTGTTGAGGATATTGAGAAAATTGTATTGATAGAGAGTAATTTTTGGGTTGATGGATTTTACCACATGTTTCCATCAATTTCAAAGGGGGATATTGTTGGATGATATTAGATTTGGATACTATTCATGATGTTGATATTCATGTTTTGTCACTGATGTCAACATATGTTTATATGAAGAGAACAAACTATTTATTTGACTGAAAGAAGTGTACGGACATTGTACGGATGATTAAAAATGATTGAATACATGGATATGGATTTAGATGTGTAATGACCTTATTCCTAAGGTCGTTTGACTTGAGATTACATATTGGTGATGTTACAGATGATTTAGTGAAGACTAGTTTCTAGACTGTGATAGTAATTCTTGACAGAGCATATATCTGTATTTTGCGTATATCTTACAGATGAAAATTTTTCAACATATGCAAGCTTATAGGATGGTAGAGGACACATTGAATAATTTTCATTACTAATCGCTAGTCATGAGAGTCTGGTGACATCATCTATGGCTTGTATTCTGGAGGAGACCTATTTTGGTGGTCGACTTCAGACATGTAGCATGTATTATGAATTGTGAGCATGGATTGCAGATCTTGGATTATAACTGATAGATTTTAATTGATGTTTACTTGTTATAGGTACCATGTGTATCTTAGCAAGGGGTTAAATAATTAGTATATTGGGAAATCCTAATTGGTTGACCTAATTAATTTTTTGTGTATTTGGAAAAGCTTAATTGGCCGACCTAATGAATTCGTTGTAATAGGGTATATATGAGTGATATTTTCTTTTTGAAAGATGAGGGAGAGAGTGAAAAGGTAGAGAAGTGTGAAAGTTGTAAGGCTTGTTTTGCTGCTAGATGTAGAGCAGAGTTTTTGATAATAATACTTCATTGGAACTGACCAAGCAAAGATAGTTGTTATTAGATAGTTCACTGGATTGTATATTTCTTATATACACTTGTTTGGATTGTGAATCATTGAGGGTGGCTTTAACCTTCTTTGGGAAGTGTGTCTGGGTAGTGAGCCTACTACTTTTCTTGACTCCTAATAAGTTTTTTCCTCTAAGAGGGACTATGTATTGTAATATTGTAATAAGCTCCTAACAGGGCTAAATATTTTAACAAGGATACTATACTCTCAGTACATTATGTGTGGGTGATAATTCCCACTGGGGTTTTACCTTTAATAGGGTTTTCTTGACAACAACTATTGTG
Source organism: Thuja plicata (assembly GCA_018584345.1). Lineage (NCBI taxonomy): Eukaryota > Viridiplantae > Streptophyta > Pinopsida > Cupressales > Cupressaceae > Thuja > Thuja plicata. The sequence continues at coordinate 1,551,385 of MU224050.1, read as the reverse complement.
TTATTGTGTTGGCATTTATTATTTTATCATTTGCATTATAGTTTTGTTTTATAAAGTATAAAGTTTAATATTCTATATCACAACTGATTCACCCCCCCCCCCTTTCTCACTTGTGCTTGTGGACTATTATTCCTAATCGCCTTATGATGTGATTTGATGATTTTATCTAGTTTGAAGATAAAATGTTTGAGATCAGACATAGGTGGTGAGTTTACATCAAATTTATTTAATTCATACTATGAAGAGAATGGAATATTTAGAAAGACATCTGCACCCAGCACACCACAATAGAATGGGATTGTAGAGCGAAGAAACATAATAATATTAGATGCTACAAGAACTATGCTACTAGAAGGAAATGTATCACATGTTCATTGGAAAGAAGTTGTTGGTACTGTTGTGTACATCTTAAATAGAGTTTAGATTAGAGAAGGTACAAGTAAAACTCCTTATAAATTATGGTTTGATCATGCACCTACTGTAAACTATTTTAGAATATTTAATAGTAAATGTTATATCAAGAGAGATGATGAGATAGGGAAGTTTGGTGCTAGAAGTGCTGAAGGTATTTTCCTTGGTTATTCTACTAATAGTAAAGCATATAAATATTTTAATTTGAGATTGAGGAAGTTGATTGAAAGCGCCAATGTGAGGATAGATGAAAAGTTTCAGATTCGAGAAAGAATATATGACTGTGGTCAGATTTCAGAGATAAAAGAGGTCACTGGTAAAATTGAAGATGAACTAATTGAGGTTACTGAGACTCCTAAGACACTGAGGTATGTAAAGAAGAAACATCCTAAAGATAAAATAATTGGTTATGTAAGTAAAGGTATAATGACTAGATCTAAATTTAGAGATGAAATTTTTTTGATTTCTCAAGTTGAACTGAAAACTACTGATAAAGCATGTAGAGATGAATCTTGGACTAAATCTATGCAAGAACTTTAACATATAAAGAAAAAAAATACTTGGGAATTGGTTCCAAGACCTAAGAACAAAAATGTGATAGGTACTAAATGGGTTTTCATAAACAAGATGGATGAGGAATGAACAGTGGTAAGAAACAAGGCTAGACTAGTTTGTAAAGGATATTCGCAACAAGAAGGCATGGATTTTGAAGAAGCATTTTCTCATGTTGCTAGATTAGAAGCTGTGAGATTATTTCTTGCTTATGTTTCACATAAATTCTTTAAAGTATATCAGATGGATGTGAAGTCAGCATTCTTGAATGGAGATTTGGAAGAAGTATACAGAGAGCAACCTGATGGATTTCCTCTGACAAATAATGAAGACATGGTTTGGAAGTTGAATAAAGCACTGTATGGACTGAAAAAAGCACCGAGAGCATGGTATGCAGGACTAGACAAGTACATACTTCATCTTGGTTTCAAGAAGGAAATGTAGACAATAATTTATATTTAAGAACTGATGAAGATAAAAACTTAATCATAGAAGTTTTTATTGATGATATCATTTTTGGAGGCAATGATAAGACGAGTAGGAAATTATCTAAAGAAATAGAAAATGAATTTGAGATGTCAATGGTTGGTGAGATGAAATTTTTCTCGGTTTGCAAATTAATCAAAATAAGAATGGTATTTTTATATCTCAGACCAAGTATCTTAAGGAAATGTTGAAAAAAATTGGAATGGAAGATTGTAAACTTGTTGGGACACCCATGGTGATTGGATATAAACTGACTAGTAATGATGAGACTCAAGGTGTTTTTCAAACAAATTACAGATTGATGATTGGTGGTTCACGGTATCTAACTCACACTAGACTAGATATTGCCAATGCAGTTGGAATATCAACAAGATATCAAGAAGATCCTAAAGAGACACACCTTTCTATTGTGAAAAGAATTATTAGACATTTGAAAGGAACAATAAAATATGGATTGTGGTATGAAAAATTAGATGAATTTATTTTACAGGCTTATACTGATGTTGATTGGGAAGGTAATGTGGATGACAAAAAGAGTACAAGTGGTGGAGCATTTTTCCTTGGGAAATGGTTGTTTTCTTGGTTGAGAAAGAAGGACTATATTGCTCAATCTACTACTGAATCAGAGTATGTTGTTGCTGCAATAAATTGTACAAAAGTTTTTTTGATGAAACAAATGCTAAAGGAAATTAGAATATTTTTTGAATAGCCAATGGTTATCCATTGTGATAACACTAGCAAAGTGAATATGACGAAGAATCATGTAATGTGTTCAAAGACTAAGCATATTTATATTAAGTATTTTTTTTGAGGGAAAAGGTAGCAGAGAAAGATATTCGACTGGAGTATATTAGCAGAAAGGAACTTATAGAAGATATATTTACAAAACCTTTTCCAAAAGATACTTTTGAATACCTTAGAAGCATGCTTGGGGTGACAGTCCCTCCCAATGGTAATTAATTGATGCAGTCATGCATCAGTCCAGTGATTTTTAGAGTTAGATTAGTTTATGGACTTGATGTATGGATCTACTCCTTAGGGGGAGTGATCGAAGGAACACTATGGAGCATATTTGGGTGATCTTGCACTGGTTGTTAGACATAAATATCTGAAAAAGCTACATCTTACAACAGATTACAGATGAGTTATGGCACCCTTTTCCATTTCTGCCAAAGTGGATGATGAAGGGCACTCCCCTTAATACCACAAACACATAACAAAAATAGAGAAGCAACAAAAATTTGCAAGAACAGAAAATGGACTTCTTATTATCTCCACAAATGCGGAATTACAAACTTTCAGAATTACAATATGCAAAGCCACATGGGCATTCCCCTTACAATATTCTGTAGGACAAAGCCTCGAATTATTACCTAGATCTACCCAGAACTGTCCCAAACTGCCTAAGACAACACTACGGGCCTTCTTTATATAGGCAATTTCCACTGCTCGAGAAGGTTCTAGAAATTTAGCTCTTAGGGCCAACCAAACTTAGAATTATTTTATTTTTCAATTTAGTACATCAAAGTTGGCTCAAAATAACTTTTGAAACCCGAACAAAAATTTTGAAGGAAAATTATATTCTGCTATTTCAGGTGGCCCAACTTCCGGAGACCATAAGTCATCACCAGTTGACTCGATTGACTATTATAACCCTATTTCAAAAATGCCACGAAGCGGTCTACAACATTAGAATTAAGCAAGCTTCATTCAGCTCAAGTTTCGACCTCATCTGGGGCCTCTAAAGCCTTCAAAACTGAGCTCAAAGTTTCTATACCCTGTTTTCAATACCAAAAATTTTCAAAATCTTCAAAACTAGACCTGATCTAGCCATGAAACTTTACTAGCAGGCTGATATGACTGAGATGAACCTCCACATGCAAAATTAGAACATTTCGAGATCGTATGACCAACTTACTAAAAATAGCAAGTTTCCATAAATAGCAGCTCTGCACAAGGTAACCCTTATTGAAAAGAAAAAAGAAATATTTTTGGGTGATGCAAGATTGCCCTTATACCCAGGATGCTCCTACATCAGTGGAAAACTATTTTGGGGGAGATTTATGTTGAGGATATTGAGAAGATTGTATTGAGAGAGAGTACTTTTTGGGTTGATGGATTTTTCGATACGTTTCCATCAATGCAAAAGGGGGCATTTATTGGATGATATCAGATTTGGGTGATACTTATGTTGTTGATATTAATTTTTTTTCACTGCTATCAATATATGTTTCTATTGAGAGTATAGACTAGTTTCTAAACTGTAACTATGATGCTTGACAAAGCAGATCTCAGTGTTTTGGGTATATCTTACAGGTGAAGATATTTTAGGTGATGCAAGATTATTGAATGATAGAGGACATATTGAGGAATGTTGGGTATGATCGATTTTTGTGAGAATGTTGGTGATGTCAGTTGTAGCGTGTATTCTAGAGGAGACATATTTGGTGGCCGACTTCAGAGATGTAGCGTGTATTATAAATTATGAGCATGAATTGTGGATCTTGGAATATAACTGATGTGTTGGAATTGATGTTTACTTGTGTTAGGTACCTTTTGTATTTTAGCAAGGGGTTAAATAATTATTTGTATATTGGAAAGCCTTAATTGGTTGAACTAATCAATTTTTTGTATATTGGGAAAGCTTAATTATCCTACCTAATGCATTATTGTAAAGGGTATATATGAGAGATATTTTCTTTTGGAAAGATGTGGTAGAGATTGAAAAGGCAAAGAAGTGTGGAAGTTGCGAGGCTTGTTTGGCTACTAGATGTAGATAAGATTTTGTGATTGTTATTCTTCATTGGAACTGACTAAGAAAATATATTTTCTATCAAACAGTTCATTGGATTGTATATTTCTGATATACACTTGTTCGGATTGTTAATCCTTAAGGGTGGCTTAAACCTTCTTTGGGCAGTGTGTCTGAGTAGTGAGCCCACTGTTACTCTTGACTCCTAACATGGTATGTCCTTTAATAGAGACTATGTACTGTAATGTTGTAACAAGCTCCTAACAGGGTTAAATATTTTCAGGAATACTATACTCTCAGTACATCATTTATGGGTGGTAATTCCCACCAGATTTTTACCTTTAACAGGGTTCCTTGACAACATTTATTGTGTTATTGTGCTAGCATTTACTGTGTTATCACTTGCATTGATATTTTGGTTTATAAAGTTTAAATTTGAATAATCTATATCACAACTGATTCACCCCCCCCCTCTCAGTTGTCTTGTGGACTATTATTCCTAACGCAATGTAGGGGGACTCCTTTTGGATTGAATTAGAATCAATAAAAGTACAGTGTTTGAGATCTAGATAAAAGTATTCCCTAAAAGGGTCTTATAAAAGTTCATACTATTGGAGTTGATGAAAACTCAACCCTACAGCTCCCAAGAATCACTTGCGTGCAAAAACCTGTCACGAAAATAGAGAAGCAAAAGCTATAGAGGCCAGAAAAGACAGATATGTGAAAGAGGAAACATCCTCAATTGATTCAATAATGGAATATAGAATACAAGATGATCAAAAATTAATTAACAAATACAAACAGATCAAACCATATAAAAGGTGATCAAAACCGTAAAAATGGGAGAAACCTAGGTTGCATGATAATAATTAATAAAAAAATAAATTATCATATGCCTAAACTTTAGTTTAAGTGAACTAGAGATAAAAAGTGACTTTAATAATTAAATCATAATGATTTAATTAATAAGTGAATTAACTTATTACTCTAACACCCCCCTTAAGATAAACTTAGGGAGAAGCTAAAAACCTAGAAATGACTACTAAAAGTAGGAAATGGGTCCTAGTAACATGGCCTGATCAAGTACCGAAGTACAAAAAATCTGTGTAAAGAGGAGAAAAGGAGAAAACCCAGAGAGAAAAATCCCTTTCCAAAGATATATAAAGACTAGTGAAGGACTAAAGAAGCCTTTAAACTAGAGAATGTCCTAGAAGATAGGAACAAAGGAAGAACATCACGAAAGCATGAAGCAAAAAATAGTGTTGAAGAATAACTATTGGAACCTCCACTATAATAGAACATGATCAAGTAGAGAAGGTTGTAAACAAATTTTGAAGATTTGATCAATCAAAGATGGAAGGATGCCTCAAAAATAGGAATGAAACAGTGTTAATATGGTAAATGATCCATCTCACTGAATTGCATAGGTATCCAGCCACTGCATATTCCTAGTACATAGGAACAAATATTGAATTCATAGATCACTCCATTGACCCAAGGAATCATTAGAACCAACAAGAGATACCCCCCATAATACTGAGAAGGGAGAGACATGAAATGTACATTGAATAAGACTATCAAGAATAACTGCATGATGAAGAACCAGGAACATATAAAGTGCAATAGAAATTACAAGCACATATAAAGGATGGTGTCGTGGAGGAAATACTTTCTTCACACACATAATGAGGCTAATATTGTGGAAGGAACACTCACTTGACAAAGGAAGATGGAAAATAAAGAAAACATCAAACCCCCCATGACACTTTATAATGTGTGCAAGTACAAATAGGCACAAAAAGATCCAAGATCCCAAGCATGCATCAGATCACACTTTATCCCAATGCATTTTCAAAAAAGAAATGCGACAAAATATATGTCTACAATGCTCAAGAATGACAAGAAAGCTGTAGAAACATGAATAAAAGCTAAGAGGGAGTCATCCCATACAAGGAAAATGATCCTAAGACATGAAACATCCAAGATAATCACTAAATTGCAAAAAAATAAAATAACTGAATAAATTATCCCTCAATAAAATGCTAGTGTTAGAATAACTAAGAGGGGGGTGAATCAGTGGCCTAAAAAATAATCTAATAAATCAACCCAAATATTTATACCAAAAATATAAGCCTCTAGTTATCTTCAATCTTGCAAGATGTATGCCTTTAAATAATCTTATCAAATAACTATGGCTCGGAATATACTGTTTACCCTTTTTCTTAAGCCTTACCGAATAGCAGTCCTAGCCTTTACTGAAATATAGTAAATAACTTAGTGTTTACAGATCAATCCTATTTTAGTAATTTGTAAAGCAAAACATCAAAGAAATTAACAATATACACATTTCACACATGTATTTTTTACGTGGAAACCATATTAAGGGAAAAACCACTTGGGACCAGTAACCCAAAATTTTCACTCTTCTAAAGTGAGCTCGGTGAAGATCCAACCCTGTTAAAGGTTACAAACACACTATTAAGTGCAACCTAGTTAGAGGATTTAAATATAATAGTTTTTCACTTGATATCTGACATTTCACTATGCTATCTTCATGAGAAACATTTTGATACTCCTTGGGATGTATCTCAATACATAAAGGATAGTTAAATCCCACTATGATAAGAGATTTTCTGAATCAATGGTTAAAATGAAACAATATATGATCTGCTCATAAATACAACTTAATCTTGTAGATGTCCAGATCTATTGTAAGATCATAATACCTTTCTGATCAATGTTTATTTATTTTTCCTTTGCTCCACTTCTTTCTACTCAGTGAATGTTGTTTCTTCTTTGTTGCTTAGTGTCCATAGAAATATTAGCTCTATTTCTTCAACTTGTTTTATCAAGTCTGTACGAAGACTTCTTATCTTCACCAGTATTCTCTTCAGCATCTATTTTTTATAATGAATTATCTTGTGTCCTTTATAGACATTATTTTCACTATTTATAAGTCCTTGTCTTTCTTGTTCTTGACATGATCCACAAATCTCGCCATTCTTTCTTTAAAGCTTGCTTTAGTTTTATCCCGTAGATTTCTCCATGACAATTGGAATAAAACTAGATTTAATCTCTAGCCTATCTTTAGCTTTTAACTAGTTGATGAAAACACTGTAATCAATTATTTAACTCCATATTTAGCTCCTACAAGCTAAGTCTTTTTCATTTCTGAACTTCAATTCTGATCGGTGTTTAACTCCTTGTTTTCTCGCTCTTGACTTCAGTTGTCTTTGGGCATCTCTATTTGTCAGGGTTTTTTTTCTGTCGAGAAACACTATGACTTTTTTTTCTACTCAGGTATCACTTTTTTTCTTCTCAGTATTTATTTCTTGGGTATCACTATGACTCTTCTTGGGTTTCTCTATCCATCGGTGTGCACTGTCCGTTAGTGTTTGTTGTCTTGGTGTATATTGAACTTTTATGCATTACTGATAACATAACCTTTATCTCTTTGATTCTTTTAATTGTTTGACAATATGTATATGACCAATCAAATTATATCAAGTTGAAATCAGTGACAGTACAATTCATTAACTAATTTAATGTCTTGCATTAACTTTCTGCATCTCGGTGATCATCAACTTATCATCTTTAAACATTCAATCAGTTATAGTTCATCAATCTCTCCCTTTGGCATTGATGGAAACATACTAAATTACTAATAATACAATATGAAATATGTCAATTTTAGTTCATCAATCTACCAAACTTATTGTTCTATAACCAATACACATGTCTGATTCTCCATAAGCTCTTCTAGCTTAGATTTGGTTCTTGCATAGTTTCTTCATTCTTCATTCCCTTTACTAGATAGATGTAGAAATTTATGATTTTTTCTCTCCCTTTATTGTAGAATCTCTTTTCTAATGTTTTATCTCCCTTTGACCGTTCCTCTTCTTGATAGATATTTCTATTTATATCTCTTTTTATTTTGACAACAATAAATATTTCATATGGATATACTCTCTCCCTTTGAGTCACGGACCCCTAGTTTCTTCCTCAGGTACTCAAATGTATCTTTAGACAATGGCTTTGCGAAAATGTTTGCTAATTGTTCCTTGGATTGAACATATTCCAGTATCACCTCTTTCTCTTTTACTTGTTCTCTTAAGTAATGATAATTTATGGCAATATGCTTAGTCTTAGCATGCATGAAAGGGTTCTTTGATATGTTTATTGCACTGGTATTATCACAATAGATAATCACTGGTTCAAGAATTTTCATATTCATACCTTCCAATAATTGCTTGACCCCTGCAGTGTTAGAGCAATTTGTAGCAGCAACCACATATTCTACTTCTATAGTAGATTGTGAGATGCATCCTTGCTTCTTACTTATCCATGTGACAAGTCTGTCACCCATGAAGAATTCTCCTTGTGTTGTGCTCTTTATGTCATCTAAGTTTCCAGCCCAATCAACATCTCTATAGACTTGAAGCTCAAATTTTCCTTCTCTTTTATACCATAAGCCATATTCCTTGGTATTCTTTAGATATCTCTGAATTCTTTTTATAGCAGTCATGTGTGATTCCCTGGGATTAACAGATAATATTGCAACTATTCCAACTGTATGTGCTATATCTGGTCTAGTATGAACAACATACATGAATTTGCCAATCATAGATCTATATAGGGTCTGATTTACCTTGGTTGACTTGTCTTCCTTTGTCAGCTTGCATCTGGCTTCCATAGGTGTTCCAAATGGTTTAGAATCTTCCATCTTGAATATCTTTAGCACTTCCTTGATGTATTTGGATTGTGTGATATAGATGTCTGCATCCTGTTGAAGAATTTGTAGACCAAGAAAGAATTTTATCTCCCTAAGAATTGACATCTCAAACTCTTTGCCCATTTCATTATAAAATTATTTGCATAACATATCATTACCCCCAAATATGATATCATCAACAAATATTACAACAATCAAAATGTTATCATCAGAATTTTCTTTTAAATACAGATTAATGTTTTCACTTGTTCTTACGAATCTAATACTTATGAGATAGGAGTGAAGTATTTCATACCATGCTCTAGGTTCTTGTTTCAATCCATACAAGTCTTTGTGTAATCTAAAAACCATGTTTCTCTTTTTAGGATCAACAAACTCTTCTGGTTGTTCAATGTATACTTTTTCTTCTAGTATTCCATTTAGGAATGCAGATTTGACATCCATTTGGTATACCTTGAATCCTTTGAATGCAACATAAGCAAGTAGAATTCTGACTCCTTCTAGTCTAGAAATGGGTGAAAAGGTTTCTCCATATTCAATACCTTCTTCTTGTGTATACCCCTTGCATACTAATCTTGCTTTGTTTCTTGTGACTTCTCCATTCTCATTCAGATTATTTCTGAGTATCCATTTGGTACCAATGACATTCTTGTCATCTGGTCTAGGTACTAATGTCCATGTTCTGTTCTTCTCAATTTGTTCTATCTCTTCACTCATAGCACTAACCCATTCTTCATTTTCAGGTGCAGTATTAATAGATTTAGGCTCAAAATCATAGATTAAACATATAGTGTTCAGTGACTTACTTATTGTTCTCATTCTATTCTTCTTGTCTCCTATGATTTGGTTCTATGGATGGTGTCTTCTGGCATACTTGGAAAGTACCAGTTCAGTTCTTTTTTCATCATTCTGATCATCATTTTGACCTTCATTCTAATCTCCATTGCTTGGTGCATCATCTTGAGTAACTTCCTAATTTTTGGTGTTTGCAGCTTGATGCTCGGGTACATTTTTATATTTCCGAGGACTGATACACTATTGCTCAGGTGAAGTATCAGGTTCTTCACTATAGACAAACCTGTTGTAGTCTTCTAGTTCCTTTCTTCTTTCCTAATCATTTTTCTCAACAATTTCATCTATTTTGACATTTGCACTTTCAATGATTCTGTTAGATGACTTGTTTTAAGACATTTATAAGCCTTGATTTTGGTAGAATACCCTAAAAATATTCCTTCTTCACCTTTGGAGTCAAGCTTTCCATTTCTATCATCTTTAAAAATATAACATTGACTTCCAAAAATTTTGAAGTAACTTACGTTAGGTGTATGTCCATACCATAGCTCATAAGGTGTCTTATTGGTGTCTTTCTTTAATTTAACTTTGTTCAATGTGTATACAACAGTACTGACAGCTTCTCTCCAGAATGTTTGAGTGATGCCTTTCTTAATCATCCATGTTCTGGCATAATCAACAATGCATCTATTCCTTCTTTTAGCAATCCCATTTTTTTGTGGTGTTCTTGGTGTAGAAACCTATCTTTGAATTCCATGCTCATTACAAAATTTAGTGAATTCATCAAAAATAAATTTTCCTCCTGTATCTGATCTTAAGAATTTTGGTTCCTTACCACTTTTTTTTCTACAATATATGTATACCATTTAAACATCTTGAATGATTATTATTTCTCTTTTAAGAACATAATTATCATCATTCTAGATTAATCATCTACAAATAGAATGAATTATCTATCACCATAGTAGCTCTTAGTTCTCATGGGTCCACATAGATCAGTATGGACTAATTCTAGAATGGCATTAGATGTTTAGGTTTTTCTCTTGAAACTAGACTTTGTCATTTTACCTTTTTGACAATTCTTATACATGACATGATTAGGTTTTGACATGCTCAATAAGCCTCTTACTTTCCTTTTATTTCTTATCCTAACCATGTTTTCAAAATTCAAATGACATAACCTTTTATGCCACAGCCATATGTCTTCATTTATATCCATTAAACAAGTGGTGTTAATATTATCAAGATATAATAGGTTACCTTTTGTCTGTTCACCAATTCCGATCAACCTTCCTGATTCATTAAAGATCTTTGGCTTTTTGTTCTCAAATGCAACCCGGTGAACTATGCTATTCAAATTTGAAACACTCAATAGATTATAATTAATTCCTTTCACCCAATATGCATTTTCACGTCTGATCAGATTATTTAACATTATGGTTCATTTTCCTTCAACCGAACAAGGTGAGTCATTACCCATTCTTACTGATCCAACATTATAATGCTCAAAAGTTTCAAAATTTTCCTTTTCTTCTATCATGTGGTGAGTACATCCACTATCAATAATCTAGACATCATTATTACTAACCTTAGATATGAGTGGAGTTTCAACATACATTTCCTCTTCGTCTGAATCATCCTTCATGGAAACAAATACCACCTTAATATCTTCATCATATTCGGTGTCAATATTCTCAGCTTTGTTCTTAGCCAGGTAACAAAATTTCTTTCCTTTGTCCTTGTAGTTTGAGTTGTCTCTTAGTTTAGATTGTCGATTGCTTCGCTAATATCTTTCATCACCTGTGTCAATCTTCTTTTCATACGATCTTTCATTGTTTCTGTCTTCTTTCCTTTTGTTAGGACATCCAGCAGCAAAGTGTCCAATCTCTTTACAATTAAAACATACCAATGGTAATTTACCTTTGTATCTACCTTTTCCTCTCTGCAATCTTCTATCCATTAGTGCTTCAATCTCATCAAGTTCTTGGTCATCACTATCACTTTCACTATCATTTCTCATAGTGTGTTTATGACTTGATTTACTTATTTTCAAAGAAGATTTTAATGCAGATTCAATATATGGTAAGACACTGTTGTCAAAGTTATTCATCTCAAATGAAATAAGTCTACCAACCAAACTATCTAGAATGACATTGTTATTTTCTACTGCTCTCATTTCTTGTATAGAAAATACTCTAATAGCATAAATAGGTAGTAAGGTTCTTAGGATTTTACTTACCACTGTTTCTTCTTCAAGTACACCTCCTACTCCTTAGATAGCATTGATTACCTCTTTTATTCTATAGCTATATTGAGTGATGTTTTCTCCTTCTTTCATTCTTAGGTCATCAAATTTTCCTCTTAGGATTTCTACCTTAGCTCTTAGCACATTTGCATCTCCTCCATGTACTATCTTCAATTTTTCCAGAATTTTCTTTGTAGTAGTGCATGTTTTGACATCTTCAAATTCAACATCAGAGAGTGAGGAAGCAAGTTCTATCAACATAGAATTGTGTTCATGTTTTTCTCTCAATTGATCAAGTGTGTGAGGTCTAGTAGGCAACACATATTAAATATCCAAGTATTAAGTAACATCATTTCCAATTCCTAATAGGTGGAGTCTTATCCTGCTTTTCCATGATGCAAAGTTGTGCTTGTTCAACTTAGGCACATCCCTTTTTCTCATCTTGTGATCTTTAGTTTGAGTCGTTAAACTTCCTTTCTAAGCACACAATCTTAGATACCAATTGTTAGAATAACTAAGAGGGGGCATGAATCAGTGGCCTCAAAAATAATCTAATAAATCAACCCAAAATTTTATACCACAAATATAAACCTCTAGTTATCTTTAGTCCTACAAAATGTATGCCTTTAAATAATCTTCTCAAATAACTACTGCTCAAAATATACTGTTTATCCTTTTTCTTAAGCTTTACCGAATATCAGTCCTGGCCTTTACCAAAATACAGTAAATAACTTAGTGTTTACTGATCAATCATGTTTTAGTAATGTGTAAAGAAAAACATCAAAGAAATGAACCATATACACATTTGACACATGGATTTTTAATGTGGAAACCCTATTAGGGGAGAAACCACTTGGGATAGGTAACCCAAAATTTTTACTCTTCTGAAGTGAGCTCGGTGAAGAGCCAGCCCTATTAAAGGTTACAAACACATTGTTAAGTGCGACCTTATTAGAGGATTTAAATTGTTAATCTCTAAGCTTTGTTGATGATTAGTGCCCAACACTTAGTCATTTCATTAAGAAATTTTAGTTGGCTATCACTATGTCCGAGCTAAAACTATACAAGGCAAGCAACATTACCAAGCAGTTTTTCAGTACGCCTAGTTACAATGCCGAGTAGATAGGGATGTTAAATGTCGAGTAGGACAGTTTTTGTATACTTGTCAGGAATGATACAAACTTCAAGGATAAGTGATCCGACTGACTTGTATAAGCCGTTTGGGCTGACTTATGTGTGCATTTAATATTTTTATACAGAGTAATTATGCATTTAATTATTTTACCCTATGCATTACTCATTGTAAAAATTAATTGTAATACCATCATGGTATGGGTATTGGATCTTGACTATACAGATCGAGATCTCACTGTACAGATTGATCTCACTGTCAGATTTATATAGATATATTAGATTGCTTTGAAACCCTATTTGATGTATGTGAAAGAGGCAAAAGAGGAGTTGTTGAAGTGACTGCATTTTGTAGTGAAATGCACAGAGGGTTATTTTGTTTAGAAGCAGAGATCAAGTGGAGCATAACACAGTGACCAGAAAAGTAAAGGTATATCAGATTAAAAGATCAGAAGAGATACTGAAAAGAGGAGATCTGTTATCAGCATCAGAGTGCATATCAAAGGATCAATACTTGAGACTTTTTAATAATTGTATCAGGTGAAAATCTCTTAATAGAGTGGTTTTAGCAGGCCTTTATTTATCCCTTAACAAAGTTCTTACTTCATTGTAAGTTTAAATCCTTTAACAAGGTAGATTATAATGATCTAAAGCTCTTAACCGGGCAGACCTCTAACAGGGTAGATTACATTTTGTAGTCAAACATTGTAACCTTAATAGGTACACTTTATTACTGCAATAGTGGAGACTTTTGTGGGTGTCATCCCCACCCCAGTTTTACCTATTTGGGTTTCTGGGTTACCAATTTATTGTGTTATGTGTTATTTATTTCATGGTGTGGATGCTATTTGAGATTACATTAGATTCATATATGTATGAATGTGGATCAGTTTGTTTTAAGTGTTTTAATTTGAAAATCTAATTCACCCCCCCCCTCAGTATCTTTCCTTCCCATTATTGTATTTCCAACAATTGGTATCAGAGAAGAGTTCTCTAAAAAAATTTATAATCAAATTGAGAATTAAGATCTTGAGATGGAGATCTAGAAGATGGGTAAAGTCATTGAGAATCAAAAGATTGATGTTCAGCTAGCACTACAACAGCTTGAGACTGCAAGATGGGAATTAAAGAAGTCCTTGGCTGCAAGGAAATATTTGGTCAAATAGATGAATGACGCTCATTATCAGGAAGAGGACACCACAAATCTATTTCAGAATGGAGATTCTACTAAGAGCGATGCTGCAATAGTAGATCTACTGGAAAAGAATAGTGCACTATGTGAAGAAGTCAAAAATTTGAAAAAGGAACAAGAAGCCCAATCAATAAGGATGTGTGAAGTTGTTGAATAGAAAAAGAAATCCAAAGATGACAAGGCTATGGTAGAAGAAGACAAGAGAATGCTAACTAGCAGACTTGATGAAAGAACACATGATGTGCAAACAATCACAGTCAATCAAGTGGACATGGAAAATCAACTACTACTTGTGAGTCAGGAGATTAGCAGGAAAGACTTGGAGATTGTTAATCTTAGATCTGAGAACAATCAATTGAAAGATGAATTGAGATCTGAGAAATAAATTAATAACAGAGTGAATGATCCAAGTGCAGCCATGAGCTACTTTGAACAATTGGTGGAAGCATCAAGAAGACCTAAAGACTCTTCTAGATTAGGTCACACTGAAAAATATTCAACCACTAAAAATGGAGAATCATCTAAGACAGGTGAAAGAAGGAATGCAAAGGTAATAAATAACAAACCTGTTTGTCACCACTGTGGAAAACTAGGCCATACAACAAATATTTTCCAAAGAAAGAATGGTAAGTCCAAACTGAAAAATAATTTTAATGGTTACTATTTTAACTATAATAAGTTTGGACATCAAGCATGTGAATGTAAGACAAAGGCAAGAAAAACACCTAGACTCAATGGTAATTTCTATAACTGTCACAAATATGGTCATAGACCACAAGATTGTAGATCTAAAGGTAAACAGTAGTGGACATCAAAGGTACAAGAGAAATCACCAAGAAAAGGCAATACTCACAATTGGGATTACAATACATGGTATAGTTATCATTACTGTGGTGAGTATGGACATGTTCTAGAAAACTGCATAAGGACACATTTTAGAGGTAAATCTTAAAGTTGGATGAATGGAAGCCTAGTTTGTCACAGTTGTCTAAAAATTGGTTATACAAGGAAAGATTGCAAGACTAGGGTACCTGCTCCTACTATTGAGAAAATAAGGGAATAGATGAAAAAGACATGGGTTAAGAAGTCTGAACCATGCAGCAATGAAGCTAATGAAGCTGAGGTCACCCAATCCAATGGATCAGGTGATCACATCATCTCCAACTAAGAGAATTAGGTATGTAAGGAACTGTGTTTAAAAAAAAAAATCTTATCTTACATCAGTTCCTAACAAGAAATGTACAAAAAGTCCATATTTGCATATGTTAAGATGCACCAGGACATATTTAAACACAAAATGCCGAGATGAAAAAATTGCACTATAGTTGCTGAGCATCTGTCATGAACACTAAATCCGAGTTCTTTAGTAAGTGTCAAGTTTTGTTGGCCGAGTAAAATTCTATGAAGGTCAAGTGTAGTGAGCCTAGTGGGATGCAAGTTGTGTTAGAGATGAGAATAGTTGGCTTGCACTAACTCAATGGGAAAAACATTTAATGCACACCTACCTTGACCCTTCATAGCTTATAAAGGATGAACAGTTGATATTTTGTTTTTACCTTGCGATTTTACTATTTACGAAGCGATTGAAGTGATTTACAGAATTGATCTTAACAGAGCTAGGAATGGAGATTTCATAAGTGTGTCATCGACAATCTTAAAGTGAATAGTGAATAGAGAATAGTGTGAAGCATCACTTGCTGAGGTATTCTATTTTCCATCTCTCAAACCCTAAATTTTAGAATTATGGTTGCAGGTTCTTCCGCACCAGCTAAGAGTATGGAAGTAGAACAAGAACAAATTTAGTTGATTCAGAGTGATGAATGTGAACCTATTAACTTTCAAGCTATCCCTGAAAGTGTGATACAACATGATTTAATGGGAGCCCTCTCATCCATTCCTCCCAAGGTACTTATGATTCATGATGTTTGATCATGTAATATGGTTAAAATTAGAGAAGTAGGTGATAATGAATTAAGGAAAGCCTACAACAAATTGTGTGAAAATGGAGTTCTAAATGCAGAATTCAAACACTTAGCTGAAAAAGGGTTAACTCATGCCCTAGATTTTCTCCAAGGTTTCAAAGATGAATGGATCAAGATTATCCTTAGCCGAGTTCATGACATGAGCATGTGGCTAGATAATGGACCAGTCAAGATCACCAAAAGCATGATTCATCAGGTGACTGGATATCCTTTAGTGAATGGAAAGTGGACCATGAGGGATAACAGTAAAGAGGAAATTACATTGAACACTGGAGTAGTATGGAATAATAGAGGTATGACTATCTCTACAATCACTGACCTAGAACTTGATTTTGGAGTAAGGGTAATTGCACACAAGTTCTATCAGTCCAACACATTGGATAGTGTTCCCTGTACAACAGTTGATCAAGCATGGAAAATTGTGAAGAAGAATCACACATATGGTCTTGCTGAGCTACAAAAGACACAGTTAGACGAGAACCTTGCATCAATCAGAAATGCTAAGAGCTCATCATGTAAGTTTGGTTCTTTACTAGCATGTATATTTTTCTACATTTAGGATACATTTCCTACACTAGGAAATAATGTTTGGAAAAAGGATAGACCCATTACAGTTTAGATTAGTGAATGCATAGAGAAATTAGGAAGCAATTTCAATAGCATTATGGGTAGCTATTTTATAGAATTCAAGAAGAGAATGAGATTAAGGACTAGGACTCATAAGTCACTAGTGGAGAAGCACTATGAGGAAATATGTTTTCTAGTTGATACATATAACACTTATATCAAGGCAGTAACTCCTAGAATAACATGTTTGGAGCCATTTCCATATGAGATTAATGTTGATGAAGCATCAGCCACCATCACTGCACTCCTAGCCAAGGCTATTGGCACCATAGAAAAGAGATTTGGAAACTTTGATGAAGCTAAGGCTAACATTTCAAGAAGTTTGAATGAAGGAACTATGGAGAGGAAAAGAAAGAAGATAGTGAAAAATCTAAAGAAAATGGTTCGCTTGGGTAGTGATGAAGAACCTAAGGATGCACCTCTAGGTTTGACCACTGGACAAGGTGAGGATATCTCTATTGAGGAGGAAGTCAGTGCATCAAAATAAGTTACAAAGAAAGCTAAGGGCAAGAAGCCATCAATTTTCATAGTAACCAAGCCTAGCCAAGCAAAACCCAAGGTTACACCTCTTGCAGCTAATCCTCCAAGGACAAGAGCATCTACTGTCACTTCCCTAGTAGAAGTGCAAACAAAAGTGTATGGTAAGAGAAAAGTTGCAGAAAGTAGTTCTGGTAAGAAAGCAAAGGTTGTTCCTAAGGCTGAGCTGAGTAAGCCAGCAAAGAGACCAAGGAGGAAATTGAATTTGGCACCAGATAGTGATGAGGAGAAGACAGAAACTGATGAACCCACCAACATACCTATAGCTCAATTCAAGAAACCAGCAAGCATTGATGAGGCATGTGATACTTTGAGGAATTCAGTAGGGTTAGCAACATTTAAGTTCATCAAATATGACGAGTTGAAAACAACAGATAGGCACAAAGTTCTGGAATCACTCTTGGACATGATGAGTAACTTCAAACTAACCCCTATGAAGATAGGAAATCATGTGCCCGGTGAACTTTATGATTATCTGTCAAGAAAATGGGAATTTGCACTTGCCACTGAAAGATAGACCAGGGAAGGAACCCTAGCAAAGATAATTCCTGAGTTAACCTCTAAGAAACAAACCAAATTCATAGAGGATTATAAGAATAGGTTTGTTCCCAAACTTAGAAGATATGTTGTTTTGAAGAATGACATTGAAGGTGTAGTGCAGCAAAGCACAAGGATTTGGAAAGAGATTTTTGGATTGCTCATTCCAAAAGATAAGAAATTTGGTGAAGGGCCATCTGAGCAGAAGACAAAAGAAGTTGAAGAAAAGACTACCCCTAAACCATAGATACTTAAAGATCAAATTGCAGTAGAAAAGGACAAGACCAAGGATGCATTAGATGCAACAAACATTGTTGATCTACCCGCAGATGGTCTCATGGATTATATAGTTGATGATCCAAGCAATTTGAATGCCGAGGAACAACAGATCTTGAGTGGAAAAGACACTGATTTTCCTATTAAGGCAGTTGATACTAAAGAAGAAAATTCCATGGCATCTGGTGATAGAATTGAAGTTGGCAATATTCAGCTAAGTGAAGGGAAATAGCAAGCAAATGAGCAAGAGGTAACTTCACAAGATCCACCTATTTTAGAGGTTGTGAAGACAGTTTTAGATAGTGGAGTAGTAACAATAGATGTTGTTGATAAGCCTAAAGAAGAAGAGGAAACACAAGTGTTGGTTGAGCTACCACACTCTACATCATCCACTTCCATAGGTCCCAAAACCGGTGGTATGCCAAATCCACAGACTATATTAATAGAATTGAAGGAGGCATTGGAGACTGAAACTGTCAAAGGGAAAGATATTATGCTACCAAGCATAAGTTCTCCAGAAATGAAGAAGAAGAAGGTCTTGAAGAAGAAGTCACAGAATTTAGATGTAACACTAGATGAAGTCATTGTGATTCCACAATGGGATCCCAATGAGTTATCTTTTGAACAAATTGGGACTCTTCAAGAGTTACTTAAAAGGAAGAAAAGACAGGTTGAGATGAAGATAGAACAAAAGAAAAAGAAAGTGTTGCATGATATCAAAGACATATTTACAAAGGCTTTTGACTTAGAGGATGAAATGCCTCAAGCTCCAATCATAGATCAACTAGTCACCATTATCCGGAAAGTAATAGATGAGGACATTGACAACAATGAGAAGCTTCTACAATGGTCCAGGAGAAGATTTGAGAGCAAAGTTCTAAAGAAGATCTTAGAAGAGATAGCAACAAAACAAGTTGAACTTTCTATTCTTGTAGAAACCTTAGAGAAAGTTACAACCAATGTTTATTCTTTGTATAGGAAATTATGTGATGTTGAATTTTTCACAAAGGATAATTTACAACTTTTTGAGAAGCTACAGTTAGATTTGAGATCAACTGGTACTACTTTAGGTAATGATACTACCTCCAGTTCTTTACATTTTAATAAGTTGATAAATACACAAAGGAGAATAGCCGAGCTTATTGCTGAAGATGGTCGCATTAGGGCCAAGTTGATAACTATTCGGACAAGCTTGTTGCCTCATTTGGAGGTAATACAAAAGGAACTTTCAAAAGTTAAGGAGTTATCACAGAGCAGTGTAAATCTATCAACTGCAAAGAGTTTAGTGAGTCTAGCTATCAAGCTAGAAATAAAAATGGAAGTTATGAAGGTTGCAAAGGAAAGCTGGGATACAACATTTGAATCCACCCTACAGCTTCATAAGCAATTTTTGGATAAGTACAACTTAACCCCACCAACAATCAGTGACAAAAACAAGGGGGAAGTTAATACTATGGAAGGAGGAAGTTAGTAAGGAGTTATGAAAGGATACATCAGTACAACAAAGGTACACTTGTATATAATTTTGAAGGCATTGTAAATTTTTGTATAAGTATATTCCTAGGGGGAGTACTTAACGTACTTAGGCAATATTTTGATGAAATGTACATAAGTAATGATATAAATTTTCCACTAATATCAAAGGGGGAGATTGTTAATCTCTAAGCTCTATTGATGATTAGTGCCCAACACTTAGTCATTTCATTAGGCAGTTTTAGTTGGATATCACTGTGCCCGAGCTAAAACTATACAAGGCCGAGCAACATTGCTGAGCAGTTTTTCAGTATGCCTAGTTACATTGCCGAGCTGAGTTACATTGTCGAGCTGAGTAGATAGGGATGTTAAATGCCGACAATTTTTGTATACTTGTCAGGAATGATACAAAGTTCAAGGATAAGTGATCTAACGGACTTGTATAAGCCTTTTGGGCTGACTTATGTGTGCATTTAATATTTTTATATGGAGTAATTATGCATTTAATTGTTTTACCCTGTGCATTACTCATTGTAAACATTAATTGTAATACCATCATGGTATGGGTATTGGATCTTGATCGTTGATTTAGATCTCATTGTAAAATTTGTATAGATATATTAGATTGCTTTGAAACCCTATTTTATGAATGTGCAAGAGGCAGAAGAGGAGTTGTTGAAGTGACTGCATTTTGTAGTGAAATGCACAGAGGGTTATTTTGTTCAAAAGCAGAGATCAAGCATAGCATAACATAGTGAACAAAAGAGTAAAGGTATATCAGATTATAAGATCAGAAGAGATACTGAAAAGAGGAGATCCATTATCAGCATCAGAGTGCATATTGAAGGATCAATACTTGAGACTTTTTAATCATTGTATTATGTGAAAATCTCTTAACATAGTGGTTTTAGCAGGCCTTTATTTATCTCTTAAAAGAGTGATTACTTCATTGTAAGTTTAAATCCTTTAACAAGGTAGATTGTAATGATCTGAAGCTCTTAACCAGGAAGACCTCTTACAGGGTAGATTACATTTTGTAGTCAAACATTGTAACCTTAACAGGTACACTTTATTACTACAGTAGTGGAGACTTTTGTGGGTGTCATCCCCACCCCAGTTTTACCTATTTGGGTTTCTGGGTTACCAAGTTATTGTGTTATGTGTTATTTATTTCATGGTGTGGATGCTATTTGAGATTACATTAGATTCATATATGTATGAATGTGGATCAGTTTGTTTTAAGTGTTTTAAAGGTTACAAACACACTGTTAAGTGTGACCTTATTAGATGATTAAATATAATAGTTTTTAACTTGATATCTGGCATTTCACTATGCTATTTTCATGAGAAACATTTTGATACTCCTTGGGATGTATCTCAATATATAAAGGATAGTTACATCCCACTTTGTTAAGAGATTTTTTGAATCAATGGTTAAACTGAAATAGTATATGATATGTTCATAAATACAACTTAATCTTGTAGATGTTTAGATCTTTTGTAATCTCATAATACCTTTTTGATTAATGTTCTTTTTATGTTCTTGTTGTTGTATGCTGAATGTGGACCTCTTAATTCAACACAAATGCAACATAGTCCTTACACAATCGATGGATTTATAAAGACAAACATGAATTGTTTGCTCTGCAAATGCGATTGAAGCGACCTGTTGCATCCTAATTAGATGTGATTGTTGAAGTTTACCCTCAGAACGAGAGCCAACAACCTGACCATTGCTAATATGGAGGATTTTAATAGTGCAAGTGAATGAAGAAAGCCATTATTTATGAGAAATATGCAT
>MU224050.1:1469331-1510585 GCA_018584345.1 Thuja plicata | reverse complement strand
CAGATCTCTGTTCTGCTCCAATAGATCCTTACTGATCAAATATATCTTTGCAGCACCTCAAGGATATCTCTAATCCTTCATCAAAATTCGCACATTCCTTCTGCTTCTTCACATTTCCACACTTCTCCTTTTCTGCTTGAATTCACAACTTGATCTTTCATATATATCCTTTAGGTTATCAAGTCAGCCCAATTACAAGTTAATAAATATTACATTGGTCGGCTGAATAAACATTTACAAATAAAATCCTTCGCAGGCCGACGCAGTCCAGAAATGATATTCCAGTGTTGACCAACTGATGCTCGGTGAACACTGCAGATTCTGCGAAAATCCTTCGGTAACTGACTGAACTCGGTAAGCACTGATTTTCCTTCACATTTTCTTTGATGACCGAGTGAACTCGGTAAAGACTGAATTTCTTTTGTTGACCGAGTAAGCTCGGTAGTAACTAATTTCTCGATATAGTATTCTGGAGCGCTTGGTAGACTCTGTAAATTGCTTCTTTTACTGTCTGAGCTCGGTAGACTCTGTTAACTGCCTTGCTGAACATTCTGAGCTCGGTAGACTCTGTTAACTGCCTTGCTGAACATTCTGAGCTCGGTAGACTTTGTCTAATGACTGATATGACATTTGTGTAACATCAAGGACAATACACAATTAAACAATTGTTTCCAACAAAATGTGCCCACAAAAATGGTCGTACATGCAAAAAAATTGCCTCAAAATGCAACTGTGTCCAAATTGGATGTTCCTTATATGAAAATAGGGGTTTTGGGACCTTTTGAGTGCAACCAAGAGGTTGGTTTTTGTGCCCAAGTGCTCTGAAAAATAAATCCCTTGGAGATCCACATAAATCTGAAACATAAAACTTCTTGAAAACATAGATCTAAAGAACAAGGCCAAATCTCTCATTAAGAGAAAAGGGGCATGAAGATCTAGAGCTCTGATACCATATGGGAGTTGATGAAAACTCAACCCTACAGCTCCCAAGAATCACCTACATACAAAAACCTATCATAGAAAGAGAGAAGCAAAAGCTATGGAGGCCAGAAACAACAGATCTGTGAAAGAGAAAACATCGTCAATTGATTCAATAATGGAATAAATAATACAAGATCAATCAATAATTGATTAACAAATACAAAGAGCTCAAACATTACAAAATCTGATCAAGACCCTATAAAGGGGAGAAACCTAGGTTGCATGAGAATAATTAATTATTATATGCCTAAAGTTTAGCTTAAGTGAACTAGAGATAATAAGTGACTTTAATAATTAAATCAAAATTGTTTAACTAATAAGTGAATTAACTTATTACTCTAACACATACATCCCATATTTCATGAAAGTTAACCATTTTTGGGAGTCAACTACAATTGGTACAATTCATCACCTATTTTAAAAATATGTAGAGCAAGAACCATATATGATCTATAATCTTTCAAGATAAGTGTATACAAAGACCAACATAAGTAAATAGGACCTATTATAAATACCATTAACATAGGACACATTTATAATAAGAAAAAGAAAGACCAGAATTGTACAGTCTTGGTACTTTATTATAGAATGTATTCCCTTGAGGAAATTTATAGAAAGCTAAACAATGGTCTCTTTAGCCAAAGATTGAAGAGTTTCTACTAAATAACTATCTCTGAGATATTCCTTTTTTCTATTATAGATCAGGGTTCTTATAGATTCATCCCTTGTTTTTCATGTGGTAGCAACATGCTCGTTTCATCATGACAGTAGTTGTGACTGCCTCCATGCTAAATATTTTTACATTATTTATCTTTATGGTCTAGGCGGGTGCTAGCTATACTTTTTTCAGCTGAATTTCCATCATGGAAAAATAATTTACTAATTTCCTTCATGAAAAGTGATCTTTTGTCACCTAGAATTGTCCTTTTTTAAAAAATTGACCCCTTGATGTCTTTTACAAATAATATTTTATCCCATACAATGTATGGCAAGAAATTTTGAAAATGGATAAAAAAATTGATATGTGTCGCATAGATGGGCTTCCATAGGAATTGTTCTATGATAGTATCATTGACTTCCACCATGATTTCATGATTCCCAAGTGTGGGTTGTGAAGAAGCATCAAGTTTGAAAACCCAAATATGCCCACAATTCTTCCATGTGTCTAAAGCAAGGAATTTAGAAGGAAAAGCTTTGGTCACTAAGAAAATTAATTCACAAAAGATGATTTTTATAGAAAACATCTAAAAATTCAACAACTCATGAATGATCTATGCCTATTGAGGATGAACCCAATATCTCAGATTGCATATTCCAATGCATTATCTATTGGGCACACCTTCATCCAAAAACTCCATATTGATATCTTAGATTGGATCTTTAAAATGAGGTATAAACCATGTCATTAGTCTATCATCTCTCTCATGAACACCTCATTTAGATAGGTAATTGTTGAAGTTATAAATCATGTTTATTAATTTTTAAAATTAAAAGAATGAATTTATTTTTTCCACTTAAATATGAAAGATATCAATAGAGAAGTGGGCCTTCAACATGATACTAAAAATCAAGACAAAAATGGAAGGGATGGAAGTCTAATACTTGTAATATGGATCATGCAAAATAACTCACACAATTTACCTTCATACAAGGAACTTGGAAACATACACTCTTTGGCTTCACAAGGCCTTCAATGCAATATAGGGAAAAGACACAACAACTTGTCATCAAAAGACAACCCTACCATGAAAATATCTTATAACCTAAGTTTTACATAGCATGTACAAGGATTTAAGTCAATTCACAAATGTAAAGGTGACTTACAGACCCTTACCAGTAGTACTCCTTCACACACATGGAAACCAACATTCACTTTGTACTTCAGATTCCCAAATATTATCATGAGGACCCGCATAGAAATAGAGGAATTAAATATGTTAGATAGACTTGAAATGCATTTTTACATAACAAAATCATTTGGTAACAACATCCCAATAAGATTTTGCAATCATTGTGAAAACAATCCTACGAGGTTCTTGCAAGGTCATTCTTGTTGATCACCATTAAGTGCACGTTAAGACAAGTCTTCACACACAAGGTTTAAATTTACTCAAGAAAAAAATCATATGATTCATAGTGTTTACAAGATACAAGACAATACCAAACTTAGAAAGAGATCATTCATAACTATGTCTATCATAGTCTATGTTAGTATGATAAAAAATTACATAAAAAGAGATCAAAATAATGCATAAAATTATAAATACATTTAGAAAGGAAGTATATAGATCAAATAATTGAATTTTTTCATCACCTTTCACTCCTTGGAACCCTTTTTTATATATGCAAGTAGTGAGAAAGTTAATTTCTATAATCACAGACAATGCAAACTATATAATAGTCACTACTAAGGCATCAATTTACTATCATCAAACACAACCATTCACCCAATGAACACCAAAAAATGAAATATAATTAAAGTACATTTAAAAATCCAATGTTATATATTTTTTGCACGGTGGTTCATATGAGAATTTGTCCAATTTGTTACCAAACCCTTGACAAAGAGGGTTTATGACTGTTTTACAAGAATAGATTCAAACTATCACCACATGGCAGGACATATTCTCTAAATTTTTTTAAAATGGAGTAAATTCATCATTATTGAATTCATTGTGGGTTTTAGATCAGAACTAATCAATATCAATGAGATACAAACTTCTGACCAACAAGAAATACAAACTATTGTTGCAGAAGTAAGACTTTTATTATTGTTTTTCCTTCTCAATCACAACTACCCTACAATTCTCTACCCAAAGAGGATTTATAAATTCATTAAAAAAATTTAACCAACTTCTGAAGTATTTGGTCATTTGGGAAACAAAATGACATTTTGTTTGCACAAAATTGTAAAAGTTGTCATAGCAACTTTTGAGCAATTTAGACATTTTTTACAATTTTCAATCAATTGACTCCCTATCAACTTAGAACTCTTAAAACATTCCAAATATGGATTAAAAACATGTATTTCATAATTTTTACCACATTTGACTACCTCGAGAGGTGTTGACAAGTGTTGACCCATTCAGGGACTAGTTGGCCTAAAGGTGACAACGTGGCACAATGACTTTGCAAATTGAATCCAAATGAACACTATGTCCTTCCTTAAATTTAAAAAGAAATGAAATAGACTCAATATGGAATTATTAAAATGATTTAACCAAAAGGTTTATGGTTTTTTCAAAGGTCTCTTGGCACTCTTGAACCATACACCCCCCTAAGAAGATACTCTTATCACAAGAGAAATTGTTGAGGACTTGAGTGCCTTGCCTCCTATTAATCTTCCTTGATGGTCTCCTTTTGCTCTAACCTTTCCATGGAGTCTTCAAACTTCTCTCATCAACTTGGTCCTTAATTTTTTCTCGCTTCCACTTAATGCCTTGTCTTGGTGGTTTCTCTCTACCATCCTTTGCCCTTATCTTCGTTCCCAAAACTATACTTGCATCTACCCTTGGAGGTTCTCTGATATCCCTCATTAGAACTATTTCTTGTTATAATTCAATCACCTTATTTTACCTATCACGAACCTTGAATGTCCCATGATCATTGTCTACATGTTGGGTTGTTATCATCTCTAAGTTTGGTAGTTTTACTATCCTTGTTTTTCTAGGATATTCCTTCCTTTTAATTATTCCATCAACCAAGGGACACATGATGTTCCCAACCACAATACTACCCTTCTTGTCTATATCACTTGGAGTTGCCACCCAAAATTGCATCTTGGACTTCTTTGGGATTTTTATCATAGTTCTTACATCTTCTCTACTACCATTTGGTTTCACCACTATTTGTTCCTTGTAGACATGTACATCATGCTATCTACCCTCTTCTTTATTCTCCCTATCACTCAGAACACCTATAAATGCACTGTGTCTCTCATCCATGAGGATTACAAACACTTTCTTACCCATCAAGATAACCTTAGCTGCCTTTTGTTTTGCTTCAGCATCCTCCTGCAAGGAATTTAGTACAAAATTTATTCCATCCTTTTTTATGGTGTATGTATTAGCATATCCATCATACAATGATTTTCTATCAAATTGACATGGCCTTCCTAACATAAAATGGAAACAATCCATTCAAAAAATATCACATAAGACCCTATCTTTATATTCAACAATTTGAAATTTAACACAAGCTTTATCATTAACAAAAATACATTGAATATTACTTCGCAAGATGTTTTATATGGGGTTTGATGGGGAACCCTTTCTAGACTTAACTTATCCACCATTTCCTTAGATATCATATTGTCTTGTGAACCAGAATCAATGATCAATTTACATACCTTGCCTTGGCTTTTGCAATTAATTATGAAAAGTGATCTTCTTTGGGTCATGTCCTTCTCCTTAGTAATGTTCAAAAGTGTTCTCCTTAGAAACATAATCTCTCTAACTTCTGAAATAACATTCATAGGATTAGGGAAGTTATCACTTCCCTCTTAATCTTCTTGTACTAGTTATACTCTTCTTTCATTTTTTATGTCACCACTACTAGAAGTAGCACCAAACTTATCAAGACACTTAAAAGCTGGGTTTCTAGGCTCACCACAAGTGTAGCATCCATTTGTAAAGGAATATGAACCTCTACCTCCACAAAATTCTCCCATAGTATCTCTAAATCCTCCTCTTGTATCTACACCTTGGTCTGTGCTCTTGTTTGAGTCTCCTAGGCTCTCACTGATATGCCTTGAGTCTCTTCCCATATTAGTATTTCCTCTACCCCCCCCCCCTTGTCTCTCTTTCTTCCTCTTGAGCTTTTCCTCAGCCCTAATTGCAATTTGAAAGCATTCTCCNCCATATTAGTATTTCCTCTCCCCCCCCCCCCTTGTCTCTCTTTCTTCCTCTTGAGCTTTTCCTCAGCCCTAATTGCAATTTGAAAGCATTCTCCTATTGTCTTGGGTGTATTCAAGCCAATCTCATCTTGGATGTTGTACCTTAACTCATTCAGGTACCTAGTCACTTTCTCTTCCTCATCTTCATTGTGTCCTTCCCTTATGCTCAGTTTTTGGAACTCCTTGGTGTATGTCATCACATCCAAATTTTTTTGTTTCAAAATTTTCCTCTATGTATAGGTTTGAATTGCATAATCATTGAGAAGAAATAAACTCTTCACCATGGCTACCATTCTGCTCCAAGAATTATTTTTTGTCTTCCCTTTTTCAACCCTCTCTCCTTGTACATAGATCCACCATGTTAAGGCTTGTCCCTTTAGCTTGGTTTTGGAAAAATTTACCTTATTTTCTTCACTTGTCTTCATATTCAAAATAGTTTTCTAAGGAATATATCCACCCCAATACTTCTTCACTATCCACCCTTCCTCCATACCTTGGAAACTCAACATTGGCCTTTGATCCACCACCTTGGATAACCCTCGGTATTCTCACCATCCTTATCTTATTAGGATTCATCTCCTCTTTACTTTCCTCAGGAGGGTTTTCTCCTTGCCTCTAATTCTCTTCTTGATCAAGCTGCTCCTCTCTTCTTGGATTATGTTGGTGTTTTGAAATGATTTATACTTTGGAAAGCTACCAATATACCTATGGATAAAATCTTCAAGAATGGTTAATTCCAAGTATTGGCAATCTTAGGTAATTGGATCAACTATACGTGGACAAGACTTCCCTCTAAATTTTTGGCTCTGCAAGACCAAGGCGGGTATACCTAATCCAACTCAACATCTAATACTTTGCAACTTTCTCTAGATTCAGAATAATAGAAAAATGACAAGAAAATACTGAATGAAAAGCACTCACTCATTAGTTCTCAATTATCATGAAGAACATACAACAAATAACCATGAAACTTGAACTGATCTCAGATTTATTTTATATTTGTAGAATATAACCAAACCCAACTAAACATGTATCAATGCAGAAAATATCAATTTTTGGCTAGTGCCTTATCCATTGGGCAATATCCTTTAGGCAGATTTAGAAATACAAAAATCAACTAATGTCAAAGATTCCAAGCCATAAATATAATTATTCCAAACCCATACTTCTTATAAGATCCTAGTGTTTACCAAAATGAATCTATTTTTTACTCGGAGCATTATTTAATTTGATCCTAGATCAAAACTCAGAAATAACAACATATACACATACACAGATAAGCTCTATGCCAATGAATTAGAAAATTCATAACTCATAAGATAAACATCGAAGGAGAGATTGAAATCTTGATATTTGTATTAAGTGTCAAGAATAATACTTATGCATATAAAATGCAATCAGACATACACCACTTCAATAAACTGCAAAAGACCTTAAACCTTTTATTTTTACTTCTGAGACCTATCTAGTACAATCTACTATATCCCCTTGACTAAAAACTTTACATTGTATTTCTCACTACTCAATTTTCCAGCCCTTTCCAATGACCTTGTGAATCCTTTTATAGAGGAGGATTGCAACAAGCTACAGATCAATTGGGCAAGGAACAAGATACATGACTCACATAAAAGACACACATACATGAAAAGTAATAACCAATTTGTTACAAGAATTTCCCAAGTATTTTATCATCTGACCGCATGGCCCTTGCAATTGCTTCAAACTTCTTCTGAGCCCGTCAAACACAAATTTTTCCTTTGTCCCTTGATGTAAATATCTTTTTATTTGCTATCCATTTCAAAATGTTGGGGGAACTACCATCTGTTAAAAAACCATGAAATATGCTTTTCTTCTTGGTCACCTGCATTAAACTTGTCCTTCCAAGATGTGAACAACTCATCACTTGGCCAAGGTAAATTGATAACCTCATTTTTTTTGTTATTCAACTCATTCCACTTTGTCTTTATTTGTTCAACTTTCTTTTCCCAGAACCCAAAATATGATATGGAATTATTGATTGTTTCTACAGTTTGAACAAACAAAAGTGTGCTTTCCAGGTTGATGATACTGTTGGTTCTATTAACAACTCCTCACCCATCTCCCTCATCCATCTAGCTTCCCTTTTTAATTTACCACATTTTTTGAAGAGGCTAGGGAATATCTCAAAACGGGGTTTTGAGTACTCTTTTCTTAATATCTTGGCCTTTTCTTGGATGATGCTTCTTTTTATGTCCAAATCTAACAAGTCCTTAAGAAGTTTGTAAGTGGAATTTTTTACAACATCAATGTTTTCTTCCTTTTTGGATAAAGAATAGAATAATTTCAGCTCAGTCTTCCTTCCTTTCCACTCTTGCACAATCTGCTCCAACCTAGCCTTGTCTTCTTCAAAAGAATTTAAAATGATCATATTATTTTTCCCATTCAAGTAAATAGAAGCAAGCTCTATATTATCAACAAAATGCATTATTGTACCTCTCACTTTATCATCATACCATTGTTGCACTAATGATTGTGCACTATGAAACTTTGAGCTTTCTTCTTCCCAACTTCCTCTTACTTCTTCCAATCTCTTCCTCTCTGCTACCAATTTATCCTTTTCATAATTGAGCTCTACCTCTAAAATGGAACTAGATGGCATAGGGGAAGGAGGAAATTCAATAATGGGACTAGAAGATGATGGTTGGGAAGGCTCTTGAGAAATCATACTTTGAGGAGATGTCTAGACTGATTGTTGTCCTCTTAGCTGAAAAATTATCATATCTTTCTCCATGGACTCTTTTTTTACATAATTATATACCTTAAGGAACATTTCAATTTTGATCCTCATCTCATATTTCTCTTTAGCATCACTCTCTGCCACCTTCATATTAAATTTGGTAGAATCTAGTATTATGTTTGATGTTTCCACCCCTGTAGTTTTTACAACCCTTCTCACCATCAAAATGCCTGATTAATCAGCTTGTACAATCTCATTCTCTTTTCTATATTCTTTTCTCTTTAATGACCACATAACCAAAGTAGCATGATCATCACTGAATTTGACCCCTTTGATTTCTTGTTGAGCCTCCTCTAGGGTAGCATGCATGGTTTTTTTCCTTTCTAATAGCATAAAAAATAATTGCATCTGCAATGTCCCATTCTAGAAGAATGAGAACTCCTTCTTTCCTGATTAGTGCTCTTCCCTCTTCAGGGGTGACCTTCCCAAACTTGTCTAGCATTTCTTTCTTTAGTTAGGCCTCAATTTCACTTATGTCTCTATCAGGCTGGTCCTCCTGCTTCTTCTGACATTTCTCCTTGAATTCCACAATATGATTCTCCATAAGAATTGAATAAATACTATAGGTTTCACAAACTTATCATCTGATAAGAACCCCTCACTAGCATCCTTTATAATGGGGTCCAACTCTTTTCGAGTAAACTCTGCAACTGTCAGATCCACCTCAACATGGTTGGGAGATTTAGGTATTCCCTCTTTCATCTCTTGATGTGTTACAAAAATTTGCCCAGTGTTTCCCATTTGTAGCAATTATTCTTCTACCACTTTCTCATCCATGTGTAAAGGAGATTGAGAAGGTGAATAAACATTCTCCAATTGTTTCCCTTCTTCCTTTGTTCTTTGTCTCTTTGGGGAGGGCACTTATCCTGAATTTGTACTCATTGGAATTTTCCCTCTTGAGGTAGAAACCTCCTTATCATGTGTTTGCATTTCAATTTGTCTTCTATGGGATGTTTCCCTTCCTGGTATGACCATGTTGTATCCCTTCTTCTGGTGTAAAACATATCTTCCTAGTGGGATGATCCTACTATGTGTAGACTTGCTTAGGATAGCCTTAGCCCTTTCTAGTTTTGCCTTCATTACAACCTCTTTCTTTTGATTTAATGTCTGCATAAAATCTTCAAAGAGTGTCATTAATGAATCAATTTTCTTTTCTTAAGGCTTGAAATCCTTTAATGGATCATATCTTTAATAAAAAAATTGCACAAAATCTAGTGTCTTGTTATAGACCAACCATTTTTCCTTCTGAATTTCTTATTCTTGCAGGTTGAATTCATTTCTAATAATATCCTCAGGAAAATTGGACTGGTGATCCATTACTAAGAACCTTGTTCTTTTTCTAAACATATCATTTATAAATGCCTCAAGTTCAGCACATCTTTCTACTGAGGTTGCTATATGGTAAGGCTCAAAATATTTATTCAAATGTACCCAACCACCCTTGGTGATGACAAACTAATGTACAATTGTAATGATGGGAAAAATAGTGCCTTTTCCATTTCCTATTAAATCCTCCTCTTGCAGCACACCAATTCGCCTAATTATTTCAGAAATACCCATTTTAAGAGGGAATTGATAAGGGAGTACATATGGTGTGCCTCTAAAACCATATACTCTAAAAACTATTGAGACTGGATACAACATAACATCACCCCAATTGTGCACTATCTTAATACTTTGAGAAAACTACTTTGGTCTTAAAAGATTCAACAAAGACTTGGGGATCCTGGGGTTTTCAGTAAACAATAAGGCTCTAAGCCTTGAAGCAAAGCATTTTTCAAATGTGATGTAGCTAGCTTCTTTCCTATCCCATGATAAATCTGTGCTCCACAACTGGACAAGCCTTTCTTCCCCATCTTTTATTCTCAACAACTCCATTTTATTCTCAAATACTTTGCACCTTTAAACAGGAACATGTGCATCAACATAGAATATCATCCAAAAGGTTTGTCTACCTTTCTATTTTTAATGCCTATCAAACCATTATGGATCAAACCACAAACATAAGTTGCAAAGTAAAAAATGATGGCTAAATGAGGATGGAAAATTTGAACCATCATAAACATGTAATGGATGGGAATTTTTCTGTCTTCATCATCTCCAAATTTCTGACTCAAAGCACTATACACATCTTTGGCCTTCATATTGAAATAATCTAGTTTGATTAGTTCTGGTATATTGGGTCCTACTACAACCAAACCTCCAATCTTGCTGAAGAATTCTTGTAGAGGTCCATTTCTAAGGTATTTTCTCTGAGCCTTGTAAACATCTTTGAATGAATAAAAATTTATTTCATCCAATTGGATGGAGGGTTCATTCAATTGAAAAACCTCTCAAATTTCTTCAGTTGTGATATTTATTAAAACATCTCCATTTATATCCCTCACCACCCTAGCTACATGATCATATTTTTGTGCTACTTGAAGTATCAGATCACTATCCATGAATACTCTTGGGACTACCAATTTCCCCACATCAAATTGTCATATGTTACTTCCGGGTGCATAAGCATTTCTCTGACTGAAAGCTATCTTGAACAATGCCAATATTTGCATCTCTAACCCATTTTCCCTTGTCATACAAACCCTCCCCAATTTTCAAATGAGGGTGCTTTGGTACCAACTCTTTAATCTTAGTGAAATCATTGGTGGACCTAATTAACTATTGCAAAAGATCTTCATAGACATTCCTTTCCTGATAATCTATTTTACCTGTGAGTTCTCTTCATGGCACAATCTTTAAACTAGGTTTTCTTAATCAGAATAATCTTGGATTTTACATACAAACCCTATTTACTTCACAAGACTAAAACCCTACTAGAATTTAAATTCATAAAGCGCAGGAGTGGAATCACAGAGTAACTTACCCATTCTGCAAATACTAGAAAATAGAAAGAAAATGTTGCAACTTGGATTTGCTTCAATCTCTTCACAAATTGTGGCATTTTAGAAATCAAGTGGACAATCTTATACATGATCTTTTCAACCTTTTGCATTAAATTTACACTGAGATGGCCACACATTCTGCCATTACTCCCACATTATTTGAAAATTTGTGGCTCGATGGTTTAGCAGACTTACTTTATCAAAGAATCCAATTTTAAAACATGACCGTGGATCTTAGCAATGTCTCATAAAAATTGTGCGGACAACAACAATTGGTAGAAACTACAATCAACTTGGACACGGTTCCATCAGACACAATACCTTGAAGATTATCCTTCCATCATCTTTTCCTTGAGGTAAAGCACTAGCCGTCGGATTAAGATCAACTTATAGCTTCTTTAACTTCCTTCAAAACTCAGGGCCCATGATCTCAACAATGCTATGTGTCACTTGGGAGCAATGCCTTGAAGGTTAATCTACCTTGCATCTTTCATCAAGGAAAATTGCCTATCGTTGGATAAAGAAAATTGCCTTTGTTTTAACTTTACTTTATATCTGGCCAGGTCCCACAACTACCACTTGTCACTTGGGCGCATTGCCTTAATGACTAATCTCATCACATATTTTCCTTAAGGCAAAGCACTAGCTATTGGATTTAATTTAACCTGGCCATAGTTTATCTGAGTACCACTTTTCCAACCATTGGATCTTTTAAGATTTGACCACTTGTTAATCTAAAGCAGTCGGGCCCCAAGATCTGACAATTACCATGTGTTGAGATGGCACAATGCCTTGAACAATAAGATGAGACCATCTTGTGATTAAGGAATCATGCCCACCATAGGATTGGTTAATACTTGTCAGCACTTTATCCTTCCACTAACTTTAAATATAGAGGCCCCATGATGTCAGAAAAGATAGATGTCACATAGGCAAAATGCCTTGAAGATTAATACCACCTCATCTTGTAATCAAGGAAAAATTCTAACCGTTAGATTGAAAAAATCTACGTGAACTTTATGATAAATTTTAAACATATTCTGGCCCCGCCAGAGACACGTGTTCTTTAGGCGCAATGCCTTGATGAGTATCCTATGATCATCTCTTCCTTGAGGCAAAGTCCTATTTGTTGGATTACAAAAAACTTGCATGACACTTAGGTTTTAATAAAAAGTCTTGCGGGGACATTTAGACTTAGGATAAAGAAACAAAACTGCTAGGACTTAGGAAAATAAAAACATGTCCCCGTCGACGATAACATGAAACACATTTGTCTTAAGGAATTTTAATTGAATTAAAAAGTAACTTGTAGTTATAACAAGTTCCAAAAGACATAGGGTTTTAGATCAACCAAAACAAACCTTTAGCAAGTAACCACTAGGGTTTATGCAATCTTGAACGCTGCTTAGGTTTTTAATAGAGGACTTTGGCATTGATGCAAAAAAAAAAAAAATTGCAACCCTAACAAATTCCTCTCCAAGGATTCTAGTCTTTCTTGTATGGTGGCATTCTCTATTTTAACTGGCCTCAACTCTCTTTCCCTTGATGCATCATGTTCCCTACATGCCCTTAGTTCCCTATCTCTTTCTTCCAATACTTCTCTCAACTCTTGGACTTCTCTAACCACTTGACTATTCTATGGAGGCATCCTTACAACCCTTCAAGGATCTACTTGTTGTTCTCTGATACCAATTGATGTAGAGGCTCAAGGCTAAAAATAAAGAACTCGCACAATTGACCATCATACAAGGAACTTGGGAACATACACTCTTTGTCTTCACAAGGCCCTCAATACAATATACAGAAAAGACACAACAACTTGTCATCAAAAGAAAACCCTGCCATGATACATTTCTAATAACCTAGTTTTGACATAGCATGTAAAAGGATTGAAATCAATTCAAAAATTTAAAGGTAACTTACAAACCCTTACCAGTAGTACTCCTTCACACACAGGGAAACCAAAATTCACTTTGTGCTTCAGATTTCCAACTCTTATCATGAGGACCCACATAGAAATAGAGGAATTAGAGATGTTAGATAGACTTAAAATGCATATGTACATAACATTTTTGTTTGGTAACAACACCCCAATCAGATTGGGAAATCACTGTGAAAATAGTCCTACAAGGTTATTGCAAGGTCATTCTTGTTGATCACCATTAAGTGCACATTATGAAAAATTTTCATACACAAGGTTGAAATGTACTCAAGACAATAATCATATTTTTCAAAGAGTTTGCAAGATACAATACAATTCCAAACTTATAAAGAGATCATTCATAACTGTGACGGTCACAGTCTAGGCCAGTATGATCAAAAATTACATAAACATAGATCAAAATAATGAACACACTTAGAAATACATTTAGAAAGGAATTATATAGATCAACTACAAACTATTTCATCACCTTTCTCTCCTTAAAACCCTTGTTTATAACTGCAAGTAGTGAGAAAGTTGTTTTTTGTAGTCACAGGCAGCGGAAACTATATAACAATCACTACTAGGGAATAAATTTACTATCATCAAACACAAGCATTCACCCAATGACCACCACCAAATATAAGATAATAAAAGGAAATTTCAAACTTGAGAGTTATAGAAATTTTGCATGGTGGTTCATATGAGAGTTTGTCTAATTTGTTACCAAGCCCTTGATAGAGAGGGTTTTATGTCTATTTTAAAAGAATTGATTCAAGCTATCACCACATGGCATGACATATGCTCTAACAACTTCCAAAAGGGAGTAAATTCATCATTATTGAAGTCCCTATGGTTCGATATCAAAACCAATCAATATCAGTGAGATACAAAATTCTAACCAGCAAAAAATACCTTTTTTGGGTTAATGGGGGTTTGTCGGGGTCTTGCTTTTTATTTGTAGCAAGATTTTTATATGTGTAAGGGTTGTTGATGCTTATCTCTAGTAATTTTATGTAAAAGGTTTCTAGGTCCTTCCAAAACCTGTATTTACCTTAATCAAAAACATTGTAAAAATTAGACTTTTATTAATGTTTTTCTGATGTGAGGGGCAAGGAGAAGGGGCCAGTGGCACTCCCAACTACCAAAACACCTTGCAAAACCAATGCAAAAACCAAACAACATAGTGAGAGAAGAAACAATAGAGATCCTTTATATTAACTTGATCAAAATCATTACATGTTGAGATGTAAGGCCTTCCCAGTTTCAGCCATATATTCAATGAATTACAATAAGATCTTCATACAACAGAGATCACAAAACTTTGATCTCAATATCTAAACATTTGCTTTCTTGCTCTAAGAATGATACCTAAATTAAGAACATACAAAAGAATATATACAAGCATCCACCAAAGAGGTCGGCGCTCAAATCCATAAGAGAGACCCAGATTTAGGTCCACATAGATCCCAATGAGAGACCCCTGGGGTTGCAAGAAATGATTCCCCGAATCATGTATCAGGTCCAGCCTAAAATGAATCCAACTTAGATTGAGAAATCCAAGATGAGTCCTTAATCGGTCTGTTCTTCCACTTTACTAGATATTCTATGTACTCCTTTCCTCTTGTGCTTCTGCCAACTCTTTGTTTCAAAATCTTTTCAACTACCTCTATCTGCTTCTTAGGATAATCACATGGTATTGTCACTTCTTCATCAGGTTCATGATATTCATACAAGTCTGAAATATTGAATATAGGTGACATATCCATGTCATCACGTAATTCAACCTCATAAGCATTTCCACTATCAAATCTTCTCAATATTTTGCAAGGACCAAATTTCTTCATTTTTAGTTTACCATATGTTCCAATAGGAAATCTTCCTTTCTTCAAATGAACCATTACTGCATCACCAACTTCAAATGTTTTATGTCTTCTTGATCTGTCTGCACTATCTTTGTATTTCTGATTAGTTTTCTCTAGCATTTGTTTTACATATTGATGTAATGTCTTCATAAATTCTGCAAATTCTTCTGCTTCAACACTTCTTTTCTCTTCTCCAACAATATCTCTCAGGTCTAATATACCTCTCAGTTGTGTGCCATGAACAATCTCAAAAGGTGTCTTTCCAGTACTTCTGTTTACTGAACTTTTGTATGCAAACTCTGCTTGTGCCAACATCAAATCCCAATTACTTGGAGGTATCCATCTAAGCATCTCAACAAATTATCGAAACTTTGGTTTACAACCTTTTTTTGTCCATCAGTCTATGGATTAAATGTAGAACTAAACTTCAACTCACTTTCCAACTTTTTCCAAAGTGTTCTCCAAAAATAGCTAACAAACTTACTATCTCAGTCAGAGATGATACTCCTTATTAATCCATGCTATCTTACAATTTCCTTAAAGAATAGATCTTCTATATGTACTATATATGATGTTTTCTTACATGGTATGAAATGTTTCATCTTAGAAAATCTATCCAAAACAACAAATATGGAATCATTACCTCTAGTTGTTCTAGGTAAGCTAAGAACAAAATCCATGTTGATATCACACCAAGGTTTCTCAGGAATAGTAATCGGTGTATACAATATAGTATTCTGACTCACTCCTTTTGCAACTTGACAAACTCCACAACTTCTCACAAATTTCTAAACATCCTTATACAAAT
This sequence comes from Thuja plicata, assembly GCA_018584345.1. Taxonomy (NCBI): domain Eukaryota; kingdom Viridiplantae; phylum Streptophyta; class Pinopsida; order Cupressales; family Cupressaceae; genus Thuja; species Thuja plicata. The sequence goes on along the minus strand of MU224050.1, from coordinate 1,494,455 downwards.
GAGGCCAAAAGTACCTCTCCTTCAGTAAACTCAATGTTTTATTAATACCAAAATATCTAGCCAATCCACTGCTATGTTTCTCTTTTATCAAATTAGTACTCATTGATCCACTCAATCTACACAAATGAAGACCTTTGAACAACATATCTTCCTAAATGAAATAGTCTTCATACTTAATTTATTGATGTGAATTAGGTTCTCTACATATTCTCCACTGCTCTGAAAGATCAGGATCACTTTCATACAAATGCTTCATGTCATCAAAACCAAGAACTTCAATTCTCATTTCAGTCAACAAAGATCTTCTTCTACTCAATGCATAAACAACTCAGTTAGAAACTCCACTCTTATGCTTAATCACAAATGTAAAGCTCTCCAAATACTCTACCCATTTTATATGTCTTTGATTCAACTTAGTTTGACTACCCAAATATTGTAAAGCCTTATGATCAGTATACAACACAAATTCATTCGACATCAAATAATGTATCCACTTCTTCATAGCTTGCACAACAACATAGAACTCATGATCATAGACATAATATTTCCTTTTTGCATCTTTCAACTTTTCACTAAAGAAAGCAACAGGTTTACCTTCTTGAGTTAACACAACTCCAATTTCACTTCCACTTGCATCACATTCAACTTGAAATACCTTATTGAAATCAAGTAAGGCTAACACAGGTAATTCAGCAACCTTCAACTTCAAAGCTTCAAAAATCTTATCAGCTCCATGTGTCCATTTGAATTATCTCTTGTCTCCTCTCATTGTCTCAGTCATAGCATTACAAATAGAACTGAAATTTCTAATAAAATTCCTGTAAAAACTTGCCAATCCATGAAATGATCTTTACCCCAGTGACATTTTTAGGTGTAGGCCAACTCAATATAGCCTCAACCTTCTCAGAACCCATCTTCAAACCATCAGATGAAACCATAAATCCCAAATACACCAGTTCTTCTTTCATGAAGAAACATTTCTTTAGGTTTATCAAAAAAAATTCTTCTTTCAATCTCTGTAACACTTGTCTTATATGCATCAAATTCTCTTATCTAGTTTTACTAAATATCAAAATATCATCCTAATATACAATCACACACTTATTCAAGAATTTCTTCAGAACTTCATTCATTAATCTCATAAATATACTCGGTGTATTAGTTAAACCAAAAGGCATAACCAACCACTCATACAAACCTTCTTTTGTCTTGAAAGTGGTCTTCCATTCATCTTCTTCTCTGATTCTAATCTAATGATATCCACTTTTCAAATCAATTTTGGTAAAATATCTTTCTCCACTCAAACAATCCATTATGTCATCCATTCTTGGTATATGAAACCTATACTTCACTATGATCTTATTGATTTCTCTAGAATCAACGCACATTCACCATTCTCCATCCTTCTTAGGTGCTAATATAGCAGGTACTGCACATGGACTCAAACGTTCTTGGATCAAACCTTTGTTCAACAATTCATGAATTTATCGGTTAAGCTCTTCATTTTTGGTAGGTGTTAAATGATGGGGTTCTGTGTTTGGTAAACTAGCTCTAGGAATTAAATCCATACAATGCCTGATATCTCTCATTGGTGGCAAACCATTAGATACATTATCTGAAATTATTTCCTTATACCCAGTGAGTAACTTTTCAACTTCTATAGGAACTTCACTTTTGATATTCTTACTCGGTTTGTTAAGAATCAAAGCATAACAGATATCATTTATTTTCAAATCTTTAACAAACTATCTACCTTCCATCAGACAAACTTTCACAGATGTACATACCTCACCAACCGATTCTTCAATCAAAGTTAACAAAAATTGCTTCTTACCATCACCCCAAATAGAGTATCTATTCAATTTTTCATCATGTATAGCATGTCTATCATATTTCCAAGGTCTACCTAACAAAATATGACAACAATCCATAGGCATAATATCACACAACACCTTATCATAATACTTTCCAATTTTTAGATTCACAAAACATTGTTCACTCACTATTAATGTATGATCATCCATGATCCATGAGATCTGATAGGGTTTTGGGTGCTTCATTCTCTCCAATTGCAAATTTGCAACCATTTCCTCAGATGCCAGATTCTCTGAGCTTCCACTATCAACAATCAGGTTCCAAACCTTGTCTGCAACTCTACATCTGGCCTTGAACAATTTTTTTTTGAAAAGATCTTGCCTATCCTTCTCACTCCATAGTATCCTTCGAATCATGAAATTTATTTCCTTTTTAGCTTCATTTGGTGACTCCACTTGCACTAATGCATTTCTTCTATTACTAACTTTCTTTCTTACATGTGTGCATTCAAAGGATTTATGTCCTTCTTCACCACAATTGTAACAAGTAAATTGGAATCCTTTTCTCCTATAACCACCTCTAGAGTAATTACCTCTTCCTTGGTATGAATTTCTGCCTTTCCATTCAGTCTTTCCTTTGTCTTGAGATGTGTCTAGAATTAACTTGTTTGGTTTAGATCTACTGTTCTCACCATGAGATCTACGTCTTCCTCTAGGTAGTCTACCTCCTCTACCTCTTTGTCTTTGTTCATATCTTCTGTTCAACTTTTCCTCAGCCTTTAAGGAAAATTGGTATGCCTCCTCAATGCTTTTCATCTTGACCAAGCTGATTTCATCCTATATAGAACTTCTCAAGCCATTCAGGTATCTTGCTACTCTTTCCACTTCATCTTCAACATGTCTAGATCTAATGTCCAATCTATAGAATTCCTCAGTGTAGTCTTTCACTGATTTGTCTTTCTACTTCAAACTTGATATTCATCGGATTAGGTTAATTCTATAATCACAAGGTAGAAACTTGCCTTTGAATTTGTTTACCATCTTGTCCCATACCTTGATTTTGTCTTTACCTTTCTTTTTCCGATCCAATTGCAGATGTTCCCACCATAGGGATGGATGACCTTTCAATTTTGTGCTTGCAATCTTCACCTTCTTATCCTTTGCCACATTCTCATATTCAAAATACTTTTCCATCTCTATTATCTAGTTAATCAATTCATCAGAATCCAATTTTCCATTATACTCAGGAGGATTAAACTAGGGTGTGGATTTCAAACTTGTCAAAGCTCTCAGGAATTTCTCTTCTTCCTGATTCATCACAGGTGCAGGTGAAGCTTCACCTTGAACCTCTTAAATTTCATTACCACTAACATCCTCAAGATGTCTTCCTCTATGTTGGGCTATCTCAATAGCTTCAAATCTAGCAACCATTTATCTAAGCATATCAGCTAGACCTAGATCTACATTTCCTCTCCCACGAACCATCTTGAATCCCTCTACAATTGTTGGTCAGATTGCAATCTGCCACCCCACAACAATACAACCTAGGGTTAGGGTTTCAAGAAGGAACTTAGATCTCACCACACTTTGATACAGCTAACACAAGGAGGGTTAAGGAGATGGGGCCAAGGGCATTCCCAACTACCAAACCACCTTGCAGAACCAATGTGGAAGCCAAACAACATAGTGAGAGAAGAAACAACATATATCCTTTATATTAACTTGATCAAAATCATTACATGCTAGACTATAAGGCCTTCCCAATTTTGGCCATATATTCAAGGAATTACAATAAGATCTTCATACAACAGAGATCATTGACCTTCGATCTCAATATCTAAACATTTGCTTTTTTGCTCTAAGAATGATACCTAAACTAAGAACATATAAAAGAATATATAAAAGAGTCCACCAAAGAGGTCAGTGCTCGAATCCATAAGAGAGAACCAAATTTAGGTCCACACATATCCCAATGAGAGACCCCAAAACAATTTAGCAATGGAAATTAAATGAAGAAGTCGACCAAAGATCCAACTCCCAAAAATAAGCATCGCGGGCAGGAGATCACCAAAAATTAGTAACCGTTGATAAGACCATAACCGAGAAAAAAAAGACCAACCTGAGCGATAGAAACAAGAATGACCAAGCAACAAGGAACATAACCTGAGTTTCAGAAGAGAAACACAAGCAATAGGAAAATAAATAGGCATGCTCGAGCAACAGGACTCGAGCAACAAAACTAAGCATTACCGAGCAACAAAAAAATAAGCATGCCCGAGCAACAGAACCTGAGAAGTAGACAAGCTTTACTGAGAAATAGAGCCAAAGTAGCAGAGTATTTCCCAAGCAGCTCCTAAACAAAAACAAACATCTTTTTGGTTGTGCAGGATTGCCAATGACCCAAGATGCTCCTGCATCATTTTCCTTCTTAGTCACAAATACCCTATAATCCTTAACCCAAAGATGATTTATAAAGTAATTATAAACATTCCTCAACTTCTTTAGCCAACTTCTAAAGTAGTTGGTCATTTGGGAAACAAAATGACATCTTTTTACACAAACTTGCAAAAGTTGTCATTGCAACTTTTGGGCAATTTTGACAAATTTGACATTTTTTAATCAATTGGCTCCCTATCAACCTAGAACTCCTCAAACATGCCAAATATGGCTTAAAATTTTGAATTACATCATTTTTATCACATTTGACTACCTCTAGAGGTGTTGACCAGTGTTGAGGCATTCAGGGCCTAAGCGGCCTAAAGGTGACAACATGGCATAATGGCCCCACAAATTGAATCCAAACGAACACTGTGTGTAAGAAAATACACCTTCATGAAATTAAGATTAAGAGCAACAATTCTATGGAAAGATAAAACAAATTAATCTAAGAATCTATATCATCTCATGGTTCTCTATCCAAGCTTTTTTAAGAGAGCTCTCAAGCTTAATCTCTCTCAAGGAAAATCCTAGAATGAGATATGAATGAAAAATTAATGCTCAAATCTAGCTAGAATGCTCAAAATGCTCCAAGATTATGTTAGAAAACAACAAATGCACATAAACATGATATGCTAAAATGCTATGCAAATGCTGAAATTCTCTCAAAAGTTCTCAAATGCTTCTCATATGCTCTCAATATGTGTATGGTAAAGATGCTTTTTCTCTTGAAATTCTTGGATCCCAAACACAAAGGAAATGGCTTGTATTTATAGAATTTTCCCAAGGGTAGGGGGTAGAGTGAGTTGATCATGATAAAAGTTTGGTTAAGTCAAAAGCTTTGAAGTGTTTTCAAATGGAGGGAAAATTGGTTGGTTGTCTCAAAGATATTAGGAATTAAATAACTCCATCATTTAATTAAATTAGCCATGGAAGGGTGATTGGGTTGGATTTAATCTTTTTGATTTGAACTATACAATTGAAAAATCAATTGCATAATTTGATTAATCCCTTTAGGCTTGATTTTAATTATTTTTGATGAATAGATGCCTTCACTATTAATAGAAATATTAAAGTACAAAATTCACAAAAAAAGGGCCAAGGGAAAAAATTCACCCTGCAAGTTCACACGACACCTAGGCCGGAAACAAATAGCTATTCATCAAAAAAACATATAAAACCAGAACCCCTTAGGCTATGAGAGTAGTAGCAGAAGAGGGAGGAGGATCTTTGTCATCCAGTTTGCCCCAGATAGTGGGCATAGGAGCTTGATCAGGAATGGCCCAGCCATCTTCGGGATCTTCTTTTTCAACTTCTCCTTCCTCCCGCCTGGGTGAGATAGCCAGCGCCAGGCGAGGGAATTTTCCCTGATTAATAGGAGCAGAGGCCGAAGGCCGAGCAATAGCAGTAGAAGAAAGCATAGGAGGCCACCTAGAACCCGCATCCCTCTGAGGAGGTGGGGAGGGGGAGCAGCAACGCCATTTCCATAAGGTCCTAGAGTGTCTAGCAGAGGAGCTCTGGCTACAACGTCGCCCCCTGGGCGGCTTACGGTCAGCTGTGAGAGAATCTGGAGGCACTCAAGCAACAGTGTAAGGGGAATTGCCCCAGTGCTGGAGCAACTCCTGTAAGTGGGAAACCTCTAAGGCCACTTTTTCAGCTTGCACCTGGATCTACATCATTACATTATTACAAATACAAGCTTTATCAAAAAGAGAAACATGAATATCCCAAGAACTGTGAGAAAAAAACACAACATTTCTATCTTTCCACAGAGTAAATAAAATTTCCAGCCAAAAGGAATGCCAAATTTGGGTGAATTGGGAAGGCATTCTAGGAGAGTCACCAAGAAGAACCATGTGCCAAGAAAAGGGTTCTGGCTTGAAGGGAGAAAAAAAGTCATGAATCCAATTCTAGTAATTTTGAGCACGATGACAAAACCAGAAAATATGCATGAGAGTCTCTGAGTGACCACAAAAAGGGCATTTGGGGTCAGGAGCCCCCATATGCCTAAGCCTAGCTCCCAACGGTAAGCCCTAGTATAACAAACACTAGGAAAAATGAGCAATTTTAGGCTCAGTAACAGCATCCCAAATGATGCAAAATCTCCACCCCCAGCTCTTCTGCGAAGAGGAAAGATGCCAGCGGTGATTGAGCGAGTCAATCATGGGAAAATGAGGCATAAGCCAAGAATACCCAAGTTTTGGCTTGTACCTGGTGAATGGAGTGGCAGGATACCACTTCCAATCTTTCCACCACAGTCTGACAGACTGTATTCCCAACTTATCGAAGAGGTGAGGCAGAATGGCAGAAACTAGCAAGTCAAAAGTCTGATGATCTGGGCAGATGAGCCAAAACTAAACTCGAAGATCATCCTAGGATTGAAGACTCATGGTGCTTCTAGAAAAGACATCTTTCGGGGTTTGAATGCCATGCTTGTGGAACTGAAGAGCACTAACTCCTTGCATTCTGGAAAGAGGAATCCCTTGCTGGGAAAAAAGAGGAGACCACCAAATGTTTTTCTGGTTGAAAGAAAGACCATCACGAAATTCATTTCCAGCCCATTTAAGCCAAGGCTTGATAGATTCCCAGGCTCTCCAGATACTTTTGGCAACAAAAGTACCCTGGATCTGAACAGGTTCCCTCATAACCAAAAGGCTTTGAAATCCAATCCCCTTCCAGGCAGGATTTTGAAGAGGAAATCCTGAGGAAATGCAGTGCCGAAGAAGAATTTTCCAAGATTCATCACCAGAGAGGAAACACACAATCCACTTGGCACAAAAGGCATGTCCTTGCTTCTAGGTATCAATTAAACCAAGCCCTCTAGAGGACTTAGGAAGGCAACAAAAGTCCCAGGTGACCCTGTGAAAGCCCTGATGATCAATACCAGAGGCCCAAAGAAAATCCTAGAGAAGTTTCTAGAGCCGTTTGTAAGAGGCTTTGGAAGGGGCCCAACAAGAGGAGTAGTAAATATGTGTAACCTCCAGAACTTTGGAGCAGATCTAGAATTTTTTTGTGAGGGAAAGCGGCTTCTTGATCCAGTAAGTAAGATTTTTTTCAATCTCAGAAAGCACTGCATTCCATAGATCAGTAGGGTTGCCTTGAAAAGCAAATGGGATACCCAGGAACTGGAAAATCTCCCCATGTTGAATTTTTGTCCAGCCAAACTATGAAAGCCAGGGAGGCTCAGGAAGAGCTGACTATCTATAACAAAGGGTTTTGTGCCACTGAATGGTAGAGCTAGAGGCCAAGTAGAAAGTGTCTAAACACTACAAGGCTGCCTTGATATTCTCTTCATCCTCCGCTAGGGTGAGGAAGCAATCATCGGCGAAATGGCCATTGACCAGCTATTGAGAAGAATTTGGCAAGGAGATTCCCCTAACAGTTCCCATAGAAATGGAATGAGCAAGCAAATAACCAAACCCTTCAGCCACTAACACATAAAGAGTAGGAGCTAGAGGGTAGCCCTGGCAAATGGAACGAAAAATCCTGAAGGTGGAAGACTGGTGGCCATTGATGGTAATGTAGGTAGAGGCATCATTGAAGAGCATCTGCATAGATTGAAGAAATCTTGGGCCGAAACCCATAGCATGAAGCATCGCAAGGATAAAATTCCATTCAATACGATCATAAGCTTTAGCAAAATCAATTTTGAGAAAAAGGGCTTTGTGGCTAGACTTACAAGCCCATTCCATACCTTCCCAAACAACAATGATGTTGTCAAGAATAAATCTTGATTTAATAAACCCTGTTTGTTCAGGCTGAACAATTTGTGGAAGCATGTGTCAGATCTTAAGAGCCAGAGCTTTCGCAATGATCTTGTAGGAGACATTAAGCAAATTGATGGGCCACTAGTTGCAAATATCTTCAGGATCCCCAAACTTGGGAATGAACTTGATATTCCCCTGATTGATGATATCCCCAAGGGATTGGGTATGAAAGGCCTCCAGGTAAACCTGGTGAAGATCTGGGCCGATGGCATCCCATTGGGTTTTGTAAAACTCATAGGGAAAGCCATCACAACTAGGGGCTTTGTCATCAGCCATGGCGAACACAGCTTCTCAAAGATCCTGCAGGGAAAGTAGTTGGTCACAAAAGACCCGCTGACTAGGGGAGAGACACTGAGGAACCACTGCGATGCAATCCTTGAGAGCCTTCTTGCTGGTAAGGGAGTGGCCCTGAGTAGCAAAGACTTGTTCATAATGGCGAACAAAGGCTTGCAAAACATTAGGAAGCTTCGTGAAAAGGGAAGGACCTTCATGGATTCTAGCTATGCCCGTACTAGTATGCCGAGGATGGAGGGCAGTAAAAAAACTCTTTAGAGACTTGATCTCCAACCTTTAACTAGTGAAACTAGGCTTTGATCTAGGCTCCTCTAGCAGCATGGTTGTCAGCCACTTTCTTTTGATGACATAACTTGGCTAGATTGAATTGAAACTCTTGATTGAAGGGGTCCTAAGCTAGGGCTTCAGTGGCAATACGCAAGGTTTTGGTGTTGGCATCATAGGCTCTACGATGAAAATTGGCCAATTGTCGGCCATAGATGCATAAAAAGTGAGCCATACGCCTGAGGGTGTCATTCCACCATTGAATCCAACCTATCAAGCAGGTGGGTATAGGCTCCAGGTTCCAAACCTGGTGAAAGTGGGCCACAGTGGCAGGATGCTGAAGGATAGAAGTATTAAAGTAGAATTGCGTGGTGGGAGGCCTAGCCTTAGCTGTCTACCAAACAATATTAAATTGGATGGGATAGTGGTTTGACAAGGTCACATCAAAAAGAGGAAGGACAGGTAAGGCTTTCTTATCAGAGAAGGAAAAAAAATATTGAGCCAAGATCATGGCACGATCAAGCCTTTTATGAATTCTATCAGAAGAAGCCCTGTAATTAGACCAAGTGTGCCAGGCCCCATCAGAACTGCGGCGGCCCACATTGGGATCAAAGAACCCTAATTTATTGCGCATGTAATACCAGGCTTCTCTCTCACCAACTGTCCATGAAAATGGCATGAAACCATCTTTGTTAGCCACCATTTCCACCATATTGAAGTCCCCACAAACAAGCCAAGTAGCAAGTGGCAGAGAATCCGCAAGCCAATGCCAAAGGTGAGATCTTTTAATTTGATTTGATTTCATGATTATTTGATATTTTAATTTGATTTGAATTTTGTCCATTTGATTTGATCCATTTGATTTGCATTGAGATGACATTTTAAGGCATTTGGCTGAGATTTATAGTTTGGAAAGCTTGAGATACACCTGGTCAATTTTAGGTGTCTACAATTGCCCCTCTTTGAATTGATGTGCAAAGCACATTGATTCAAAGAAAGCTTGATTGTCCTAATCATTGATTTGATGCTGATGAGTTGATTGACGGATATGAAAACTTGATATGAAATCCTAATATGAAATCCTGATATGAAACTTTGATATGAAAATCTGATATGAAACCCTGATATGATGCTCTGATATGAAACTCTGATATGAAATCCTGATATGATTCTCTGATATGAAAATATGATATGAAACCTTGATATGAAACCCTGATATGAAACTCTGATATGAAACTCTGATTGATAAATTTTGAAATTTTAATGCCCCAAATTCGATACAAGATATGATGCAGAATCATAATTTGATGATATGATGATGCCCCCTCAGAAATGAAATCATATTGATCATAGGTAAAAGTTTTTGATGAACAATGCTAATAGGATAGATCCAAGATGATTGCATTTTTGATAAACAATGATGTGGAAAGATGTCAGACATATGCCCCAGTGTGTAGAATATGCAGATTAGGTTTGACTGGGTCAAAATAATCTTAGAAAATAGGTTAAAATAGCTTAAATAGGTTGAAAACCCCAAATTTACTATTCATTTTCACTTTTTACTATTGAGAATTTTCTCTGAGTTACTGACGATTGATAGCGATGGTGGTCCCTATTTGAGAGCATAGATTTGAGTGAGTGTGCAGATATCAGAGACCTCCTAACTACGAGCCTCTAGTGAGTGGTTTGAACTCTTGTAGTGCATTTATTGCTCTTAAAATAGCATTTAATACATCTTTTTATTGCTTTCTATAAAAAGTTTAGCAAAATATCGCGTAGGACAGCAAAAATACTGCATAGGGCAGTGAAAAGCTGTGTTCGCACTGTGAAAATCCACGTATGTGCAATCCTTAGCCGCGTAGGGGCTAGGTCAAATTTGTCACCCAAAAATGTAATCAACCGCTTCAAAAACCCTATGTTTTAAAGGTCGTGCATGAGAGTTTAAAAGCTGTGTAGGCCTGTAAAAGGCCTCCTAATTGGTTAAGCGTCGCCTCTGAGTTGTAAAGAGCCACTTTTGAAGTTTTAAAAGCCATGGGGATTAAAAATACGCGTACACTAAGTTAAGTGTTGCCTACCATAAAATTGGAAATTGATATAGGAAAAAGATGAACTTAGTTTGATTGATCGTCCAGATGACCCAATTAGATTCCAAGCTAGAAAATGTTCGTTCAGAATGTCATGTAGTGTTTAGGATATTAGAAAAGTCATAATGATGAATATTTGGTAGTTCAATAAGATATGATTAAAAATGATTACGAATTGTCCTTGTGTCTCACGATATAGAGGTTAGGAGCAATAAGTTGATACGCTCAAGTTAGAGCAAAGGTAGATTTAATATTTTGTGATTGACTTAGAATGGTTCACCAAGAGAAAGACTAACATGATGCACTTTGTTTCAAAATGTAGGAACATTACCGCAAGTTGCAGGTATGAGGTGTAGCATTATGGATTTTTGATTTAGTAGATGAGCTTACACCTCCTGAGTGGCGTATGATTGAGACATGTGGACTCAATTTCCTATTACATCTCCCTCAATTTCAGTTGAACTAAGGTTTGTTGACAACTATGGCCGAACGATGGCACTCTGACCACAATACCTTTCATTTACCTCTAGGTGAGATAAATATTATACCAGAGGATGTATATATATTATTGAGGATCTTGACTCATGGAGAGCGGGTGTATTATGATTCAATATATGATAGCAGTGTATGTAGATGGGTGTTTGGAGATAACACCATTGCAGATGATTGCATTACTTGGGCGCATTTTGCCTCATTTCCCACTTTACCAGCGTTATTAGGAGCTGTGATTGAGGGATTACTTTTGCCAGATAGGAGAGGTCATGGTTTTGTGGTCGGATGGGGCTGGATTTTAGAGGACCTGATTGCACATCCACGGAGATTGGATTGGGGTTCTTGTGTTTTGGTGCAGTTATATCATGATCTTCACGAGATTGTGTATCAGCGTAGTGCAACTATTTTTGCAGGTGTAGTATTATTACAGTTATGGACATGGGAGCATCTTCCTATTACGAGGCCAGTATCAGCTTGAGTTTGGGCTTGTGGTTACCCTTATGCTTTTTATATGACGGCATGATTATCTAGCATCGTCTGGGCAAGGTCAATTTTTGGAGATGTAACATCGATGATATTGATTAGGTGGTATGGAGGCTGTATCTATAGTGTGAGAGGTGGCTAGAGGATGATGATGAGTTACCCTATATGTTTTCACCTCAATGGATAATAGGCCGATCACCATTGGTTATTGAGAGATTTTGTTGTGGGAGAGTACTCCATCAGTTCGATCGGATGCAAGATATGCCGCAAGGTATGACACTCTATGCCAGAGTACAGGATGAGAGGTCAATGTGGGGAGCATAGGTTGACTACCAGTCAGCTTTTTTGCAGATAGATTAGCTTGGATATGGGGTTTGGGATATGTTGCCACAGGTGGCAGATGCAGGGATGTTAGCAGAGTATCGGGAGTGGTTTATTCAACATTGATTCATGCGATTCATTGATCTAGTAGAGCCCATTCCTGATGTTGATGAGTTGTCAGATGATGACGGTGATGATGGGGATGATGGAGATGATGGTGGTAGACCACACCGGCGCAGAGTGCAAAGGGTACCTAGGGCACCTCGAGTACAGAGAGCAGTTGGACCTCGGATGAGAGGTGGTCATGTGAGAGGCTAAGGTGGCAGATTTAGGTATCCTAGGAAGAGGCAAGTAGGAGTATACGTACCTTAGGGGTAGGCTCCTTTGAGAGTGGATGTAGATTGGGCCAGACATAGGCATAGATGTTTCCAGGTGGCTAGACAGGTTCCAGTGTAGGGATAGATACCACAGGTGGACCCATAGGTCAGTACAACACAGGTGATACCTCAGGTACCTTTAGCGCCTCAGGCACCATAGGCTCCTCCAGCATCATAGGCACCTCTAGTGCATCCTATTTTAGATGATATAGTGTAGGATGTGAGGTGTTTACAGGTAGGGATGAATGTAGTGACAACTAGATTAGATCAGGTTATGACTATGCTGCAGTAGTTTCTGGCTACTCTGGCTCAGCTACCGACTAGTGTGAGAATGAGTCAGGCACCTCCTGGTGCATAGGATAGAGTAGTTGAGAGAGATCCTGATGGTGTAGGGGGGTCAGGCATAGGTTTAGCTAGAGATGGATCAGGTGCCCCTACTGGGTCATGAGACAGATTTGGACCCAGGATATACAACATTGTATCATATGTATTTTTGATCAAGACTTTGATGTATGGACCATTGTATTGATGTACCTTTGATGTACTGATTTATTTTATAGACTTTTGATGATGGACATTTATCTATGATGATCTTTGATTCCTCCTTTATGATGTTATTAGATTTCCTTTTATGCATGTCTACATGTTTCTATGATGCATTTATTTCTATTGTGCTATGGATGCAAATGTCTTAGAGTAGGACATAGATAAATGGATGCAAATGATGTTAATGCAATTTATCTCTATATGTTTTTTTTTTAACAATGTATGAATTATGCAATGCAATGATTGCAATACTTAGTTCTTATGGTAAATGGAATGCATCTATCTTTTTGTGTTTTTGGATGTATACAATTTAATTTATGATATGCAGCTCTAAATGATGATATGGATAAGTGAATAATGATTAATGTTTCTTTTTCTCTTTTTTTCTCTTGACATGAATATATAATGAATAATGACTAATGATGATGAATGCAAAGGAAAATCTCATGTTGAATGACTTGAAACCATTGTTGAAGTGTTGTCAACTTTTATCCTCCCTTGAACGTGGAAAATGCTATGAAGGCAAGCCATCTTGAGAACTAAGCTTTGGAGAATGCAATTAAGCTAAAAAGAAACATGTAATTAACCTAACATGCAAAAAAAAGCAACTAATCTAACATGCAAAATGCACTTAATCTAACATGTAAAATGCAACACAACTAATTGTCCTTGAGGTTTGTGAAAGAAATACAAATTGAGATATATTTTCATCATATAGCATTGTGAAACTAGGAGTTGATACAATCCTTACTGGCGCCACTGCGACCATAAGAATATGAATATAAATTTCCCTCATGTGGTAACCCCTTCTACGAAACCAAGTACAACCCTCACTAGTTGATTGACCAACTATTGGAGTATGAATACCAGTTTAATCAGATTCAATGTTGCAAGTGGATGTTGGTATTAAGATATGGAAAATATAAATAACCAAGGTATCCTTTTGCATAAAAAAAAAAATCTTAACCCTCCATCCCATATGAATGTCCTCTATGATTCTTTGATGACCATATCCTTAGGCGAATTCACACAATTTTAAAGAATCTTCCTCAAAATAGTCACTCAGAAGCTTAAGAAGACATCATGTCTCTTATCACTACCAATCTAGTCAAAACATCATTGATTAGCTAAAAAGAACATGACTCAAAAAAGTCAATGAAAAACTCATCAAAAAATTCCAAGTGTTTGTGAAATGTATCAAGATTTTCAAATAAGAATTCCAGACAATCTGATCATTTAGGGTGTGTCAATTTTTAATCCTGATAAAATAAGGCAATGAGATTCAAGGATCATGTTATGTGATCAAATTGTTTAGGGTTGAACAATGATATTAATCAAAGGTTCCAAAATGTCTCTCCTGAATCTGACAATCTGCTCCTGATGTGTGACCAAAATGTTGCACTATTGAATCTGGTTGGTACCAAAATCTATGATGTGTGCCCCCAAGTGATAAATGTGATCAATGTAAAACTTAGGGCAACTAAACCTAGAATGCGACAAAATGCAGCTCTGAGACTTTATTAGGGCAAATGCTCAAATAACGGATGCAATGAGGATATGGACAAGTGAGATGAGGAACCGCAATATGTACAAACGCAAGTAAGAAACACCTAAGGGACAAAAGGCATTTTTTTCTAGGTTTTCACCTCTTGGGATTATTGCTCTTTTTCTCTTTTTTCCTTTTTTTTTTACCAAGGTGCCTATTGTTAGGTTTTCACCAAGGCACTTTTTGCTCTTTTTCAAATGTTTTTGGCTTTTTGAATTTTCTAATTTTTTTTTGGTATTTTTGATCTTTTCTCCTTTTTTTAGTATTTTTGAATTTTCTCATGTACAAAGGTGATGCTTGACTCATCTGATACTCTCAACTTATATTTTTTATTCTGATACTCTTTCCTCTGAATCAGGTGTGGAACCTCTTAAGATGAATGCTATTGATAGGTTATAGCAATTTATCACCATCATAATTAGCCAATTTGTAGGTCCCCATTCCAAATGAAGAAATGATGACAAAAGGACCAAGCCAATTTGCTTCCCATTTTCCTTTCTTTTCTCTATCAGCCTGATTTTTCAGATTGTCTCTTAATACTAGATCCCCTACTTGAAAGTTTCTTGGCTTGATATGCTTGTTATAGTTCCTGGAAACTTGATTCGGATACACTTTCAAATGATCAAAGGCTTGAGTTTGATGTTCCTCCAACAATTCCAATTGTTGAAGATGGGAAACTCTATAATCCTCATCCGTTATTAGTCCATGCAATGAAACTCTAAGGGGTGGTATTTCAACTTCAAAAGGAAGAATAGCTTTTGCCCCATAAACCAAAGAA
This sequence comes from Thuja plicata, assembly GCA_018584345.1. NCBI lineage: Eukaryota > Viridiplantae > Streptophyta > Pinopsida > Cupressales > Cupressaceae > Thuja > Thuja plicata. The sequence goes on along the minus strand of MU224050.1, from coordinate 1,479,253 downwards.
AAAGGTGTAGCACCTGTCGGGGTTCAAATACTAGTCCTATAGGCCCATAAAGCTAGATTGATTTGAAGGTGCCAATCCTTTCCTGGTTTTCCAATGGATCTCTTAAGGATTTTAAGGATGTTCTTGTTGGTAGCTTCTGCTTGTCCATTACTTTGTGGATAGTAAATGGATGAAGAGTGATGTGTAATGTGGAATGTGTCACAGAGTTCATCAATATCTTTGTTCTTAAAATATTTTCCTGTATCCGTGATGTTGGCATGAGGAATGCCATATCTACAAATGATATGATTTAGGATAAACATGGAAATTTTTTTCCTGTTCCAGTTGATAAAGGGACAACTTCAACCCATTTAGTAAAGTATTATGTCGCTGTGATTATATACTTGTGTCTGTTTGAAGAAGGTGGATAAATCATGCCAATCAAGTCAAAACCCCATTGATAGAATGGTCATGGTGTGATAAAAGGGTTTAATTCTTGTGCCGGTGCATGAATCAAGTTTCCATGGTATTGACATTTCTTGCAAACTTTAACATATTGACAAGCATCTCTTTCTAAGGTTTTCCAAAAGTACCCCATACCTAAGATTTTCTTAGCTAGGTTTAAACCATTTGAATGTGACCCACAAATCCCTTCGTGGATGTCTTTTAAAGATATTTTTGATTCATCTTCCTCTAGGCATCTAAGGAGTGTTCCATCAAGACCTTTACGATACAATGTGTCAGAAAGGATAGTATAACGGGTGACTTGTCTTATGAAATTTTTCTTTTGAGCGTGGGTTTGGTCCATAGGTAGGGTTTGATTTTTGAGGTAAGCATAGATAGGTCCATACAATGGAGATTCATGTCCATGTAAAAGGGCAATATTTTGGGTCTCAAGTAGGTCAAATGTTGGTTTCACCAATTCTTCCATCAAGAACTCATACTTTTCATTTTGATCGAGTAACTGAATTAAAGATGCCAAAGTAGCCATTGCATCTGCTGCTCTATTCTTGTCTCTTGGAATTTGTGCAAAAGTAATCAAAGCAAAGTAATTCTTCCAGTTATCCACCAATTTCTTATAAGGCATGAGTTTTTCATCCTTAGTATTATATTTATCATTAACTTGATTAATGACCAATTGAGAGTCCCCATAGACTCGTAATTTTGTGACATTCCATTCCAAGGCTGTCTTGATTCCTATGACCAAAGCTTCATACTTTGCTATGTTATTGGTACAAGGGAACAATAACTTGTAAGATTTTGGGATTGTGTAACCTTGTGGTGTAATCAAAAAAATGCCTGCTCAACTGACATTTTTGGTATAAGATCCATCAAAGTATAAAGTCCACGTCTTAGCTTTGACATTCACAATTTCAAAATCCAAGAATTCCACTTGCATAGGATGTGTAGATTCTTGAGGATATTCAGCCAATTGATCGTATATAACTTGACCTTTGATTTGTTTCCTATAAACATATTCAATGTTGAATTCACTAAGTACCATGACCCATTTTGCAATTCTTCTAGTTAAATATTTTTTGCTAAGTAAGTATTTTAAAGGATCAATTTCAGCTATGAGTTTCACCTTATGCAACAACATATAGTGTCTTAACTTTTGAGAGGTGAATACCATTTCTAGGCAAGCCCTTTCCATGAAGCTATAATTTAATTCATATTTGATCAAGGTTCTACTCAAATAGTAGATAGCTCTTTCTTTTCCTTCCTCATCCTCTTGTGCCAATAAGACTCCCAGAGATCTTTCCATTGCTGAAATGTAGGGTAATAAATGTTTTCCTTGAATTAGTGACATTAAGATAGGTGGATTCATCAAGTATGTTTTCAACAATGAAAAGGCTTTATCACACTCCTCATCCCATGTGAAGACAGTCTCTTTATGTAGTAATCTAGTGAAAGAATGGTATTTTTCCGCCAATTGAGAAATGAACCTTCTTATAGATTGAAGTCTTCCTTGAAGTGACCTCATTTGAATAATATTCTTTGGAATGTCCATGTCCATTATTGCTTGTACTTTTTTAGGATCTACTTCAATGCCTTTTGCTGAAACAATGTACCCTAGGAGTTTTCCAGATTGTACCCCAAAAGCACATTTCTTTGGGTTAAGTCTCACCTTGAATTTTTCTAGCCTTTTAAAAATCTTGTCAAGTATGCATAAATGATCTTTCCTTTTATGCGACTTAGCTAAAATGTCATCCACATAATCTTCCATAAAGGTGTGCATCATGTCATGGAAAATGGTAGTCATGGCTCTTTGAAAAGTGGCTCCAGCATTTTTGAGACCAAAGGGCATTACATTCCAAAAAAAGGTACCCCATTGGCATGTAAAAGTTGTCTTCCCTTGATCCTCAGGTGCTATGCAAATTTGATTATACCCACTAAATCCATCCATAAGTGAAAGCATATAATGACCCTCAGTGAGATCTACAATAACATCAATGCTAGGTAAGGGAATGTCATCTTTTGGACAAGCAAGGTTTAAATCTCTAAAATCTGTGCAAGCTCTTATGGTTTTATCATGTTTGGTAACTAGTACAATATTGGAGATCCATTCAGCATATGCTATTACTCTTATAAATCCTGCCTTGAGCAATTTCTCCAATTTAGCTTTTACTAATAGGGCTATGTGTGGATGCATTTTTCTCAACTTCTGCTTTACGAGCTTAACCCCTGGTTTCACATTTAAGTGATGCATTATGAAACTTGGATCTAATCAGGGCATGTCAGCATATGACCATGCAAAGTTGATTTGTTTCACTTGAAAGAATGCAATTAACTCTTCTCTCTCCAAAGGACTCAAAGATGTTGCTAGGTGAATGAATTTAGGATCCTTTTCTATTCCAATGTTAACCTTTTCTGTGGGTTCAATAAGTATAGGTGATCTTTCATATTTTTGAGTTGGTAAGGTGTCCAACCTCTCTCCCTTAGGTGCCACAGTTGGGTTTTCACCTTCAGAAACATCCTTTATTTTTACTTTTTTCTTGGGTCTAGAACTGCCACATGGTGGTTTTCACCACTAGACCTTCACTTTTTTTGTATATTTTCTCTTCATTTTTTGGATTAAGAGGTTTAACACTTGCCCCTATCATCATGTCTGGAGTGAATTCATTGGTGGAAGAATTGGGTTTGACTGCATTGAGGTATAAGGCCATTGAATTATCATTTGGAAAGTAGAGTAAGTCATTTGACTCAGATAAATCCCATTTGATAAGTTCAGGATGCATGAGGGACAAAGAATCATTGAATGGGCTTTCATTTGAAGGAGTTAAGGACATGAATTCATTAGATGGTTCATACATTGTATCATCATGGTCTATGACATGTGCCTCTTGAAGATGGTCCATGGAAGAAGGATCAAAATCCTCTTCATCAGAGTCCTCTAAGATTTCTATGGGAAAGAAAGCATGTGGATTAAACACTAGGTTAGAATCTCCCACCCACAAAGGTACCCAAGGTTCACCTACCCATTGAGTGATAGGAGGTGCTTGTTCTATGTTGACTTGTTGAGGTTCACTTGATGTTTGAGTTGAATTTGAACTTTGAGCCATATGTTCTTCATTCTCAACTTGAGGAGGAATTACATAAGTGTGAATGGTATCAACCTCTATGTCATGACAAGATTATTTGGACAAGGAATCCCATTCATAGTCTGTAGAGGCATCTTCACTTTTAGAACCTACCATATGAATATGTGCATGGAAATCATGCATGGGACTTGAACTTTCTCCTTTGTGTTGAAAGCCTATGCCGACCTTCTCTTCTTTGGCTCTCTAAATTGGTTCAATAGGTTCTAAAAACCCTCTATGTCAAACTCCTAAGGGTCTTCTTCCCTTATACCCCATTTTCTTCATGATATCAAATCCTTTCCCATATTGATCAGTTTGGATATTGATATGTTGCACCCTTTCATTGGAATTATTTGAATTATCATCATCTTTATAGAGCCATTGTAATACCTCATCATCTTCTTTGTCTCTTTCTTGTTTGTTGCATTCCCTCACAAAATGGGAATTGTACTTATGAGGTTGATGATCTTTGGATGGTTTCCCATGTGTCCTTGGAGATGTAGGTAATTCAAAGAGGGAAACAGAATATTCCCCTACTCCTTTTGAATTAATTTTACATTGTTTCTCAAATTGATACATTAGGTCACTCATCTTTTCATAGTGATCCTTCTTAGTTTTTTCTCTTTCTTCCTTAGTGGGTTTAGAAAATTCCAATTTCAATGTTGAAGTCTGAACTAAAGTATCCTTTGAACTTGAACCCTCATAACTCATCTTTTCTTTTCCCTTAGTCGATGTAGTTGAGTTAGTTTGAATAGGGTTAGGAGTAGACGTGACTTTTAATGTTGGTTCTGACTTTTCCTCTTTGGCATCTTCCATGATAATATCAGGGATAACTCTTTCCCTATTGTAAGGAATATACAATTCATGACTTGGTTTTAAAGCATTACAATATTGGAACGGGTTTGAATCTCCTCCAATTGTGATCTCTTCCCCTAGGTATGGAAATTTTATGCATTGGTGATATGTAGAAGGTAGTGCTTGCATCTCGTGTATCCAAGGCCTTCCTAGTAAGATGTTGTAGGTTAATTTCATGTCAAGGACCTGACATATAGTGTCCTTTTTGATAGGTCCCACTTGAATTGGTAGAATGATCATACCCTTTGAAGATCTTTCCTCTTTATCATAAGCCTTAATAGTTATTTGCTTTTTTGGATCAATGGAAGACTCGAATAACCCTAATGACTTGACAAGGTTTAAAGTGCAAATATTTAGACCAGCTCCACCATCTATGAGAACTCTCTTAACCCTATGTCTTTGGATTAATACCTCTATATGCAAGGGTAATTTTTGAGGATGTGTGATGGACATGTCATCTTGGTCCGAAAAGGAAAGACAATGAGGGGTTATGAGGTGCCCTACCATGTTCTAAAATTTGTCTTCCTCCAAGTTTATGGGAACCGTGGTCTCACACAAGGCTTTTTTTAGAATCTCCTTGTGATTAGGAGATTATTTTAACAACTCCAAAATTGATATTTGGGTAGGAGTCTTTTTCAATTGATCCACCAAACTATAAGGCTTTGTGGTGGGTGGTGTTTGTTTAGCCAAAATAGTTGGTATCTTAGGACCAATAGTAATAGGAGTAACCCCTTGTAAGGTAATCTTTGGGGCTTGCCCCCTTGTGATGGAATTAGCGGACCCTTGAATAGGTTGGTCTTTAACCACAACAACATTGATGGTATTGTCATAAGTATGAGCAAAGTTAACATTATGACTTCCTTTTACATTATTTGCATTGTTTCCTCCATTGTTAGAATTTGAAGATTCTCCCTTTTCATGCTTATAAAAAGGAGTTTTAAAGGTTGTGTGATCTTCATTATTTTGAGGTCCATCCACCTTTATCACACCATTGTCTATGAGATCTTGTACCACACATTTGAGGTGTAGGTAATCATTGGTCTTATGTCCCCTATTTCGATGATAGTCACAATGATTGTTCTCATTCCACTATTTTGGCTTGATGTGAGCTTCATATGGTTGAGCCTTCGGTAGATCGATAAGTTTATTTTCAATAAGTTTCCTTAATGCATTTTCCAATGGTTCACCCAGAGTGGTGAATGTCCTTTTAGGTGTAGGTGCAAAGAAAGGTTTAGCCTTAGGAGCCCCTTGATTATTCCCAAAGTTGTTATTAGTGTTTCTGTTGAAGGGCACTTTGGGTGCTTGATTCACATTATTGGCTTGAGTTGAGTTTTGAGTGAGATTAAAAGGGATAGCCTTTAAAGTATTAGCCTCCATCACTCCATCATTAACCACTCCTTTATTGTTGTTATTCCTTGTCCAATATTGACTATTGTTGTTGTTGTTATTCTGATTTTGATTGGTGTTGGAGGTATTGTTGTTGTTATTATTCTTGTTATCTTTGTAGAGTTTGATTTCTCCACTTTTTACCAATACCTCTTCTATTGTCACTCCATTCTCAATTAAGTCTTGGAATGATCTAGGAAATTGTAGCCTTAATCGATAATTAATTTCATGATTCAAGTTGTTCACAAAAATATCCATCTTTTCCTTTTCAGGTACACTTCGAGGGTATCTAGCGAATACCGCTCTGCATTGTTGTAGGAAAAGTAGGAATCCCTCTCCTTCTCTTTGTTTGGTGTTGCATAGATTAAGCATTTTAACCTCGTGTTTGATGTTATAAGAATAATGAGTTACAAATTTAGAGGCCAATTCCTCAAAGGTTCTAATACTGGAGGGTAATTTTGAGAACCACTCCATTGTCGTGCCTCCCAAACTTCTAGGGAATAACCTCATAAGGTAAGTTGTGTAATGCATGAAATCTAGACTTAGGGCACAAAATTCCCTTAAGTGATCTTGAGGATTAGATTTTCCTTCATATTTATCATATTTCAAATAAATAGCATTTGTTGGAAATGGTATCATGACTAAGGACTTGTCAAAAGGAAACGGACACAAGGCTTCAATAGAAAAAGATTTAGGAGCCCCACTTTTCTTTAATGTGTCCAATTGTATTTGAAAAAGCTGGAATTGTTTGTTCATGACATCAATGGGGTTAGCCTCTGCTTCTTCTTTCTTGAGTTTGGTGAAATCATAATCATGTGGAAGCTTGAGACCCATTTGTGCTAGGTCTAGAAAGTATTTCTCTTTGTCTTTTTCCAATACTTTTTCCACGAGTTTCATAAAGAAAGGGCTTTGCATAGCCTTAGTAACATTTTCATCGGTTAAATACTCATCATTAGGGTCCATATTGCCCCCATTTTTGGTATTGTTCATCCCTTGATTGTTAGGATCCATGTTTGTCCCTCTGTTGGTATTGTTGTTGGATCCTTTGTTGTTAGGATCAACATTTCCTTGTTTGGTCATATCTTTGTTCACGTGATTAATCTGATCGGGATCTATATGACCAAATGGAAAAGACATCATTGGTTTTGTTTCTTTGATGGGTTCGTGTAAGGGTCTTGCAGAAAAAGCATCACTCAGAAAGGGACACTCTTGTCTCAGATAACATCTGTTAGGTTGTAGAGTAGTCTTGATGTAATGGGATCGAGTAAAAACTGACATTAACATATGTCAAAAGAAGATCTTAGGTTTTCAAACTCGCTTAAATGACCAATTTGTGAATAAATTTGCAAAATGCCTAATAATGGTGGATTCTAATCAAGTTAGGTATTCACGGTGGTAGAACGTCCAAAAGGGTATCCAAAAATTATATTTTCTTGTTTCCAATCCTTCGGCAGATACCCACTATTTGCCTTTTAAAAATTCCAGGTGGCTCTTACCTGTGTGTAGGCGGCCTTTAAATGATAACATGTAGTGACTGGAAAACCTGTACGCGGCGCTCTATAGTTGGCAGGCAGCGTTTCTCTATTGACAGGTGGTTTTTGAAATATCTTTACGCGGCTCTTTCCAGTTAATACGCGGTTGTTTGATGTTACTAAGCGGCATTTTATAGTTGACAAGCAGTCTAGTTTTGTTTGTAGGCAGCTCTAAAATGATGATATGTAGCGCTTTGCTCATCAGAGTTGATTTTAACAATTTTATTGATAATTTATGGGTTTAAAAGTTTAATGTCTTTGATTAGATTTATCAAAAAATATTCTTGCGTGAAAATAAAGTACAAACTCAACACACACATAAAATTTGAACCATATCCCTTAAAACCACACTAAAAGTGTATGTTCTCTAATGTTTGAACAGGTTTGCACAAGAAAGAATTCCAAGAAATCTACCTTAGCATCAACAAATTTGGCTTTTAATCATGGCTCTACAAAGGTAGGTCTGCTACTTTATCAGGTCTCAAAACTATTCCAGTCTAAACCCTGACAAGATCCTTTACCCCTTTGAGGCCTTCCCACATGCACAAAAGTATGATTTTGCGCAATCCTAAAAGACTACTAGAGGAAGTGAGGATGGATTGCACAATTTTTAGTCACTTTCTGATTAAGAAAAAGTGCATTATTTATAGTGGGTCGGACAATATTGCGGTAAAAGCAAATATCTCTCACTTTGGATCGTTCCCTCTCACCGTCCTCGTAAGGCAATTCTTGGGAGGTAGGCCCTTTAAAACTCTAATTAGCTAGCATGTTCATGAAAAACAAGAATTGAACTTGGTCCAACAAGTTTGGGAATCTGATTCACTCAAAGAATGAAGAGCTTATCCCTATTGTTTTTTCTTTTGTTCCAAACACTTCAAACATATTTGTTTATTTTCAACCCCTTAACAAGGAGGTTCTTAAAATTGAAATGTGTGGTTCAATTCCTTATCCTTGTCTTTCTACCAAATTGACTTTGCACGTTTGACTTTTTGATTCACTTTGAAAAGTGAAGAGCATATGCCTAATGCTTGTTCAATTTGGACAAAATAAAGGATTTTCTACTTATGATAGATTTAAAAGAAAGCCATAATTTAATCAATGCAAGATTGATAAGATAAGTACCTGATTTCGAGGCTAGCAAAGGCTAGGTACATTTTTGAGTATTTTGGCTTATTTTTACTCACCTAGTGGCGATTGTTCCCTCTCCATCTCCTCCAACAAGTTAGTCAGCACAAAGCTAGGCAAAGTGAAGGAAACTTGGAAAAAAAACCAAATGACAAAAAAAACCAAATGACAAAAAAAACCTTTTAAAAGCTCTTTTAAAAATGAAAGATTTAACAATAAAATCTTTAAAGAAGTAAGGATGCAAAATCAATTAGAGAGTAGGAAATTTTCATTTATAAGCAAAGAACACCTTAAGGTAATGATCATACAAGTGTTCTTCCTCAAATAAACTCTCTAATAAATTCACTGTATATATTTCCTTATCATTCTTTGTTTTGATTCTTACCTCTTTGCTAGGCTTTGAGATCCGCTTCTCTGGTTTCTGCACCTTTGGGTGATTTTTCATCTGCGGGACAAGAAAACACAGAGAATTACAACAGTGACAGAATTAACCAAAATCTGATTTAAAGCAAAAGTGATTACATGACATTTAATAGCTAAAATGCGACTATCAAATATTCTTAAGCGTAATTTAAAACTTTATAGGTGGCTTTTAAATCTTAACATGTGGATCTTAAAAAATCATAGGTGGCTAATTAAAAAGAGCAGGCGGTGTAGAAAGTATCAAATGTGGCCAGAGATTGCTGATAGGTGGCTATTGAAAAGTCACAGGCAGTGCACTTTATCTAGCAGGCGGCATGGTTTATCTGGTAGGCTACCCACTTTATCTTAAACATGACAAAAAAATGAAAGAGAGAGATGAATCAGGCTCCGTAGGCGGCATTTTTATGTTCATAAGCGACTCTTAGCATCGCATACGCGGCTCTTCTCCTATTTTCTGCAAGAAAAACACCAAAAATAAAGAAAACACACCAAATCTTATGATAAAAATGTTAGTAGAGAGGCTTAGAGCCCCACGATGGGCGCCATTATGTGTGTAAGAAAATACACCTTCATGAAATTAAGATTAAGAGCAACAATTCTATGGAAAGATAAAACAAATTAATCTAAGAATTGAAGCTAAGAATCTATATCATCTCATGGTTCTCTATCCAAGCTTTGTTAAGAGAGCTCTCAGGCTTAATCTCTCTCAAGGTGAATCCTAGAACGAGATATAAATGAAAAATGAATGCTCAAATCTAGCTAGAATGCTCAAAATGCTCCAAGATTATGTTAGAAAACAACAAATGCTCCTAAACATGATATGCTAAAATGCTATGCAAATGCTGAAATTCTCTCAAAAGCTCTCAAATTCCCCTCATATGCTCTCAATATGCCTATAGTAAGGATTCTTTTTATCTTGAAATTCTTGGATCCCAAACACAAAGAAAATGGCTTGTATTTATAGCATTTTCCCAAGGGTAGGGGGTAGAGTGAGTTGATCATGATCAAAGTTTGGTTAAGTCAAAAGCTTTGAGGTGTTTT
>MU224050.1:1447817-1465966 GCA_018584345.1 Thuja plicata | reverse complement strand
TGTTCAGTGAACTCCCTCTCAATCATAAGGTGTCTACTCTTCTGGTTTTCATGATTCCTTTATACTCTTTTGAATGCAGTTGATCAAATTTGGAGAGTTTGGCGTGAGCACTTACTCCCTATCTAAATCTTTCCCATTAACTCTACTCATTAATTTCCATTAGGTTTACGAGTATTTTCCATTATGTCTTCTTGTTAAATGCCTTGAATGCTCCAAGAGAGGTGACACTATACAATTTATCCTTTCTTTATAGAAATAGACATCCTTCCTTGAATTCATGCTTCTCTGTTATTGCTTGATCACGATCATAACAAATTAAAATATCCTTTTAATGAAAGTCATTTTCATAAATTTCACATATACCCGTACATATTCTGTAATAACTTTTGCATCCAAGATTTTCTCTCTAATCGCTTCAGTGAGATTATTTGAAATTAGGTTTTAACCAACATATCTGAAATTTAGCAAAATCCAATGGTGCATTTGGGAGATATGGTCCTTTTATCGAGACTGTATTTTTTGAGATAGCCACACATTCACCATCAACAAACTACTCTCTTACATTTGCAGTCTAGCTCTGATACCATGTTAAGATTGTAGGATAGCTGCAAATGTAATAACACTCTATGTTGTATGTGTTTTCCAAATGCAACAATCTCTCTTTCATTTATATTAGGAATGAGGCTAGAAGAGACATGTCTATTCATTATTATTTATAAGAAAGGACATGCCTCTTCCTATTAATCATAAGTTAATCAATCTTATAATGTTTCATCAATCAATTATTAATTAAGAATAATATAATAATTTAATACTAAATATTAAATTTCATATGATTAATAATAATATAACATATATATTATATTATTATTAATCAACATGTATTATATATATTCTAATGATCATACGACTGAAGCTACAAACAATAACAAAAAGCACAAAAAGTTTGCAAAAAATCACCATATTTTGTAAATTTGAAAAAAAAAAAGTAAGCCTTTATTTTTTTTTGTCTTTGGTAAGTTTTTTCTAAAGCTTAGCCCATGTCATTGTTAAAAGGTATGCCGAATGGCAGGGTAGTAAGTAAAATGGAGAATTTAGACTCCGCACTTCTGCTATTAATTATTGATTGTTCATATGTAATGAGCGGGTTATCAGAAAGAATGTGAAGACAGGAAGATTAAGGGTCCCGTGCTTCCGCGCAACAAAATGACTTGAGGCAAAACCTAAAGAGGAAAACCCCAATTCCTTCTAGCGGCTGTGTGCTTTCTTGAAACACCAAAAATGCACCAGCATTATTTCTGCCAGTGTACGAATGGAACTTTGCATCAGGTATGATTGTTTATCAATGTGCAGGCAACACAAACAAATTGATTTTGTAGAATGCCTCAATAATATGTGGTTCCACGACTTGCCATGGTCTAGACTAAAAGGGGATTTGTTGAAAGACATCTTTCCTTCTACTTGTGTCATGAAAGAGTTTTGGAGCCACTAGTACCAACAAAATAGGGCACAAAAACTATTAACAAGAATGCCTGGGGGATTCAGAAGAGAGCGTGCACCATTTTGGAAAAATACCTTGAAGAATTGTGGTCTCACAAAATGCAAGGTGGAGTTGTTTGGTTACGCACTCATGGTAGACATTTCTGCCAAACAGGGAAGCATACACAAGGCACCCAAAGTGTTTGACAGAAAGCTTCAAAGGATTGTGATCTCATTGTAACCGCGTGGAGAAGGGGAATGCACAAATTAGATTTGTGGAGAAAGTGGTAGAAAGTTTCAAGCAAATATTGACAGCAGTATGGAAGCATGCTCACCATATGAAGCCGACTAGTGTTTTGATCAGTGTGAATTATTTTTTAATGTAATGGCTAAGCGCCTTTGGTTATATTTTTGTAATGATGTAATTAACATTGTAGTAAACATGCTTAAGTCGACTTGTTCGGAAGCATTGTGTATTTTTTTTTAGGGCTGACTAGAGTCTTGTTTTAGGTCACGCCTATTCGGATATGAACATATAAGTTTTTAATGTAAAGTTATGTTACAAGTGTCAATTATTATGTAAGAGAAAGATATAGAAGAGCAGTATATGATATAGCTCTTTAAGAGAGTAAGAGCATTTGCGCATACATGAAACTGATTAGACAATAGTGTCATTACAACAGTTCATTTTTGATATAGTGTATATCAACTTTCAGAAGGTTGTATCCTTCATCCTATTGGGAAGTGAGCCTAGGAAGTGAGCCATATACCTTTAACAGGGTTTTTTAAAAGACTCCTAACAGGGTCTGACCTTTAACCAACTCATTTTACTTGCATTGTAAAGACTGCTTCTAATAGGGAAAAGGAACTTTAACAGGTTCATTATACCTAGTACAATATTTGTGGGTACTAATTCCCACCGGGGTTTTCCTCTGATCAAGGTTTCCCCGTAATCATATCATGTGTCATGAGTTCTTATGTTAAGCTTCATTCTATGTATGTTTCATTTATGTTTAAGTTTCTGAAAAGTAAATAATAGACAAACACTGATTCACCCCCCCCCCTCTCAGTGTTACCAACAATTGGTATCAGAGCTCTGGTCCTCAATAAATAGGTTTAACCACTTGAGGAGATCATGGAATCAACAGAAGAAAAACATTTGAAAAAGAATCTTAAAGCAGCTCTTGAAGATCTTGATAGATCTGAAAAATAAAATGAAGAACTCAGACAAAAAGTTGATGGCTCACAAATTCTTATCAAGAAATTAAGAAAAGATTTAAAGGATTGTTCTACAAGTGATTTAGGGAAAATGATCAAAAATCTCAATGAAGAAAATTCGTCTCTAAAAGATCAGATTGAAGAATTAGATGAAAAGCTATGTAACAATAAAGATGCCCATGATGATCAAGTCAAAGAAAACAAACAACTAGATGATGAACTCTTGAAAGAAAACATGAGACTCTTGGAATTGGAAAACATAAAAAAGAAGTTGGAATTTGAGTTAATAGAAGCAAAAGATAAGATTGATAAACACCACACAAGTTCTGATGCACTTCAATCTCAGCTCAATGCACAAAAGCAAAAAGGTGACACTACTGGTCTTGGATACAATATAGCACAAATTGAAATCAACTCATTGTAAGAAAGAAAGAAAACTCATGAAGCATCTTCAGAAGCAAAGAAAGATGAAAATGTTGCAGAGACTAAAATAGATCCACCTAAAAGGGAAGTCAAGCAAGTTAACAAAACTTGTTATGCATGTAAAAAACATGGTCATTTGGCAAGAGATTGCAAAGAGGTAAGACCTTTCAATGGTTACTATTTCTCTTGTAATAAATTTGGTCACATGGCTATACATTGCAGAACAAATCAAAGAAATTAGTCACAGAAGAATCAAAGAAGAATGAATCAAAATCAACCTCAAAGAAATTTGTAGGAACAGTACATGTCAGATATGTAACTACAATGGACACATAGGAAAGTAGTGCAACATGATGAACAAGAACATCAGACCCCCTATCATCTATCACACATGTGGAAAGGTTGGACACATCTCAAGGTTTTGTAGGTCAAAAACTCAAAAGAAAGAGGATCCTAAGAAGTCACTATTTGAAGAAGAAGGAGAAGTCAAGTTTGTTCAAGAAAAAGAAGATTCAAGCAAAATTTGGGTTGAATTAATGAAGGACAATGATGTTGTCAAAGTAGTTGATGCATCCACAGTGGATGCACCCTCTACTTCTGCTTGAATAGACCTTCTTGGTCTTAGGGGGAGCTATTCTAGCTTAGGACCCCTGTGTGGTTGGTATACTCACCTCTGAGTATGCGCACATGTATTCATGGTTATTAGCACATAATATTGTAGTATGTATACACGCATTATCTCTAATGCATTCTGAACAAACTTTGAGATTCACTACGAAAACTGTGTATGGTTGCAAACATTAAATGCGGTAGATTTTATAAAAGAAATTAAGTGTTCGATCTTCTTCACACTTGCAATCAAGATCACAAAATTTGGAGAGCATTGGAGCACTAGACATCAAAGCACAGAAGCGTAACATATTTGGCAGTTAAGCAAACAGATAAGAAGTTTGGAATGAAACCCTAGCAGTCGCGCTGTTTTGAAATTTTGTGAAACCCTACTTAAGCAAGTTCCAAGCAAGTATGGCGACTCCAGTAGTATTTGATATTGTAGAGAGGAAGAGATGTGTATTCAAGAAACATCCATTCAAATCCGTACTTGATGATGTGGAAGGAGCTTTCTCCAAAACTCCGCTTGGTGTTGTTCACGTAGAGGATATCCGCGTGTACATTTACTGTAAGAAATAAACAATTAGAGACAACGACATTGCCACTCTCATGGCATCTATGATGAAACCTGATTACACATTCAAGGATGAGTTCGCACACCTGATTGATAACCCTATCTTTGAATACTTGAATGCGCATGAGTTCGATGAGTCAGAATGGGTGAAGATTTTGCTAAGCAAAATACATGATGATCTTTATTGGATTGGTGAGGTCCCTGTGTGCATCACCATATACCTAATCCATGAATTAAATGGACTTCCCAAGACTAGACCAATTTTTCCTACTGGCAAGGATGTCAAGAAGCAAATTGAACAAATTTTCCTATCTAGAAGTGACAAGCATGGAATGACAGTTGATCCTATCAAAGAAGATGACATAAAACTCCTAACTATGATACTTGGGTATAATTTTCAGCAAGCAAGCAGGTTGAATAGTGTCTCAGTAGCAACAGTCCTAGCAGCTATCTGAATGGTGAAGGATAACACTCAATACAACCTATGTGAGATCCTACACGGTCAATTGATTTACAACATTTGAATCATCAAGCATGACAGAATCAAGACATTCAGGTTTGGATCTTTCATCATCTATTTGTACTTCCATATTGTAGGAAAGGTTTCAAACCTTTACCTAGATAGGAGCAACCCCACAATGTCTTAGATTTCTCTTAAGGCCACTTTAGAGAGTAGTGCAAGGGACGCCATGGATATGGATATTAAGACATTTAGGATCAAAATGTAGAATAGGTTCAGATTATCTAAGAAGATAGTTGACAAATATAAGGATACCATATGTTTCATGGTAGAAATAGATTGCACTTGCATGGAGGCAGTTGAACCTAAAACCAAATGGATTCATCCTCTTGGCTATGAAGTGGATGAACATGTGTTAGAAGGATATGCACAATTCTTATTATCTGCGCCCAAAGATCCAAATGAGCCTAGGTGGGGCACTTACAGAGAGAAGACAAATGAAGTAGACACTATCTTACGCAGTGCTGATAACAAAAGGAAAGCATCTAGAATTGCATCTAACATACTAATAGCTCATGGAGTCACTCAAGAAGATCTAGACAAAGATAGAAATTCCAAGATAGCAAAAGAACTTGAGAAGGCTGAATAGATCTAGAAGAAGAAGAAAGTAGAGAGCACCTCTGCGCCCTCTACCACCATTGATTTATACTCATCTCCACCTTCAATACCTAGCAAGAAGATGAGAGGATGAATACAGGCACCCACAAATCACCCATCCTCAAGGAACACTCAGAGTAAAGCAAAGAATACTCAAGCTCCTCCTGAGGTAGGATTTAGACCTAGTCTAAATGTTTTGAAGAACAGGATTGTAAATGAAGGAAGATTAGATACACTTTCTAAAGTCTATGACAAGTATCTAGAAATAGATAAGACTGAGATTCATTCTATGATCATATCTCATATGATCAAGTTTAAGAAGACAATTCTTGAACTCAAGATAGTGATACCAAATCAGCTATGGAACATATTGGAGATCATGAAAAGACATGAAATAAAGGAATACATGAAGATAAGAGAAGAAACATTGGATACTCTTCTCCCTATATGATCACATAATGAAAAGGCTATTCTATTAGATCTGGTGAAGCCTCATCTTAGAACCAAGACAAGGAATTTATAGATCATGAACAAAGAGTATGAGCAGATTGGTAAAGAGACTGAAAAGGCATTTGCACAAGTGTTTATGGATAGACACATGTATCCACCAATGGTGCCTACTACAAAAGTAACTCCAACTCCTCCTAAATAGGCTACAAAAATTGTGATTCAGATAGTGCCTATAACAGGTCCACAGGTTTCACCGCCCACAGTGACAATAAATTCTGATACAGATAAACACTCAGAAGATACTATAGTAGTTGATAACATCAAGATATCCATGAAAACATCTGACAAGGACATGGACATAGTTGATAAAGCATTTGTAAGCACTAAAGAAATGTGCACTAATGATACATCTGCACAACAGGATGAAGTTCCCATCAATGATCCAATTGACATAAATGAAGAAAAAGATACTCGAGGTAATAAGACACGAATTAAAGAGATACTAGTAAAGGTTGAATGCATGGATACCAGTCAGAACACTATATTCTCACCATCCACTCAACCATCTACCTCATTGTTGTCAAGGTTAACTCCTGATTCAGCAAGTCTGGATGCATGGGGAGAAGAAGACCTAATCAAGATCAGTGTTCTTGATATGGAAAAAGCAAAGGAAAAACAAGTGATGAGGAACTCTCACTTTTTGGAAACAGTAAACATATTGAATGACTTAGTGCCTACTAATCTGAAAGTAGACAAAGTCCAGTCAGTTGAAGATGTGGACAACATTTTGACAAACTTCAAAACACATTTTACAAGCCTAGTAGATTCAGCTACTAAGATTGTTAAAGATGAATATAAGAAGGAGAGATTAAATGAATTGGTAAATAACTTTACCTTAGATCTAAAATCCTTAAAGATTGGGCAATCCATACTGAAAGATTTACCAGCTAAAGGCAAGAAAGTTATAGCTAACTGCATGGACAGAGTGAAGTTCACCTCTGAGCACATTAAAAAGGTAGAAGAGGCAGAGATAATGGTGGATAGGATCAGAAAATTAGTTGAAACATCTACGCAAGACATGAACATTTGCAATAATTTCTATAGAGGACAGTTGGATAAAATTGAGAAGGAAAAATTGGAAATCAACAAGATAAGAATAAGACAAACCCAGTTGAGAAATGCACTTGTGCCATCTCTAGTAGTCCTTAATGAAAACATCAAATACATTGATGACACAATGGTGACATATGATCAAGGTCCTTGCATGGATTTGATGAAAATGGAGAAACTGACTTATGCCCTATGCGCGCATCTTCAGACAGTAGATGCAATGAAAGTATTTTGGCAGAAAGAGACCCAATCTCTTCAGATTGTGTACCCTGAAGTTTACATGGAGTAAGTATGTAGAAGACTTACAAGTTTTTGTACACCTTTGTCATTAATGTCAAAGGGGGAGTAATATAGAATGTGTATATGCGGAGAAGTATATGTATATCAATAAGATTTTATGATATACAATCATTTTTGTGTTAAGTCATTTTGAGCAACTTGGCCACATTCCTTTGTTTCCTTAAATGAAAAAGGGGGAGATTGTTGGCAAGTTGACTTCCTGAGGATGCATGACTCATTTTGTGTTGTCATCATGGCAAAAAAGTCATGTTTAGTTTCTGTCATGAAAGACAAAATGACTGAGTATGGAAAATAGGGCAGACAGAGATATTTAGTGATCAACACATCAGCGCACATGCGAGAGATCAATTCATCTTATGCATGCTCAGATATATATTGTATAACATGTGTATTTTCTACATCCAGACATGCATAGTATGGAACAACAGTACAATGAAGTTATAGGTAGATCAGTAGACCAGCAGTCTAGAAGACAGAGCATGGAAACCAACTAGTGTTTTGATCAGCGTGAATTATTTTGTAATGTAATGGCTAAGTACCTTTGGTTATATGTTTGTAATGATGTAATTAACATTGTAGTAAAAACACTTAATCTGAATTGTTTGAAAGCATTGTGTATTTTGTTTTAGGGCCGACTAGAGTCTTGTTTTGGGTCGCACCTATTTGGATATGAACATATAAGTTTGTAATGTAAAGTTATGTTACAAGTGTCAATTATAATGTAAGAGAAAGATATAGAAGAGTAGTATAATGAAGTCAATATATGATATAGCTCTTTAAGAGAGTAAGAGCATTCGCGCATACATGAAACTGATCAGACAATAGTGTCATTACAATAGTTCATTTTTGATATAGTGTATATCAACTTTCAGAAGGTTTTAGCCTTCATCCTATTGGGTAGTGAGCCTAGGCAGTGAGCCATATACCTTTAACAGGGTTTTATAAAAGACTCCTAACAGGGTCTAACCTTTAACCAGGTCATTGTACTTGCATTGTAAAGACTGCTTCTAATAGGGAAAAGGAACTTTAATAGGTTCATTATACCTAGTACAATATTTTTGGGTACTAATTCCCACCGGGGTTTTCCTCTGATCAAGGTTTCCCCATAATCATATCATGTGTCATGAGTTATTATGTTAAGCTTCATTCTATGTATGTTTTATTTATGTTTAAATTGCTGAAAAGTAAATAATAGACAAACACTGATTCACCCCCCCCCCTCTCAGTGTTTCCAACACTTATTGGGTAAAAGGATTGAATTATAATCTATTGAGTGTTTCTCATCTGAATAATTCAAGTCACAGAGCAGCATTTGAAAACAAGAAGGCAAAGATCTTCAATGAATCATGAAGATTGATTGGTACCGGTGAACAGACAAAGGTGACTTATTCTATCTGAATGATACTAACACCACTTGCTTAATGACTAGAAACAAAGACATATGGTTGTGGCACAAAATATTGTGTCATGTGAATTTTGAAAACATGAAAATAAGAAGAAGAATAAATGTAAGAGGCTTACCAACGATGACAAAGCCCGACAACATCATGTGCAAGAATTGTCAAAGAAGTAAAATGACTAAGTCTAGTTTCAAAAAAAAAACTCATACATCTGATGATATTCTAGAATTACTCCATACTGAAGATGTTTAAATGGTATAAGGCTATGGTAGAGAAATAAAGTGGTAAGGATCTGAAATGTTTGAGTTCAGATAGAGGAGGAGAATTTATATAAGATGAATTCACTAATTTTTGTAATGAACATGGTATAAAAAGATAGGTTTTTGCACCAAGAACACCACAACAAAATGGGATTGCTGAGAGAAGGAACAGATCAATATTTGATTGTGCTAGAACACTGATGATAGAGAAAGGCAACACCCAAATCTTCTGGAGGGAAGCTATCAGTACTGCTGTCTACACACTGAACATAGTACAATTGAAGGACACAAAGAAGACACCTTATGAGCTATGGTATGGTAAAAAACCCAATGTAAGTTACTTCAAAATCTTTGGTAGTCAATGTTATATCTTAAAGGATGATATAAATGGAAAGCCTGATGCCAAAAGTGATGAAGGTATTTTTCTAGGGTATTCCACCAAGAGAAAATCTTATAAATGTCTTATCAAGGCTTCTAACAAAATTGTTGAAAGTGCAAATGTAAAGATAGATGAATTTGTAGAAAAGAATGAGCTGGAAAGCACAAAAGAATCAGAGGACTACAACAAGTTTGTATACTATGAAGAACTTAACACTCTTCCTGAGAAACAGTGCTTAAATCCAAACCAACAAAATGTTGCAACCGACGGTCAGACTGCAATTATCGACAGTTGGGATGATGATCAAAATAATGTGCAAGGTGATGAAAAATAGAATGAAGATCAAAATGATGATCAAGATGATACACAAAGAGCTGAACCTGTACTTGCAAGATATGTAAGAAGGAACCATCTAGAGATCTAGATCATAGAAGATAAGAAAGCTGGTAAAGAACAAGAAGTAAGTCTTTAAACTCAAATTGTTTAATTTGTGAGTTTGAGACAAAATTCGTCGATGCTGAACTTGATAATGAAGAATGGATAAGTGCTATGAATGATGAGATTGAGAAGATTGAAAAGAACAAGACATGGTCACTTGTGCCAAGACTAGATGACAAGAATGTCATCGGTACAGAATGGATATTCAGGAATAAACTGAATGAGAATGGAGAAGTCACAAGAAACAAAGCAAGTCTAGTATGCAAGGGGTATGCACAAGAGGAAGGTATTGACTATGGAGAGACCTTTGTACCCATTGCTAGGATAGAAGGAGTAAGAATACTACTTGCTTATGTTGCACACAAAGTATTTAAATTATATCAGATGGATGTCAAGTCAGCATTCTTAAATGGAATACTTGAAGAAGAAGTACACATTGAGAAACCAGAAGGGTTTGTCAATCCAGACGAGAAAAATGGTATGTAGAATTCACAAAGCCTTGTATGGATTAAAACAAGCTCCTAGAGCCTGGTATGAATGAATTCATTCCTATCTTATAAGGATTGGATTTGTAAGGACTAGTGAAAATAGTAATCTTTATTTGAAGGAAGATACTGATGATAACACTTTGATTGCTGAAATATTTGTTGATGACATCATATTTGGAGGCAATGATGTGCTATGCAATCATTTTCTAATGAGATGAGAAAAGAGTTTGAGATGTCTATGTTTAGAGAAATCAAGTTCTTTCTTAGTCTACAGATCATTCAACAAAGTGAAGATATTTTTATTACGCAGTCCAAATACATTAAAGAGGTCCTGAAAATATTCAAGATGGAAGATTCCAAACTAGTTGGAATAATGATGGCTATTGGATGTAAGTTAACAAAGGAGGACAAGAAAATAGAGTTAAATCAGACTTTGTACAGATCAATGATTGGAAAACTCATGTATGTTGTACACACTAGACTAGATATTGCACATGCAGTAGGAATTATTGCTAGATTTTTTGCTAACCCTAGGGAATCACATATGACTATTGTGAAAAGAATTCTAAGATATCTGAAGAATAGTGAGGAGTATGGCTTATGGTATAGAAGAGAGAAAATTTGAACTTAAGGTGTTTATCAACGCTGTTTGGGCTAGAAATCTTGATGACTAGAAGAGCACAACTGGAGGAGAATTCTTTATGGGTGACAAACTTGTCACATGGATAAGCAAGAAGCAAGGATGCATCTCTCAGTCTATTATAGAAGTAGAATATGTTGCTTCTGCTATAAATTGCTCAAATACTACATGGATCAAATAGTTACTGGAAGGTATGCATATGAAGATCTTAGAACCAGTGATTATCTATTGTGATAACACCAGTGCAATAAACATTTCTAAGAATCCAGTTATTCGTTCGAAGACTAAACACATTGCAATCAAGTATCATTACTTGAGAGAACAAGTTCAAGAAACAGAAGTGACACTTGAGTATGTGCAATCCAAAGAACAATTGGTTGATATCTTCACCAATCCACTGCCCAAGGATACATTGGAGTACTTGAGAAAGAGGCTAGGGGTCAAACCCTTTTCTACCAGTCAGTAAAAGACTGAAGACTGCATCAGCCTACATATTATCAGAATATCATTAATGTTGATGCAAGAAAAGAGATGAACTTCAAAGCTACATCTATATACAGATAGGTATACATCTATATAAGGGAAATTCAAGGAATATATTATGGATGGAGAGAAAAGATTGTTTGACATAAATGTCAGATATTTGTGAGATATTTATTTTGGCATTATTGTCAAAGGGAGAGAGATTATCCATATTATCACATTCTTTAGAAAAGGGAGGAAAATTATCCACTATCATACTACTCAATAGGGAAAGATTATATCCTTAAGGAGAGAAATTGTATGAAAAGATTCTACAAAGGGAGAGTTGCTAACAAGATAAAAAAACATCAAAAGAAAAGAACAGGCAAGGGAGAGAAATTGAAACAAAGAGAGGACACAACACATTAGAATATAGAGAGCTTACCGATGGTTAGATATTTATCGCTTATCAGAACAAAAAGATTGGTAGTTTGATGAATCTCAACTATTGTATTTTATATTGTATTAGAAATAGTATAGTGTGATAATATAGTATGTTGTCATCAATGCCAAAGGGAGAGATTGATGACATGTAACTGATTGGATATTTGACAATGTTAAGTTGAAGATAATGCAAGGCATTAAATTAGTTAATAGTTTGTATTGTCATTGATGTCAACTTAATATCATATGTACAGTCATGTACATAATGCCAAAGACTTCAAAGAATCAATGGAACAAAGGTTATGCTTTCATCAATGCATAAAAGTCAAGTATTCACTATAGACACCTAAAATTAACCAGGTGTATCTCAAGTATTCAAAATTGTAAATCTCAGCCAAATGCCTTAAAATCCCATCTCAATGCAAACAAGTGGATCAAATCAAATGGACATTTATCAAATCAAGTAGACAAAAATCAAATCAAATTAAAAGATCAAATAATCATGAAATCAAATAATTAAATTCAAACCTAAAGGGATTAATCAAATTATGCAATTAATTTTAATCAATCAATTGCATAGTTCAAATCCAACTCATTCACCCTTCCATGGCTAAATTAATTAAATGATTGAGTTATTTAATTCCTAATTTCTTTGAGACAACCAACCAACTTTCCCTCCATTTGAGAACACCTCAAATCTTTTGACTTAACCAAAGTTTGATCATGATCAACTCACTCTACCCCCTACCCTTGGGAAAATGCTATAAATACAAGCCATTTTCTTTGTGTTTGGGATCCAAGAATTTCAAGAGAAAAAGCATCCTTGTTATAGGCATTTGGAGAGCATTTGAGAACTTTTGATCACATTTCAACATTTGCATAACATTTAGTATATCATGTTTAGGAGCATTTGTTGTTTTCTAACACATCTTGGAGCATTTTGAGCATTTTAAGCTAGATTTGAGCATTTTTTATCATTTATTTCTCGTTCTAGGATTGTCCTTGAGAGAGATTAAGAGTGAGAGCTCTCTTAACAAAGCTTAGATAGAGAACCATGAGATGATATGGATTTTTAGCTTTAATTCTTAGATTAAATAACATTTTCTTTCCATATAATTGTTACTTATTATCCTAATTTCATGAAAGTGTTAATCTTACACACATAAATGGTGCCCACCATGGGGCTTTAAGCCTCATTTCTAACGTTTTATCATAATATTTTGTGTGTTTTTCTTTGTTCTTTGTGATTATTTTAAAAAAAATAGGAGAAGAGCCGCCTATCCAATATTTAGAGCCGCATGTGGATAATAAAATGTTGCCTATGAAGCTTCTTTCATCTCCGTCTTTCGTTCTTCAACAGTGTGCTAGATAAAGTGTGCCACCGACTAGATAATGTGTGTCACCTACTATTTTTCAAGAGCCGCTTTCCAGCAGCCTTTGGCCACCTCTTATACTTTTTGTGTCACCTGTTAATTTTATTTAGTCGCTTGTGATTTGTTAAAAGCCACGTAATAAGATCTAAAAGCCACTTAGCAAGTTTCTATTTACGTGTAGAAACATTTAATTGCTTCCTTTTAGCTGTTAAATGCCACGTAAATGTTTTTGTTTTAAATCAGGTTTTTATTGATTGGCTCACTATTTTAACTCTCTGTATTTTTCTATCCCGCAGATGAAAAATCACCCAAAGGTGCAGAAACCAAAGAAGCGGGTCACAGGGCTTAGCAAAGAGGTGAGAATCAAGACTAAAAATGACAAACAAATACATCCAGCCAATCTATTAGAGAGTTTATTTGAGGAGGAGCACTTGTATGATCACTACATTATAGTGTTTTTTGCTTACAAACAAAAATTTCCCTCTTTAATTGATTTTCATAAAGCTTTGATTTAATAAGATTTTCATTAAAAGAGCTTTTAGAAGGGAATTTGTCTTTTTAGCTTTCCAAGTTTTCTTCACTTTGTCTCTCTTTGTGTTGACTAACTTGTTGGAGGATCCAGAGTGGGAACGATCGCCACTAGGTGAGTGAAAATAAGCCAAAACACTCAAAAATGTGTCTAGCCTTGCTAGCTTAAAAAAACTAGGTATTCATCTAATCAAGCTTGCATTGCTTAACTTGTGGCAAAATTTTTTGAATCTAGTATAATTAGGGACACCCTACTATTTTCCGTTCAAACGAGGCATTAGGTATACGCTCTCAACTTTTTCAAGTTGATCAAAAAGCCAAAAGTGTCAAGTTTGGGTGGTAGAAAGAAAGGGAGGATTAATTGAACCAGACATCTCATTTTTAAGAAACTCCTTGTCAAGAGGTTGAAAATGAACAATTTTTTTTGAGGTTTTTGGAACAAAGAAAGACAATAGGGATATGCTCTTCACTCTTTGAGTGAATTAGATTCCCAAACTTGTTGGACTGAGTTTGGTTCTTTCTTTCCATATTCATGCTAGCTAAATAGAGTTTTAAAGGGCGTGCCTCCCGAGAATTACTTTACGAGGACAGTGAGAGGGAATGACCCAAAGTGGGAGATATTCACTTTTACCATGATGTCGTCTGACCCACTATAAATAAATGCACTTTACCTTAATCAGAAAGTGACTAAAACTTGTGCAAGCCATCCTCACTTCGTCTAGTAGTCCTTTGGGATTGCACAAAATCATACTTTTGTGCATGTGGGAAGCCCGCAAGGGGGTAAAGGATCTTATCAAGATTTAGAACGGAGTAATTTGAGACCTTGATAAAGTAGCAGACCTACCTTTGTAGAGCCATTGTTAAAAGATAAATTTGTTGACTCTAAGGTAGACTATTTGGAAGAAATTCTTGTGCAAACCTTTAAAAACATCTGAGAACATACACTTTTAGTATGGTTTTAGGGATATGGTACAACTTTGATGTGTGTGTTGAGCTTGTACTTTATTTTTACGCAAGAATCCTTTTTGACAAACAATGTTGGGCCGCTTACAAATCATAAAAAACCACTTGAAAAAATTCAAAAACCACGTAAGCCACTAGAAATTGACACGTATCAACATTTCAAAACCGCCTATCAATAGGCAAATGCCACCTGCTAACTGCAGAGCACCGCATGCAGTGATTCCAATGGCCGCGTACTATTGATTAAAATCCACCTACACATAGGAAAGAGCCACCTAGAATTAAAAAAGGGAAAACAGTGATTATGTTCCGAGGGGTTGAAAACAAGATAATTCCATTTTTGAATACCTTTTGGACGTTTTTCCCCGGTGAATACTCAACTAGATCAAAATCTGCCATTTTTGGACATTTTGCAAATTTATCCACAGATTGATCATTTAAGTGAGTTAAAAACCTAAGATTTTCATTCGATATATGTTAATGCCAGTTTTTACTCGATCCCATTACATTAAAGCTACCCTACAACCATACGGATCTTATCTAAGGCAAGAGTGTCCTTTTCTAGGTGATCCTTTTAGTTCTTCAAGACCCTTACCAGAACCCATCAAGGAAGCAAAACTGAGAATGTCTTTTCCATTTGGCCATATCAATCCCGATCAAATCAACCATGTAAACAAGGACATGAACAATCAAGGAAATGTTGATCTTAACAACAAAGGATCCAACAACAATACCAATGGAGGAACAAACATGGACCCTAACAATCAAGGGATGAACAATACCAACAATGGGGGCAACATTGACCCTAATGATGAGGATTTAACTGATGAAAATGTTAATGAAGCCATGAAAAGCCCTTTCTTCATGAAACTTATGGGAAAAGTGTTGGAAAAAAACAAGGAGTACTTCTTAGACCTAGCACAAACGGGTTTCAAACTTCCACATGATTATGATGTCACCAAACTCAAACAAGAAGAAGTTGAGGCTAATCTAATTGACATCATGAACAAGAAATTAAAACTTTTATAGATGCAATTGGACATAATAAAACAAATTGGGGATCCTAAACCCTTTTCTATCAAAGCTTTGTGTCCATTTCCATTTTATAAATCTTTAATCATGATCCCATTTCCAACAAATGCTATTTATCCTAAATATGACAAATATGAAGGAACATCCGATCCTCAAGATCACTTAAGGGAATTTTGTGCCCTAAGTCTAGATTTCATGCATGAAACAACTTACCTTATGAGGTTATTCCCTAGAATTTTTGGAGGTATGGTGATGGAGTGGTTTTCAAAGTTACTCTCTGGCATTTGAACCTTTGAGGAGTTGGCCTCCAAGTTTGTAACTCACTATTCCTATAACATCAAACATGAGGTTAAAATGCTTAATATATGAAACACCAAACAAATAGATGGAGAATTATTCCTACTTTTCCTACAATGATGGAGAGCGGTATTTGCTAGATACCCTTGGAGTGTACCCGAAAAGGAAAAGATGGATATTTTTGTAAACAACTTGAATCATGAAATGAACTATCGATTAAGGCTACAATGTCCTAGATCATTCCAAGACCTAATTTAGAATGGGGTGACAATAGAAGAGGTATTGATAAAAAGTTGAGAAATCAAACTTTACAAAGATAACAAGAATAACAACAATAGCAATACCTCCAACACTAATCAAAATCAAAATTCCAACAACAACAACCGATTTTGGACGAAGAATAACAACAATAAAGGAGTGGTTAATGATGGAGTGGTAGAGGATAACACTTTAAAGGCTACCCCTTTCAATCTCAATCAAAACTCAGCTCAAGCCAATAATGTGAATCAGGCACCCAAAGTGCCCTTCAACAACAACAACACTAATAACAACTTTGGGAATAATCTAGGGACTCCCAAACCTAAACCTTTCTTTGCACCTACACTCAAAAGGACATTCACTAATTTGGGTGAACCATTGGATAATGTATTAAGGACACTTATTGTGAATAAACTTATTGATCTACCAAAGGCTCAAACATATGAACCTCACATCAAGCCAAACTGGTGGAATGAGAACAACCATTGTGATTATCATCGAAATAGGGGACATAAGACCAATGATTGCTTGCATCTCAAACATGAGGTACAAGATCTCATAGAAAATGGTGTGATAAAATTGGATGGCCCTCAAACTAACGAAGCTCACACAACCTTTAAAACTCCTCTCTATAAACATGAAAAATGAGAATCTTCCAATTCAAACAATGGAGGAAACAGTGTGAATAATGCAAGAGGAAATCATAATGTTAACTTTGCTCATACTTATGACAATACTATTAATGTTGTTGTGATCAAATATAAACCTATTCAAGGGTCCACTAATTCCATCACAAGGGGGAAAGCCTCAAAGGTTACCCTACAAGGGGGTACTCCTATTACTATTAGCCCTAAAACACCAACTATTTTGGCTAAATAAACACCACCCACAAGAAAGCCTTAGAGTTTGGTGGATCAATTACAAAAGAATCCAGCCCAAATATCAATTTTGGAGGTGTTGAAATTATCTCCTAATCACAAGGAGATCCTAGAAAAGGCCTTGTGTGAAACCACTGTTCCTATAAACTTGGAGGAAGAGAAATTTTAGAACATGGTTGGGCATCTCATAGCCCCTCATTGTCTTTACTTTTCAGAGAAAGATGACATGTCTATCACACATCATCAAAACATACCCTTGCATATAGAGGTATTAATCCAAAGACATAGGGTCAAGAGAGTTCTCATAGATGGTGGAGATGGTCTTAATATTTGCACTTTAAACCTTGTCAAGTCATTAGGGTTATCTGAGTCTTCCATTGATCCAAAGAAGCAAATCATTATTAAGGCTTATGATGAGGAGGAAAGATATTCAAAGGGTATGATCATTCTACCAATTCAAGTGGGACCTATCAAAAATGATACCATATGTCAGGTTCTTGATATGAAATTGACCTACAACATCTTATTAGGAAGGCCATGGATACATGAAATGCAAGCGGTACCTTCTACATATCACCAATGCATAAAATTTCCATACATGGGGGAAGAGATCACGATTGGAGGAGATTCAAACCCTTTCCAATATTGCAATGCTTTAAAGCCAAGTCATGAATTGTATATTCCTCATAATAGAGAAAGAATTATCCCCGCTATTACCATGGAAGAAGCCAAAGAGGAAATTTCAAACCCAACATCAAATGCCACATCAACTTCTAACCCTATTCAAACTAACTCAACTACATCGACTAAGGGAAAAGAAAAGATGAGTTATGAGGGTTCAGATTCAAAAGATAATCTAGTTCAGACTTCAACATTGAGAATGGAAACTTCTAAATCCACTGAGGAGGAAAGAGAACAAACTAAGAAAGATCATTATGAGAAGATGAGTAACCTAATGAATCAATTTGAGAAACAATGCAAAATTAACTCAAAAGGGGTAGGGGAATATTTTGTTTCCCTATTTGATTT